>JAWWQZ010000305.1:0-600000 GCA_033815515.1 Cryptocheilus praepositus
AAATCTATTGGTCTCGGCTATGGGCGCATAAATGCGTTTCTCAATCGTTTCGATTTCTCACCGACTGCAGCCACAATTATAAATGTTTGAGATGACAACAGATACGTTCTCCATCAAATAATTTTCTTGCATTATTTAATTTAAATTCAACGTTTTAACCCGTTGACTGCCGAGCGGATGTTGCTGTATTAGAACGGCGATGCTATGAAGTACTACAGCGTTTGACTGAATTATGTAAAATGTAAATAATCTGCAGGTATTGGAAACCAAAGGATCGCATCACTATTCTAACAATAACTGCATTTATAAAATAATTATTCCTACCCATTGCGAATATTTTGGATCTTCAGTAAAATCTCTTGTGCCGGTCAGCGGTGTTTTGGTACATTTAACCTTTTGACTGCTATGGACGCATATATGCGTCCGCCGAAATCTATTGGTGTCGGCTATGGGTGCATAAATGCGTTTCTCAATCGTTTCGATTTCTCACCGACTGCAGCCACAATTATAAATGTTTGAGATGACAACAGATGCGTTCTCCATCAAATAATTTTCTTGCATTATTTAATTTAAATTCAACGTTTTAACCCGTTGACTGCCGAGCGGATGTTGCTGTATTAGAACGGCGATGCTATGAAGTACTACAGCGTTTGACTGAATTATGTAAAATGTAAATAATCTGCAGGTATTGGAAACCAAAGGATCGCATCACTATTCTAACAATAACTGCATTTATAAAATAATTATTCCTACCCATTGCGAATATTTTGGATCTTCAGTCAAATCTCTTGTGCCGGTCAGCGGTGTTTTGGTACATTTAACCTTTTGACTGCTATGGACGCATATATGCGTCCGCCGAAATCTATTGGTGTCGGCTATGGGCGCATAAATGCGTTTTTCAATCGTTTCGATTTCTCACCGACTGCAGCCACAATTATAAATGTTTGAGATGACAACAGATGCGTTCTCCATCAAATAATTTTCTTGCATTATTTAATTTAAATTCAACGTTTTAACCCGTTGACTGCCGAGCGGATGTTGCTGTATTAGAACGGCGATGGTATGAAGTACTATAGCGTTTGACTGAATTATGTAAAATGTAAATAATCTGCAGGTATTGGAAACCAAAGGATCGCATCACTATTCTAACAATAACTGCATTTATAAAATAATTATTCCTACCCGTTGCGAATATTTTGGATCTTCAGTCAAATCTCTTGCGCCGGTCAGCGGTGTTTTGGTACATTTAACCTTTTGACTGCTATGGACGCATATACGCGTCCGCCGAAATCTATTGGTGTCGGCTATGGGCACATAAGTGCGTTTCTCAATCGTTTCGATTTCTCACCGACTGCAGCCACAATTATAAATGTTTGAGATGACAACAGTTGCGTTCTCCATCAAATAATTTTCTTGCATTATTTAATTTAAATTCAACGTTTTAACCCGTTGACTGCCGAGCGGATGTTGCTGTATTAGAACGGCGATGCTATGAAGTACTACAGCGTTTGACTGAATTATGTAAAATGTAAATAATGTGCAGGTATTGCAGACTAAAGGATCGAATCACTATTCCAATAACAACTGTATTTATAAAATAATTATTCCTACCCATTGCGAATATTTTGGATCTTCAGTCAAATCTCTTGCGCCGCTCAAGGGTGACCATCCCGGCAGTCAAAGTGTTAAAAATACACATGGCGCTGAACGTGTTAAGGTTTCTTCCACTGAAAAATCGTGCGACCGTTTCCCCCTGCATAAGTTATTTGGCAAAAATGCACACGCACCTCGAACCTTCCGTCGTTTGATAGGACGCGAACGCGCGGCACGTAATTCACTGCGACTTGATGGCCAGTTTTCTCGCCTCGGTGAGACAAAGAGACGCCCAAACGGAGAGCACACGGTGGTCGAGGGCCGATCGGCATTCGGCCTCCACCCCCGTGTGCGCGGTCGGCCTTCTATTTTTAAATCTTCGCCGCTCGCGAGACGCGCGGGTGGCCGCCGTGTTTTCCTAAGCCGGTGCAAAATTACACACTGTCCGGTTTCGGGGGCCCCATCCTCGTCTGCTCTCTACGCCTTCTCTCTATCCCGCTCGGCTCCTCGCCTTGCCGGTCGCCCCGGACCCCGTCGGTTTCGTTAGCTGAAGAACGAGAGAGACAGAGAGAGAGAGAGGAGAAAATCGGCGAGAAGACGAGACGGTGGAGGGGGTCGGTCTTATTTTTCGGCGGCCCTTTATAGGCCCCCCACACCCGGCACCAATCAAAAGCGAGTAAAACGTAAAAAATCACCGTGAGCCAGGACCCGCGGAGGGTCTTCTGGGTTAGGCAGCGAGCCAGGTTGGAAAAGTGTTGGCCGCTCAAAGGCACGGTCTGTCCTGCTTCTGCTCGCTGCGGGTTAGAAAGCGCACGACTAACAAGGAAAAAGAGAAGGGAACGAACGATAATCGTACGGACTAAGGACCTATCCCTCATGTCGTACGCGGTATCGCCAGAATTTTAATATCGGCACGCATGCGATTTTTCAAATATGTCTCGGACAGTGACGTTTCGCAAATGATGCTCGTTCTATGAGTCGGACGTTTTTACCCGACGTCCACCCTTGCGTTTCTTAAAGAGGGTTGCGACGGGAACGAAAATATGTCTCGTTACGAGGGACGGTATTACGGGAGTGAGGGTATAACAGAAGGAGAAAGGGAGGGACGTAAAAAGATGGGGGGAGTGAAATCGTACTTGGGGAGGCAGGGAACATCGTCATCTCTCTACGGGACGTTAACGAGCCGGTAAATATGTTGACTACTACATTGGCACGGTTTGAAGGCATCGTATACATAAGCGCTGCCTTCGTCCTCATTCTCCGTCCTTTCCTTTGCCTTACCATCCCCCTGAAAGCCCCTCCTCCACCTCCTTCAAGTCCGACGAAATGATTATTATAGTTCGTAACCGAAGAGCTGCCCATTTTAGAGCCTGTGGAAGCCGCCGTATAATTTTCCACCCACTAAAATAGCCATCACCCTGTCTCCCCGGGACCAATCCTGGACCGTGATTATCGGCAAATAAGGTACAGTACCCGGAGAAAATCCGTTTGCGGGACCCTGTCGCCTAAGTGACAAAACTTGCCGCGGGCATTCTGCATTTTTACGAACGTCCTGGAATTTCGTTGTCGATCTACCTCGACCTACCGATACTCGTACTACTCGAATGAAAGGACGCATTTTCTGTCACCGCTCGCAGACTTAACCCAGATTTATGTCTCTCTATTTTGACGCGCTCACGAAAGTACATCTATTCCCCGCATAAGAATATCGAATTTCGTACAAGGGGTCTGAGCGGCAAGAGTGGAATCATAGACGTGCTCGTTCGTCACGTAGCAAAATCGATTACCTACCGCACGTTCGGCGATGGATCGGAATAGCCCTTAATTCGCTTCGTGAAGTATAACTCGCCACATCTGCGCGCTTATCCACTTGGCCAATAGGGTCCGAGACTATCAGGCGCAGGCTTGCGCGTCAGTTTGTTTTTGCGCAAGGTGCCACTCTGCCAACAGAGCAGAACAGAACAGAACCGGAAGAGCAGGACTTGAAATTTTCGTTTGCGTCTCTGTGCAAATGGCCGTCGTCACAAGATAAAAACGGTGAATGAACCTGAAAACTGGTATTCTACTCGGTATTCGCGCGGCGCAGAAAATGCGGGATTTGAAGCGGACCTGCGCTAAACACGGCGCATAACGGTTGCATCGGAGGATTAATTGCGAGTGCGGACCATACGTAAAGGCCGCCTGCAGTCGAGCACACGGGATCAGGAACTTTCTCACAGGATCGCCCAAGGTCGAACCTGCCGACTCTCTCGCGCTCGCGTCGTCTCGACGCTCGTTTCGCTCTTTCCTTTCTTCCTACTGCTCTCTCGTTTTCTCTCGTCGACGCTTGTTCGGATCGCGGCACCAGCCTTTGTCCGCTGCGATGTTAGCGCCTCGGTCAACACGCGGCTAAAAGGAGCTACCTCGAAATAGCGCTTGGGTAAATCCCTTATAAGCCTATAGAGGTAACATGATTCAGCGTGGTATAGGTCAGATTTAAGCCGCCTTTGATATTTAAATCGCGGCGGCCCTGGAGCGAGCAAGCGCGAGTGTACCGATGGGCTGAACGAAAAAGACAGAGACGGGCAGAAATGTGTCCGAGCATAGTGGAATTTACACTCCGCACCTCCTGCCAACTATCTTTTCATTGCCGTTCCGTCGTCCGCGTTTCTGATAGTTCCACTCTCCACCTCCGACGGCGTCGTCGGCCACCTCGGATATACCTGCCGGCGTCGAAGATAAAAGTATTCCGTGGCCGGGCGAATTTATGCGCGAATTCAGCCCTCCGCCTTGTCCTCCACCTCTTTTCGGCACCGACCGCACGCCGATTCTTGCCCGCGCTGCTCCATAATTCGTAAGTCCGGCGAATTTGTTATCGGAATTGTCACTCGGCCGCCGCGGCGGCTATCATGGAATTTCGTTCGCTCGGCGTATGGGAAAGAGGACCGACGGGGTCTTCGAAAGATCGGCAAATACGCGCGCTAGACCGTCTCGAAGGACGCTGCGTGCGGATTCCGTGCGAAACTTCGCCGAACCGCGAGTTCGCTTCCGTAGACAAAGTCCTATGGGGCGAGGATAGGTCCTGTTGGTGCAGAAAGTACCTATTTCACGGAAAAACAGGACATTGGCTTGAAAACCTAGGGATTGACCACTGTTAATCGTTTGACTGCCGTGGTGGTCATTAGTGACCGGCGCAAAAGGTCTCATAAGAAAGGTTAAAAATACCCAATCGGTAGCATTCGTAATTTTGGGAATGCAATTAATATTAAATAGTGATTCAATTCTTTGGTCTCCGATACCTACGCATTATTTTCGTTTTACACAATTCAATCATATTCTGTAGTACTTCATCACGCTGCGGTTTTATATAGTAAAATACGCACGGCAGCAAAAGGTCTCATGAAAAATTAAAAAAATATCTAATCGGTAGCATTTATAATTTTGTAAATGCAATTAATATTAAATAGTGATTCAATTCTTTGGTCTCCGATACCTACGCATTATTTTCGTTTTACACAATTCAATCATATTCTGTAGTACTTCATCACGCTGCGGTTTTATATAGTAAAATACGCACGGCAGCAAAAGGTCCCATGAAAAATTAAAAAAATATATAATCGGTAGCATTTATAATTTTGTAAATATAATTAATATTAAATAGTGATTCAATTCTTTGGTCTCCGATACCTACGCATTATTTTCGTTTTACACAATTCAATCATATTCTGTAGTACTTCATCACGCTGCGGTTTTATATAGTAAAATACGCACGGCAGCAAAAGGTCCCATGAAAAATTTAAAAAATACCCAATCGGTAGAATTCACAATTTTGGAAATGCAATTAATATTAAATAGTGATTCAATTCTTTGGTATCCGATACCTACGCATTATTTTCGTTTTACACAATTAAATCATATTCTGTAGTACTTCATCACGCTGCGGTTTTATATAGTAAAATACGCATGGCAGCAAAAGGTCCCACGAAAAATTTTAAAAATTTCCAATCGGTAGCATTTATAATTTTGTAAATGCAATTAATATTAAATAGTGATTAAATTCTTTGGTCTCCGATACCTACGCATTATTTTCGTTTTACACAATTCAATCATATTCTGTAGTACTTCATCACGCTGCGGTTTTATATAATAAAATACGCACGGCAGCAAAAGGTCCCATGAAAAATTGAAAAAATATCTAATCGGTAGCATTTATAATTTTGTAAATACAATTAATATTAAATAGTGATTTAATTCTTTGGTCTCCGATACCTACGCATTATTTTCGTTTTACACAATTCAATCATATTCTCTAATACATCATCACATCGCGGTTTTAACCTCCTAGAAACTATACGCCACTATAGTGGCTTTTGCGGATGTTGTCTTTTTGAACGATGCGCCACTATAGTGGCTTTTGTGGATGTCGTCCTGTATTACGACGCGCCACTATAGTAGCTCACTCTAATTAGTCACTAGCTCACCGTTTGAATTAACTGATAATTTTCATATGTCTTGTTTCACACTCTTTTTGCCTTCACAACGTTTTATAACAGCGTTAACAATATACAGACTGAATTAGCAACCTTTGTTTCTAATATGCCAGAATCAAGTATGAAGTGTTGCTTTTCAGCAGTTTTGACATATGTCCGAAAAAACCCGTCAGCAGCCAAACGGTTAATGTCCAATGTTTCGTCGACATGTGGTCAGAATAGATCAGAAACATTAACATGTTCCGGTGACACGACATCCCGTCGAACTGTGCTCGGCCGACCACATAGATGTTCGCATAATTTTGGTGATCGACGAAAACGCACGCAACAAATGACGACATTTCTTACGCAGATTACCATCCACATCGCCTTCGTTCGTAGTTACGCAAAAATACGAATAGAGGTACCAACCGCATGGCATCGCTCGGTAATACCCAAGAATACCTAAACCCTCAAGCCGTTGTCCTCTAATTGCGTGAAATCCCTATTTTTGCAACACCGAACAGACGTGGCCAGCTTGCGTAACGAGACTCGGCGGTTAGCGCGCATCTTCTTTTTTCTCTGTCCTCCGAACGCAATCATTCCTGCCGGCGCGCCGCCTTAAACGCGCAATTTGGCGCGCCCGGCAATCGCCGAATCCAACTAATTAGCGGGATTAAATTATTTCGTTCAAACATCGGCGCGTTCTTTCTTCCCGCGTGTTATATCTGGCGAAATACGCCGGCAGTTCCGACCCTGACGATGCAGAGTATGAAGCGGTTTAATTAACCCGCCCCTCTTGACTCTTCTCCTCTTCTGGCTTGGTTCAACAGTGTATTCCTGGACGCGAAGCTTAAGTAGCTCGGCACGAACGATCCTCGTAACTCCATCAGTTCGATCACGCTCCTCTCCCGCACCCCTAATCGCGCCTCCTAATCTCAATCGTTCGTGCCGCGGACGATTAACACGTCACTTTCGCCGACGAACTTTGAACCAACGATGCGCCACGAGGCAGGCGGCAGGGAGGTAAGCAAAGTGACAGCGCGCAAGAACGTGGTGGTGAAAGACGGCCGTGTGCGTGGGAGCTGCATGGCTGGGTGCTTTGATAAATAGATCTGCCAGATAAACAGAATCCGTACGCAACGAGACAAATGGGAGTTTGTTTAACCCTTTCGTTACGGCAGTGCGGTCCGCGGGGTGAGCCGTGTCGCAAGGTGTGCATATTGCACGTCGGTAAACTGGTGTTCAGACATACGTCTTTCACCGCTACCTTGTCATTCTCCGGATCGTACGAGTTTTTAATCCTTGCGAATGCCGCTATACTCGCGGCATCATTAACACTTTGACTGCCATGATGGTCACTGGTGACCAACGCAAGAGATTTTACTGAAGATCCAAAATATTCGCAATGGGCAGCAATTACTATTTTATAAATGCAGTTGTTATTAGAATAGTGATTCCATCCTTTGGTTTTCAATACCTGCACATTATTTACATTTTGCATAACTCAATCGAACGCTGTGGTACTTCATAGCACCGCCGTTCTAATATAGTAAAATACGCTTGGCAGTCAACGTGTTAACTCATTGCGTACGGGTCACGAGAAATCTCGTCTTTAGCAAATCGAACGTTGAGGCCGGGTGACGAGACTTGACGAGTTGAGAAATTAAACATGATAATATTGTCGTTATTACGATACCAAGGTAACGAAGCCTTGCGGGAGATACGCCTTATAACAAAAGATTCGCGAAATAAATGAATGTCAAAATGTCGAAACAGTAGAAAACAATTGGCCAATATCACAATTGCATCAGTGAGTCCGATCCATTAGTCTATCGTATCTTATAAAAGATTTTATTATTGTGCATTTTATTATTTAAAAAACAGCACTTTAATTTGTGAGAAATCAGTTTTCGAATTAGTTCACAAAATAAACCCTAATTCTAAAAAAGTCAAACATGTCTCATGGAAATGAATAAAATGAAAGCCAAAATAAATTATTATCGATGATTTATCTGATGTACCAAATAAAATTTCAAGTGAAAGTGAACTTAGTGACGATAGCGACATTGCTGCAATAAGTGCTGGTATTAAACGAGGAAAGAGGGCGAATATTTTCTAAATGCGAATTAAAAAAATGCATGTATGCATTGCACAAAGTTGACTTGGAGTGCTCGAAAATATGCGGGCCCTGGAAGCATATTGGGCGAGCAACGTGCCGTACGCAATAAGTTAACACTTTGACTACCATGATGGTCACCGCTGATCGGCGCAAGAGAATTTTATGAAGATCCAAAATATTCGCAATGGGCAGCAATAATTATTTTATAAATGCAGTTATTATAAAGCATAATAGTGATGCGATCCTTTGGTCTTCAATACCTGCACAGTATTTACAAGTTTCATAATTCAGTCAAACGCTATAGTGTTTCATAGCATCGCAGTTCTAACATAGTAAAATACACATGGCAGTCAACGTGTTAATATTCTAAAAAAATCGGATGCCGCCATGTAGACACCATGACGTGATGTTTTGGGGAATCTAGTAGATTCTGTTTTAACACGTTGACTACCATGCGTATTTTGCTATGTTAGAACCGCGATGCTATGAAATACTATAGCGTTTGCCTGATTTAATATGATGAAATACTGCAGAGCATGATTAAATCATGCAAAATGAAAGTAACGCAGAGTTGTTAGAAGCCAAAGTATCGAAGCACCGTTCCAATATCAATTGCTTTTACAAGATTGCAAATAGGCTGCATTGCAAATTTTTTGCATTTTTAGTAAAATCTTTTGCACCTGTTTCCACGGTGGCAGTCAATGTGTTAACGCGTTGAATGCAAAGCGTATTTTGCTATGTTAAAACTGCGATGCGTTGAAATACTGCAAAGTATGATTAAATCGTGTAAAACGAAGGTAACGCAGAGTTGTTAGAAGCCAAGGTATTAAAGCACCGTTCCAATATCAATTGCTTTTGCAAGATTGCAACTAGGCTACATTGCGAATTTTTTGCATTTTTAGTAAAATCTTTTGCAACGGCACCTGTTTCCACCGTGGCAGTCAACGTGTTGACACGTTGAATACAAAGCGTATTTTGCTATGTTAAAACTGCGATGCGATGAAATACCGCAAAGTATGATTAAATCGTGTAAAACGAAGGTAACGCAGAGTTGTTAGAAGCCAAAGTATTAAAGCACCGTTCCAATATCAATTGCTTCTGCAAGATTGCAAATAGGCTTCATTACGAATTTTTTGCATTTTTAATAAAACCCTTTGCACTAGTCATCGGTGACCACCGTGGCAGTCAATGTGTTAACACGTTGAATGCAAAGCGTATTTTGCTATGTTAAAACTGCGATGCGTTGAAATACTGCAAAGTATGATTAAATCGTGTAAAACGAAGGTAACGCAGAGTTGTTAGAAGCCAAAGTATTAAAGCACCGTTCCAATATCAATTGCTTTTGCAAGATTGCAACTAGGCTGCATTGCGAATTTTTTGCATTTTTAGTAAAATCTTTCGCACCTGTTTCCACCGTGGCAGTCAATGTGTTAACGCGTTGAATGCAAAGCGTATTTTGCTATGTTAAAACTGCGATGCGTTGAAATACTGCAGAGTATAATTAAATCGTGCAAAATAAAGATAACGCAGAGTTGTTAGAAGCCAAAGTATTAAAGCACCGTTCCAATATCAATTGCTTTTGCAAGATTGCAACTAGGCTACATTGCGAATTTTTTGCATTTTTAGTAAAATCTTTTGCACCTGTTTCCACCGTGGCAGTCAATGTGTTAACGTTGATATATCAGCGTATTTTACTGTGTTAGAACCGCGATACGATTAAATACTACGTATAATTAAATAGTGCAAAACAAGATAACGAATTTTTTGCATTGTTTTATCAACTGCGTGTACAAAATTGCAAATCAGCTTCATAGCGAGTTTTTTGCATTTTTTTGGTAAAATCTTTTGCACCGGTTTCCAACCGTGGCAGTCAACGTATTAACACGTTGAATGCAAAGCGTATTTTGCTATGTTCAAAACCGCGATGCGTGGAAATACTGCAGAGTATGATTAAATCATGCAAAATGAAAGTGGGACTTACACCACTTTCATAATGAATGATTACGCAATTTCTTTCACCGACCAATTTTAAATTGTCCAAAACATGGCTATTTTTTAAGAAATGAAATACTAACTACTTATACACAAAAAGTTTACATTAAATTAAGCATAAATTGCGTGATATCTTTTTTTAAAAATGGACTTACACCGCTTTCAAAATAAACGGTCCATATCACAACCGCCGTGGCGACCGAGAGTCGCCTCTCGTCCGCAAAGGGTTAAAGCGCGCGCTCGCTGTTTACAGGATTTGCGGGGGGACCCGGAGAACTGGTAATTCGAGAGAAAGAAACGGCGGGCGGGAGGTGGTGATAACGAAGAAGGAGAGGCTACGGACCCGGCGACCGGTGGTAATGAAGTCCTCAGGTGAGTCGTTAACTCCAGCAGCTTTTTACCTACCGCCGCGGAAGTATGTATGCCATTTGTCACCGCTCCCCACGCTCGTAATACGTTCAATCACCGTCGCTCTTCATGCCGCATCGATCCGTTAACGATCACTGTTATCCCGTTAATTTATACGTTTTCCCCGCCGCTTTCGAGAGTCGCGCGGCGGAACGTGAAACACGAGTATCGCGGATAACGAAGGGGTAACAAGGGCCTTTTGGCTACCAAAATATTTTTGTGAAATCCCACCGCGCGCTGCCGTACGAGTTTGAGACAAATTTGACCACTGCCGGATAACGCGGAACGCGTGAAATTTTACCTGGATTCTAATTAAATATGGCACGTCGTCATTATGACACGCGCGAGGGAACGCGATACGTTGGGCTGCAGAGACGTTGAGCGAGTCATATTGTGACATCAATAGTTTGTGCGTTAAAAGCTATTAGCGCATTAGTATCATGTGTGCTGCATTTGGCTGACATTGTTAGTGTCTCAAGGTGTGGGGGAACGTGTATCCGTTCTGTGACGCGATTAGAATATAATTGGGAATGATGTACGTGAAGAAGTGTGTCGTTGCGGTAGTAGAGACAACACACCAATTTTCCATTAATTTTCAGACGTATTTTGTATAGTGCCGTGAATTGTTGTGAAATTTTCTTCTGTTTGCGGCGCTTGAGATTATTTTCGATACTATTTGATATGTTTAACCCATTTGCATCATTTGACGGAATAATCCGCAAACAAAAACTGACCATTGAACGTGTATCCATTCTGTGACGCGATTAGAATATAATTGGGAATGATGTACGGGAAGAAGTGTGTCGTTGCGGTAGTACAGACAACATATCAATTTTCCATTCATTTTCAGACGTATTTTGTATAGTGCCGTGAGTTGTTGTGAAATTTTCTTCTGCTTGCGGTGTTTGAAATTATTTTCGATACTATTTGATATGTTTAACCCATTTGCATCGTTTGACGGAATAATCCGCAAACAAAAACTGACCATTGAACGTGTATCCATTCTGTGACGCGATTAGAATATAATTGGGAATGATGTACGTGAAGAAGTGTGTCGTTGCGGTAGTATAGACAACATATCAATTTTTCATTCATTTACAGACGTATTTTGTATAGTGCCGTGAATTGTTGTGAAATTTTCTTCTGTTTGCGGTGTTTGAAATTATTTTCGATACTATTCGATATGTTTAACCCATTTGCATTGTTTGACGGAATAATCCGCAAACAAAAACTGACCATTGAACGTGCATCCATTCTGTGACGCGATTAGAATATAATTGGGAATGATGTACGTGAAGAAGTGTGTCGTTGCGGTAGTACAGACAATATATCAATTTTCCATTCATTTTCAGACGCATTTTGTATAGTGCCGTGAATTGTTGTGAAATTTTCTTCTGTTTGCGGTGTTTGAAATTATTTTCGATACTATTTGATGTGTTTAACCCATTTGCATCATTTGACGGAATAATCCGCAAACAAAAACTGACCATTGAACGTGTATCCATTCTGTGACGCGATTAGAATATAATTGGGAATGATGTACGTGAAGAAGTGTGTCGTTGCGGTAGTACAGACAACATATCAATTTTCCATTCATTTTCAGACGTATTTTGTATAGTGCCGTGAATTGTTGTGAAATTTTCTTCTGCTTGCGGTGTTTGAAATTATTTTCGATACTATTCGATATGTTTAACCCATTTGCATCATTTGACGGAATAATCCGCAAAGAAAAACTGACCATTATCACCGGGAGCGGATAAATCCGCACACAACAATTTTCGTTTTCAGCTTATCAGCAATCGTTAAAAAATCTGTATGATAAACGAACAATAAAGAATTTTGTGTAAAATATTATTATTTTTTTACTTTTCTCGTTATAAGTTCAAAATAATAAAATAATAAAAAAGATAACAGATAATAAAATTTAACAAAATTAGGTTACCACAATGAATTACAGTTCGGATTCGGATTCAAGCATAGAAATGCAAATATTCCATAAGCGTAAACGTGCCATAGCTCTAATGAAGATGACCAGCCTGATAATATTGAAACTGGAGATTTCTTATGGGAAAAACGAAATTGTATGCCAACATTACATGATTTTACTGCCGTAAGTGGTGTAACCATCAACGTCAATGGAATGTCCAGGCGCAATGTTTTCGAATTATTTTTCAACGTGGAACTAGTGCAAAAAACAGTTCCGGAAACAAATAAATTTGGATCTAAGGACAGAAATTTGCGCATGCTGGTATCGGCAACGTTTAGCTGCGCATGTCGGATTTTTTAGTAAGATTGCGGATTTAGAGCGATGATGCAAATGGGTTAAAGGGCAGAACATTTGGAAAACTTTAATTTTGCAGTAAAATGGCACAGTGTAGTTGTTGCAACATGCGGGATTTCTTTGCGGATAACTCATGATAAATAATTACTATCGGATTGTATGTTATATAAAACTTAGTTGAGGATAATGCCACTATTTTTCGTACGAGATAAATGGAGGTGAACAATGCCAGAAACAAATCATTAAAATGACAAAATAAAAAGTCACATACATTAATAATGAATTTATATACACGCTGGACGTCGTATATAATTCATTATATTGAAAGTTTCGTGTAATGATTTATATAATTTAATGTATGATTATGATAGACTGAACACGAATTAAATAACACATATTGGGAGATAAATTATATAAATGTAATATGAGTTCTATAACTCAGTTGTAACTATTCATTATTAATATGTTCTATAAACATCATTATTGACAGAGCCCATATAATATTTATACAATTTAATTAGATTGGTAAAATTCACGTAAAGAGTTTCGTCATTGAAATTCCTTTTTACCGTTAAAAAATAGAGGATGAAAAAATATATCGAGGATTCTGAATTATTTGACAGAGGCGGTGTGTTCGATTTTGATATGTATTGAAACAATCAGCGGGCACTGCGTGTCAATTATAATTAAATTATGTATGACGCTGAAAGCAGTAGTGACTGTACTGAAATTGTTGTACCAAGTGAACCACTCTATACAGTCAACGTATTATGTTGGCATTTTAAATGGACTAGAGTCACTTTTACTTTAAACGAGGTACACTTTGCTAATTAATTTTTTCTTATCAAACAGAATGATTATTCGTTACGCAACATATTAGTTCTTATGGCTAACGCATTACATCAAACTTCAGAACGTGAAACAAAACATTTCTTTCAGAAAAACAAATTAAGTTCACAATACAATACAATTTCAAATACATCCATGTACAGATTGTTCTCAAAATAACACCTTGGTGTAAAGAAAAGATGCGGCCCGTTGTAGCTTTAAAAAAGTGACGCATCACTACGTCATATTTTTTGACGACGAATTGAAATGACTGCCGATTATTCGTCAGTACAGTAAAGCCTGTTTTTGTGCGGTGGATAGGGACCGCATAAAAGAAATCGTACAAAAAAATATTCGAAAATTTTATAAATTCTTACATATAATAAACAATTTTGTGCGATATAGTACCTAAAATTTTTTTTATGCGGTGGATAGGGACCGCATAAAAAAAGTCGGACTTAGAAAATACATCAATGATTTATGAAATAGATGAGAGAATGCTTTCAATTAAATTAAATAATTAAATTAGACCTAAAGAAATTGTAAAAATATTTAATTCTTCATTGTACATATACATGGAGAAGTTTTCACATTATACATTAAATAGTTTGCTGCTACTCGTCGTAATCCAAAAGGCGCATCTTCTTGTGATGGATTGGTTGAAAATCGTTTTCGTCGCTTGAAGATAGGATTTCAATTGATTTGTTTTTTGGTACCATAAACTCAGTGATCAGTTTTTGTGACGACAGTCGACTGGTCAGTTGCTTGTAAACGCCACGATAGTGAGACATGCATGATCTCAGTTCTTTTTGGAATTTTAAGCGTCTTTCCGCATTGGTATCTATTTTAAGAAAATGCGTTTCCAATTTTTTCGAGATTTGGATCTCTGCATATATTTTATCTGCTGTAATAGATTCCGGTTCTTCTTGTCCATTTTCATAATCTATCAAACTATTGATAATGTCACTATCATCGACAGTTTGGTCCTCAATCATCTCGTCCAGGTCATTATTGCCAAAAGAATCAAAGCCTTCTCCGCCGATGTTATGTGCGAGCGCACTAATTTCAGATAATAACGTTGACGCGTTTTCGGTAACGTTTCGATTAATTACACATTCATATATTTCGTCCACAACATGTATATGTGCATTGATAGGAAACATTAAACTGGTGCTAACGCCGCTTAGATTCATATACCACATAAAAAAAAATCGCACAAAAAAGGACCGCACAAAAATAAAATCGCACAAAACCAATGGCACAAAAACAAAATCGCACAAAAAAGGACCGCACAAAAACAGGTTTTACTGTACTTGCTTGTTTGTCGTCGCACGCGTATTATCTCTGGTCGAATTAAATATCTTCTACCATTATCCCAGTGAGGCCATTAGTTTATTGCATCAGATCCTGACATCCAAAGATATTCTACAAAACTTCGGTTCTGGGATATCTTACTTTGACTATTGTTCACCGGTAGTCGCTACAAAATTAACCCATTCAATGCCAAGGACGAGTATGCTCGTCTTTGATTTCATGCTTGTAAATCATTATGTATGATAATATATGTGCTCTTACCAATAAATAACAGAACTTTGGTAAACGATAACACTCAAAATGTAAATGGCAATGGGAATGACTTCACATAATTTAGGCTTGGCAGCAAATGGGTTAACACCTTCAGCCCTGAATTTTTTTGAGTTTAAGAAAAATTATTTTTATACTCAAATTAACTTAATTCATGTAAATGAAGGCAACAATATTCTTTTTACAGAAATATTTATTTATTTATTTGTAATTTGTAAATTTACATTTTAATAGACATATTGTCCTTACGGAAAATTTGTAACATTAACACGTTGAGTGCCACGTCATTATGCGGTCCCTATCCACCGCATGAAAAAAATTTTAGGTGCTATATCGCACAAAATTGTTTATTATATGTAAGAATTTATAAAATTTTCGAATATTTTTTTGTACGATTTCTTTTATGCGGTCCCTATCCACCGCACAAAAACAGGCTTTACTGTAAAATACAGCACGAACAGTATTACGTACATTACAATGTGCGCAGGATCCGAAGGGATTACTAGTGGTTACAAAGACCAACTAGCCAAACAACAGACGTCAAGCCAATCACCGTACATCGACTAGTTCGTCGTCGGCGGGAAATTCGCAGGTCGCCAGGACGTAAACTGGCGTCTTCGCACGGTATGCAATTGATAAGGTCGCCTAGAGTCTACGAGCGGCGTTGACCGTTTAGCGGAAGACGTCTGCCGTGGCTCTCCACACCCGCTTCCGTCTGATAACTCTCGCAGGTGCGACGATTCGCAGGTCGGCACGTGAGAGGAGGCATTATCGTCGACGCACGCGATCCACCCACGCAGGGTGGAAAATCCTGCGCCTATCTGCCTGCCAGTCGCGCTCGCTGTTGCGTTAACAAACACGCTCGAAGCCCGATTGCATTCGTTAGTTGCGACGACAAGCGCGCTTTGAATAAGGCTAAGGTTACAGCGGATGTGTGTGCTAACGAGCTTTTCTTCTGACGGCTGCGCACAGAACATCGCCGTGGAAGCGGTTACGTTGGATGTGTGCAATTCTTGAGATGACGAGCGCGCTTGCAGTTTGGCGTTCGAACGAATTTGTTTCGGCACACAATGGGGCGGCTGCAATTTTTGTACCCTGGAACGTTGAACGTGGATGTAAGAATTTTTTTTACGATTATTGATAATGTTTTATGGAACTGTAGGGGTGTGGATGGAGGCTTTGGCTGTTGATATGAATATTGTATTGTGAGGGACGAAAGGGGATGATTTTTTACAAATATATATATTAATATATGTGGGACTCTTTAGTGAGCATGATATCAAATGAATACATGAATTATCAACGGTACACAATTATCCGGTGGACCGCTCAGGTGCCAAGGAATCCACCTTCTCACCCCTTTATTTCCCTTCTCTTCTCCAAACAAACATTCGTAGCCAAGGAGGCCTCTCGCGACAGGTACGCCTCACAAGTATTTCGATTGATTCCTCGCATTTCGCAGAACAATGTTTGCTTCAGTGTCGGACAATCTCATTTGCATTTACACACTACATCCTTCATATATATATATTTGCAGTTTGGCGTTCGAACGAATTTGTTTCGACATACAATGGGGCGACTGCAATTTCTGTGCGCTTGAATGTTAACGCGGATGTAACAGTTTTTTTTATGATTATTTTTAATGGTTTCGGAAACTTTAAGGGTGTGGATGGGGGCTTTAGGTATTGATATGAATATTGTATTGTGAGGAAGGAAAATGGTGGTGATTTGGGTCGGGATGGATATAGTTCTGATTTTTAACGAATATATATATACATATACGTAGGATCTCAAATACAGGGTCCTCTAATTGGGGAGCAAAAGTCACCTATGATCCTCAATTATTATATTGCGGTACCATAGATAACGAGTTTGTTGAATTATGTTGTTTGGTTGCGAAGTAGTGAGTTGACGAAACGTAAAGACGACAAGACGTAAAAACGAAACGACGTAAAGGCGAAAAAGCGAAACGACGAAAGATTAGGAAATAAGACTAAAGTGTCTTGATTGTGTTGTTATTGTTTATAAATATTATACTCTCTAATTTCACGTGTTTTATTATATCTAAAATGATACTGATATTACATCTAAATACAACTACTAATATTACATCTAAAATGATACTGAGCCGCAACAAAACATAAAGTACTAAAGGAAGTAAATCCAACAGTAGCCAGGACCGATGCCAACCTTTTCAAACCCCCTAATTCACCCATCAGCCGTCAAATTGCACTTCATACGCGATCGCAAATATATATATATATATATATATATATATATATATATATATATATATATATATATATATATATATGCGGAGGGGCAAATCGTGAAAATAAATCGAGCGAGTCGCACCGCGCTGCGCCAAAATTCACTTTAGATTAGAGCCCGCCCTGCTCTCGACATCGCGCTACTCGGACCGACCAGCGTTGCACTTTTCTCTCACGGGTCGTTAGACACTGGCAGAGCACCGTGCGCGACCCCTAATAGAATCGTGAGGGGCTCCGCGAGAAAGAAACCGGCATGCTGGGTTATACATGTGCGAAGCGGTTTCAGGTTCCGAAACGATCTTTGCGTTACTGGCTTTTCGTTTTAAATTTTCTTGCCTGGGCTATTTTCACCGTTTGTTCGATTTTATTGCGAGGTGAAAGGCAGATGGACAAGGATCTTGTTTAACCCTTTTAGTGCCGGGAGCCGATATATCGGCCCGCGCTGCACTGGCGAGAAGTGCCAGAGCCGATATATCAGTCAAAAGTGGCAGTCAAACTGTTAACTTATTGCGTACGGCACGTTGCTCGCCCAATATGCTTCCAGGGCCCGCATATTTTCGAGCACTCCAAGTCAACTTTGTGCAATGCATTCATGCATTTTTTTAATTCGCATTTAGAAAATATTCACCCTCTTTCTTCGTTTAATACCAGCACTTATTGCAGCAATGTCGCTATCGTCACTAAGTTCACTTTCACTTGAAATTTTATTCGGTACATCAGATAAATCATCAATAATAATTTATTTTGGCTTTCATTTTCTTCATTTCCATGAGACATGTTTGACTTTTTTAGAATTAGGGTTTATTTTGTGAACTAATTCGAAAACTGATTCCTCACAAATTAAAGTGCTGTTGTTTAAATAATAAAATGCACAATAATGAAATCTTTTATAAGATACGATAGACTAATGGATCGGACTCACTGATGCAGTTGTGATACTGGTCAATTGTTTTCTACTGTTTCGACATTTTGACATTCATTTATTTCGCGAATCTTTTGTTATAAGGCGTATCTCACGCAAGGCTTCGTTACCTTGGTATCGTAATAATGACAATATTATCATGTTTAATTTCTCAACTCGTCAAGTCTCGTCACCCGGCCTAACGTTCGATTTGCTAAAGACGAAATTTCCCGTGACGCAATGAGTTAACCCTTTTAGTGCTGGGAGCCGATATATCGGCCCGCGCTGCACTGGCGAGAAGTGCCAGAGCCGATATATCAGTCAAAAGTGGCAGTCAAAGTGTTAACTTATTGCGTACGGCACGTTGCTCGCCCAATATGCTTCCAGGGCCCGCATATTTTCGAGCACTCCAAGTCAACTTTGTGCAATGCATACATGCATTTCTTTAATTCGCATTTAGAAAATATTCACCCTCTTTCTTCGTTTAATACCAGCACTTATTGCAGCAATGTCGCTATCGTCACTATGTTCACTTTCACTTGAAATTTTATTTGGCACATCAGATAAATCATCAATAATAATTTATTTTGGCTTTCATTTTCTTCATTTCCATGAGGCATGTTTGACTTTTTTAGAATTAGGGTTTGTTTCGTGAACTAATTCGAAAACTGATTCCTCACAAATTAAAGTGCTGTTGTTTAAATAATAAAATGCACAATAATGAAATCTTTTATAAGATACGATAGACTAATGGATCGGACTCACTGATGCAATTGTGATACTGGTCAATTGTTTTCTACTGTTTCGACATTTTGACATTCATTTATTTCGCGAATCTTTTGTTATAAGGCGTATCTCACGCAAGGCTTCGTTACCTTGGTATTGTAATAATGACAATATTATCATGTTTAACACTTTAACTGCCATGGTGGTCATCGGTGACCGGCGTAAAAGGTCCCACGAAAAATTAAAAAAATACCCAATCGGTCGCATTTATAATTTTGTAAATGCAATTAATATTAGACAGCGATTCAATTCTTTGGTCTTCGATACCTTCGCATTATTTTCACTTTGTACAATTCAATCGTATTCTGTAGTACTTCATTCCGTTGCAGTTTTAATATAGTAAAATACGCATGGCAGTCAAAGTGTTAATTTCTCAACTCGTCAAGTCTCGTCACCCGGCCTCAACGTTCGATTTGCTAAAGACGAGATTTCTCGTGACCCGTACGCAATGAGTTAACCCTTTTAGTGCCGGGAGCCGATATATCGGCCCGCGCCTTGTAGCGCTTTACTATTCGCATTGCGCGAGAACTCTATCTCAAAATAAATGTATAATACGTTATAAATGGTCTAATTTCATTATGAGAGAATTAAAAAAATAATTTTTTGTTTTAACTCTTTGTGGACGACGACTTTTTCCTATCGCTTGGAGCTAACGAAATCTGACATAAACATCGATGGTCGCCGCTCAGGCGACATCCGACCTACGGCGTGAATCGCCGTTGAGTTGGGCCCTTGTCAGAACATGCCGACAGTGTTTGATATAAACAACTATTTGAAGAAATAAGATCGCATTGCCGTAGCAAGACCTGGGATCAGTTAGTCTTTCCCCGATCGTTGTCATGAGCAGTATATTTCGTTTTGTCCCAGTGACAGTTTGAAAGCGTCATTTTTGTAATTGCAGTTATTTTCCGCTTGTGTCAAATATTTTTGTTTTTGACAAACCAATAATTAGCAAAACAGGATTTCTAAAATGTTGCCACCAACCTTCTTATAAAAAACACACCGTCATGGATGACACGAAATTAGTTATCTTTTATTTTTGTTATGTAATATTGTTTGTTTTGTTACAAAATATATTGGAAGTGCAAAGTACATACTTTGTAATTAAGGGCCTATATAAGATTTTGGGTGCGGGTTGGTCGTCAGTACCTGTGCGCCTATTTGTAAAGCTTTATAACTCAAAAATGCTCATTGTGTCGCTGAGAATTCCTTGGTTTCAAAGGAATGTTTTTTATTATCGTTTATAATTGTCATAATATTATTTGACATTTATTTTATGTAATATAACCGTTGACCACTGAAAAGCCGATTAATTAGCTACCAGTAAATAACAGTTGGAAGCGAAAAGCCGATTAATCGACTAGCGGTCGATAAGGTGTTAAGTAAACAGTTGACACTGTAACAGTTAACATTATTAACACGTTGACTGCCACCCGAGTTTGTAAGGAATTTTCCAACAGGCCACTCGCCCTGCTATATCATGGGCCAATTGCTTTTTATCCTAGTACAAAATTATTATGGTTAGAACGAAGTGTCTAGGGATTTCCATGGAGTTGAAAAGTATATTGGAGAATCGTACTGGGCCTATTGTTTGTTACCGTAGCAGAGGATAAGCACGTTTAAAACGAAACGTTTCAGGACATGCATTCAGTTGCAAATCTTTCCTCAAGAACGAAGTATCTAAGAGAGCGCGTGAAATTCAAATATTATTGTTCCGAAACGTTTCGATGTAAACGTGCTTATCTTCTGCTACGATGCGAAACAATAGGTTCAGTATGATTTTCCAATATAGATTTTCAACACGATGGAAATAGGTACCCTATGGGTATTTTGTTCAAAATGTCAACGTGTTAATAGATTGATTATGCGAAATGGATATTTCCTTTTTAGCGTTTTAAAAACTCTATTTTTTGATACGTTAGTTTCATGCCATAATATCTGAGGTCGTGTAAGAAGTTCTAATTTTATAGCGACGTTTATACCAAGATGAATAAGGAGTTTATTTCACGAAGATGTTGTTGATTAAGTGTTTCCGTTTCGGGGTATTAAAAAAAATGGAGCTTCGGTATGCTACTTTTATACTACAATATACGGTACGCAGTTAAAAGTTCGGAACTGATTGGGATGTTTACTTCAAAACAGATAACAATTTCGATACAGAAACATTTTATTTGATCGTATATGCGAAAGGGGTCGTTCTCGTTTGACGTTTTGGCAAGATTGAATTTTCAGTATCCACTTTCAGTGGCGACTTTCGTACTGCACTATTTGCAATTAAGTTAACATTTGAGATATTGCATAGAAATACCGAGAGTTTCGTAATAAATTCCCCATGAAGTCGAATATATTGAGAAAAGTTTGAACATATTTTTATTATAAAATATCCGAATCTAGCTTATGTAATTTCTACCGACTGGTTAATTCAGTCGGCTTGGACTTTTTTTGCAGATATTCAGAAATCATCAACTATATCCCGCATCTTAAGCAACTTAACTTCGTCAATTATACAACTACAAAAATACTCGAATCTCATATCTATAGTTTTATTTTCTACTGTCTTTGCAAAAAATAATTTTTATTCTCGGTGGGACGTACTATCGTAATGCTCATCAAATACAAAAAAAAAAACGATACTTTTCGGTTTGTGTGTTCTGCCAATTATTCGACAAAGTTCTTTCTTAACATTCCACCTTACACATCATACATCTACCAAAAGAAAAGGACACTACAGTTTCATACCAGCATAACTTTTCCACCTTCACCGCACTATGTACGAATTAATCAACTTTCTTCTACTGCCTGCGCACAAGTGGAAACGCTGGAAGTCTCCGCTCTCGAAAGACGTGGACCAAACTTTCATAATAATAAATCATAACCGCTCAATCAAGAAGAATTAATTCACACAGTTTAATTTTGCGAAAAATCTGAAAAAATTCGTTCGCCTGTAAAACGACCCCACTCAATTTTCCGTCCATTCGCAAGCTCGCCAATCTATTTCCGCGATCATATATGCTGATCGCCGTAATCGGTCTCCAGCCTTTAAATTTGCGGTGAATCTTTAAGAGAGGAGTTCGCGAGCGGGCTGAATGCAGTGATGGTCCGATAAAGAGGAATCGGAACTGTGGCGATAAACGGGCCAACAAGGCAAAAATGTGCAGGTTCCGTCAGTGCGGAACATGTACACGCGCACGCCCCGACTGCTCGAATTAGCCAGGGAAATGACATCGATAATCGGGACGATTCCACGGAATTGCCTTCGCCGTGCCTGTGATTTCTATAACCAGATTTCGACGTCAACTCCGGATCGATCAATTTTTCATTCGCCCAGTTGCTGGCAGTCCGCGACTCGGCAAGATACGACCAGGCCGATTCTGCCTGCAAAGTCGATATTAACGCATTGTTGACGATCATGAGTTAGCTCGTGTTTGCGGTTGAGTTAATTATTTTAACACTTTAACCCATTTGCATCTGTTGGGATTTGGAGGTGTGTGTGTGAAATAATTTTCTTCTGCGTTTATTGTAACTTATACTTTATACTTTTAACCCTTTCGCGACGGCGCACCTCTACCATATTTCGCCACTTTTCGCAACAGCGCGACTGATCATGACTTGAATCTGAATGTGGAAAATTGGCAATTTTAGGGAAAGCTTGCTGGTAGAGGGGATAACTGTGTGAGGGTATGGAATATTTCTAAAGAGCTAAGTAGTGCTGTGGGGGTCGGAAAAACTTTGATGCATGGGTAATAGGAAAGGGACAAGTAACACATTTTCTATTACCCAAAATATCGCACTATACTGCCACCGCAGGTATGGTGCAACAGTATTTCTTGTAGCTTAATATAAGTTATTTGAATCTGATACACCATGAATTTACAAAACATAAATGCAACTTTTTTTGTATCAAGGAATTTTTAGCAAAATAGTTTTGTGTTGCCTTTATTCGCATAGAAGACCTACTGAGAAAAATTCTTTATACCTCTGACAATAAAGTCTGTGTCATATATTGTTGGCGATAGCCTTGTCAACAAACTAACTGACTGCCGTGTCTAGACGGCATCAGCCGCTGTAAACTAATAAATGACCGCCCTGTATAAGCGGGCAGCCTCCATGGGCCAAAAAGTGACTGCCGTATATAAACGGCGTCAGCTTCTGTGATGCACCAAGTGACTGTCGTACATATACGGCAGCCGTCGCGAAAGGGTTAAGAGAGATGATCTTTCCCTTTTGAACGTAGGGCTTCGACTGACTCATATGACAAACAACATGTTTGTTCAACCTTTGTGATTTGCGTCGCAGCTCATACCACGCATCACACTCCGACCCGCATGCATTCGACATGCATTTGTTTAAAAGAAGGGAATCGAGTTGTCATCTCGATAGAAAGTCTGAGGCGTAGCATACACAGTTCAAAGGAAGGACATTGATTTTTGTGGTATTCCAACAGCATCATTTGACGGAATAATCCGCAAACAAAAACTGACCATTATCACCGGGAGCGCACAACAATTGTCGCTTTCAGCTTATCAGCAATCGTTAAAAAATCTGTATGATAAACAAACAATAAAGAATTTTGTGTAAAATATTATTTTGTGTCACCGGATCTTGTGTCACCGGGAACTGTCCAATGCAAGCAGCTCGATGAATACTATTGGTACAATAATGTTCCGCTATTATCTGCAACTGTCAAGGATTTAAAGTGGCAGAGGACGGCAAAGTGTAATATGGGAATGTAATAGCCGAATGACAGAAAATAGGAAGTCTCCACTTATTACGCCAGAAGTGTTGTAACGTATAGACCTACTCCAGATGTTTTGTTTCGGTTAAAGTAATTTATTCCGGAATTTTCTGCTTTAACCCGTTTGCATCATTTGGCGGAATAATCCGCAAACAAAAACTGACCATTATCACCGCGAGCGGATAAATCCGCACACAACAATTGTCGTTTTCAGCTTGTCAGCAATCGTTAAAAAGTCTGTATGATACACAAACAATAAAGAATTTTGTATAAAATATTATTTTGTGTCAGCGGATCTTGTGTCACCGGGAACTGTCCAATGCAAGCAGCTCGATGAATACTATTGGTACAATAATGTTCCGCTATTATCTGCAACTGTCAAGGATTTAAAGTGGCAGAGGACGGCAAAGTGTAATATGAGAATGTAATAGCCGAATGACAGAAAATAGGAAGTCTCCACTTATTACGCCAGAAGTGTTGTAACGTATAGACCTACTCCAGACTCCAGATGTTTTGTTTCAGTTAAAGTAATTTATTCTGGAATTTTCTGCTTTAACCCATTTGCATCATTTGGCGGAATAATCCGCAAACAAAAACTGACCATTATCACCGGGGCGGATAAATCCGTACACAACAATTGTCGTTTTCAGCTTATCAGCAACCGTTAAAAATCTGTATGATAATTAAACAAACAATAAATAATTTTGTGTAAAATATTATTTTGTGTCACCGGATCTTGTGTCACCGGGAACTGTCCAATGCAAGCAGCTCGATGAATACTATTGGTACAATAATGTTCCGCTATTATCTGCAACTGTCAAGGATTTAAAGTGGCAGAGGACGGCAAAGTGTAATATGAGAATGTAATAGCCGAATGACAGAATATAGGAAGTCTCCACTTATTACGCCAGAAGTGTTGTAACGTATAGACCTACTCCAGACTCCAGATGTTTTGTTTCGGTTAAAGTAATTTATTCCGGAATTTTCTGCTTTCACCCATTTGTATCATTTGACGGAATAATCCGCAAACAAAAACTGACCATTATCACCGCGAGCGGATAAATCCGCACGCAATCATTTTTGTTTTCAGCTTATCAGCAATCGTTAAAAAATCTGTATGATAAACAAAGAATAAAGAATTTTGTGTAAAATATTATTTTTCTTACTTTTCTGGCTGTAAGTTCAAAATAATAAAATAATAAAAAAAATAATAAATAATAAAATTTAACAAAATTAGGTTACCATTATGAATTACAGTTCGGATTCGGATTCAAGCATAGAAATGCAAAGATCCCATAAGCGTAAACGTGCCATAGCTCTAATAGATAGTAGTGAAGATGACCAGCCAAATAATATTGAAACTGGAGATGTCTTATGGGAAAAACGGAATTGTATGCCAACATTATATAATTTTACTGCCGTAAGTGATGTAACCATCACCGTCAATGGTATATCCAGGCGTGATGTTTTCGAATTATTTTTCAACGTGGAACTAGTCCAAAAAATAGTTCTGGAAAATATGAGGAATATACAATAATTTAAATAACCCTATAACACTATTTCTAATGAGAATAAACACTAAAAGTCTTCCTTGCGCATCCTGGTATCGGCAACGTTTAGTTGCGCATGTCGGATTTTTGAGTAAGATTGCGGATTTAGAGCGATGATGCAAGTGGGTTAAGGACCGCTAAGGAATCTGTAAGAAATACGCATGGGACCGCATGTTTTTGGGAAACTTGTACGTTACAAAAAATCATAACTTTGTTATTTGTGAAGCTATTTTTATGAAACTTTCGAAAGTTATATAATTGGAAGTACTTTAGGTATTATTAAAAAGATTGTTTTTTAATCATTATTATAACTTTTCTACTAAAAAATGAAAATACGAAAAAAACATGAAAGCAATCGAGTTTAATGTATTGAATATTGATGTAAATATTCAAATAGACAAAGTAGATACAATGTATCAAAGTAACTGACATCGAAAGACAGCGCGTAGAAAACTTGAGAAAACTCGTGAGCGGTCCTTACAATGTTAATTTTTGAGACGCAGGGCAATATAGAATATTGCAAAGTCCGGTTTACTCTAAAAAATATACTTTTCTTGGTATTGAAGCTTTTATTACAGTTCTCGTATTAAAGTCTCAACAACGACATGAGGGTGAACAGTATTCAGTGAATTATACGGGAATGCCTTATTTGATTGCCCGAGTGATTTTTAAATATGTCGTAGTGCCTTGGAAAATAATTGTTTAACGGAAGAGAGTTATGAATCTGATATTAGGCTCAAGGGCATAATTTAGCTCTTTAAAAGGAAAGCGGAACGAAAGAAGATATATGTGCAAAACCTCCCGTCTATAATTACGCGTAAATGACTGCTGCACAATTAATCATACGAAAGAATATTAAAGGTTCTGTAAAATATAAGTCCAAAGTTTAATTTTAATGCATCATGTATAAATAAACTTTATGGTATCTATCTAAATAAACTTTATGCTATCGTTAAAATTAAACTTGAAACTCTCTCTATGACTAAAGAGAATAATCATTTAACGAATTAATTAAGAAGGATAAATGAATTGATGTGAGTCTATGTAATTTCCGTCGTACTTCTTCTTGAGCTGAACTTCAACTGAACTAAATTTTCATCTCCATGACAACGGATTTGTTCCGGATTTCTTCTCATTACCACATGTATATATGGTAATATCTGATTCGCTATATAAACCTCTTGTCTACATGTACGCGTAAATAACTGCTGTACAGTCAATCACACGAAAAATATTAACCCTTTGCACTCCGAATTTTATTTCAATTTCGTTACCAGCAGCTCCCAACGCTTTTAAGTGTTTTATTTGAAATTTACTTTAACTAAAAATATAAAGCAATTTAAATAAATAAAGGAAGAAACAAATTCACTTAAATACCAATTTTATTTACAGTATTGTCGTACATTGACATTTTCAAGGGTATGATATCTTTTGAAAGAACTTGCAAGATGTAACCCTGATTTTCTTTCACACGTTTCACAAAAATAGGTGGTTTCTCTTTTTCCTCCAGATGTATTTCTATTTGAGTAAACTGCACAGTCTTTGTGTTTTCCTTCGGGATGTAGGAAGATTAAATGAGGCTTTCCGTCTAAGCGATCGTGTTTATCATGTGTTCCAGGCCTCCCCAATTTCATATTTGGATGACGACAATCACGAATTAGCATTGACAAAATCTTTTCGCGAAATTTTTTGTGGGCTATAGGTTCTGTTCCTTGGTTTTTTGTTTTTTCTTTGTATAAAATATACGCATTTACCATGGAGATTTCTAATCCCCAAAAGAAATATTCCCTCCACCACTTGAGTGCTCGACGTAAAAAACAGTAAGATGTCGCGTATTGGTTCGCCATATCGACACCATCTATATTTTTATTATAATCTGTGATCACATCCAGTTCTTTTATTTCTCTTCGATTACCTGAATGTCTAACCCTTCTAGTGACATTGCGAGAGCGTCGATAACGTGTGCACGATATCTATTTATTTAGACCTGAAAAAATGTCGAGTGGAGCTCGACAAAGGAGCTCCTGCCATAAAAACTGATGTCGAGTCACACTCGACATAGGAGTGCAAAGGGTTAAAAGTTACATAAAATTGATGTCCAAAGTTCAATTTGAATTGGTTATGCACGAACAAACTTTATTGAAGGTTATTGACATCGTTTCACTTCCACGTTCAGTTACGAAATAATAAACGGCGACTTGAGACAGTTTTTGCGTAAAATTGCCGGTCAACAATGTGTGAACGCTTTGACGGCCGCTATCACGCAGATGTGACTTCGCTGAGCAGCGGTAATCCGCCAGCATCACGTCGACGTAAGTTCGCTTTGTCAACAATGGTGCGCATACAATGGTATAAGCCGGCGGCTACAATCAGCGTAGCCGATAGACTCATATATGCCATCGGCGAAAACGATTGACATGGGCGAAATAGTTAATGGTGGCAATATGTGTATATCGTACATGTACCCATTCTTATGGTAGGATACTCTAAATCTGAAAATGTTGCACGCCAAGCTCACAATATATTGTTATTATTATACTATAATCATATTGTGGGTCGAATTTTGCTATAGTACTCTAAAGCACTTAGAAATTGTAATAATCTGCAAAAAGAGTTTTTCAAATTTTTGATGTATGGTGAAAATAGGCGGGAAAATATAGGATGTTGATATTCTCCAGACTTTCATCAACCGATTGAGAATAATTGGCGCTCAAAGTAGATCACTGTGATTCAACTAAATTCTAAGTAGTTTCGATGGTATAATGATTCGTGAAATATGAAAAAAGATTATTTGAGTTTAAAATTATTGCAAATGGGTCCAGGCGAAGAAGTGCTCAAAACCCTTCATAAATTCAAAAATCAACAAACCTAAATCAAAATCTAGTTTTAATCACTCTTTTGTTATATTGAAGGAGTCCGAAGTAACTTAGAACCGCATAAGAAGAACTGCGAAATTTGCATCAATTTTGCAGGTATGATTAGACATAGAGGAAAAATGGTGAAAAATGACTTCCAGATTGGAATAAAAAAATAAGTGCTCTCCAATCAACTCGACCGATTGTCCATATGAAAAGGGTGCAAACAGCATACAAAACTACAAATCCCATTACAATTTCAAAATCGTTCCCGACATAAAGTTAAGAATAGATGCAAAATAAATGTAAAATACACTTGAAACCCTTACAAATAAGCGTATCACATGGTCTGTAATGATATTATAGAGATATGCCGACATTTCCTGCGTAGCTAAACGAAAAAATTAAGGTAAATCTGTAAACTTGCATTGAGGATAAACCAAGTCCGAATTGGTTTCGGGACTGAATATAATTGAAATGTATAATAAAAATATAATATAATAAAAAATATAACAAAAGTATAAGAATATAATAAAAATTTCGGGGCTGAAATTGGCCACGGGGCTGAATATAAGTAATAACACGTCACATGTAAGAAATTCTTACAAACCGGCATTAAACGTTTAACACTTTGACAGCGGCTGTCACGTACGCGTGATTTCGATTTGCCTAGAATAACACGTCCGCGACAGCACATGCCGGTGACACGCCGGAAGATCGTTGCTCTGTCGCCGCGGCTGTTGGATGTCGTACAGTGAAATGCGCGTCCGTCAAAGTGTTACTCAATCGATTAAATACGCGAGCCATAGTTAGTGACGCACGCGAGCGGTATCAAGATCCTTTAAGTTTTGTCTCGAAACGCAGACACTATCGAACTGGTTTGCGACGTCTGCGTTTGAATGTCTCCTTATCTTGCGAAGCCTGTAAAGGTGCATCGAGACTAAGCAAACATTGTTGAGCAACAGTTGAACAACAGTTAACCAGCTGTTGGCGAATTTTACGTACGAGAAGTTGATTAACTGTTCGAAAATATCGATCTTGGTAATTGCTTTAGTGTTCGCTCAAAATTAGTTGTAAAGATGAGCGACGAAGAAGATGCTTTACTTGCGTGGTGTGCATTCGTATTAATAAAAATAAAATTATCGCGAGAAAACCGTAGAAAGCGGCGATGGTGGCAAAGAGGTATTTACGCTAACAGAAAGCGACAATTTTTACCAGAATTAAGGAGTGAGGACCAACAGTTGTTCAAGAACTTTACTCGAATGGATACAATTATATTTGAAAATCTCATCGTAATGATTGGTCCTAAAATTGCAAAAAAACGAACAAACTTTCCAACATTTGCGCAACTGTTGATCAACACGTACACAGTGCGCAAACTTGTGTGTTGATCAACTGTTGTTTAGCAATGTTTGCTTAATCTGGATGCACCCCAAAACGTTGAACACCACGGCAGTCATATGTGACTGCAACTTGTTTCTTCTGCAGCGCTGTGGTGATCATCAGTGACCGGAGTGCATCAAATACTTATAGTTGTAAAAGTTGAATAAAAATTTGCTAATTAGAGAATGCTTTGAAATCAAATCTGCAGTATTGAAAAATTAAAAGTTTTTATTAAATCAAAAATTAATTTTTATCGGATGTTTATCTACCCATGCATTGTATTGAAGCATTTTAAACATAAGTGTTGCTCCTGAATGCAATCTTGGCAGTATTTAGTAATCTTTTCGGTCCGATTTTTTGCACTTTGTGTTTCGAAACTTGCAACATTTTATTGGTAATACTGTTTACAAAATGTGCATACCAAATACGTTGACCCTTCGTTCTTTTGCAGTTTATGCCGTATTCTTATAAATAACGAAATTAATTATTATTTTGCCATTACATGCACAGAATAGTAAAAGCATGTTATTTCGGCGTGGCAGCCAACGTGTTAACACTTTGACTGCCATGCGTATTTTACTATATTAAAACTGCAACCGGTTGAAGTACTGCAGAATACGATTGAATTGTGCAAAGTGAAAATAATGCGAAGGTATCGGAGACCAAAGAATTGAATCGCTGTCTAATATTAATTGCATTTCCAAAATTATAAATGCGACCGATTGGATATTTTTTCAATTTTTCGTGTGACCTTTTACGCCGGTCACCGATGACCACCATGGCAGTCAAAGTGTTAACTGCGCAATGCAAATTCTGCCGCAGCGCAAAACAAAATAGTAACGTACGAACAAGAGCGCATTTACACTGAACAACAAACTTTCCAGCTCTCATGGCGATTACGCATGACATTTTTCCGAAACGATCACGATTCTTACATGACAGGAAATCTGCTTAGTAAAAAGCTGCGTGAACGTCGATTACTTGCGTATTCCTGCATGACGGATGTGTACAGTACAGTTGATAACGAAAATATGCAAACTGTCTGGCATGACCTGACAATAGCTGTGTCAAGAGCTATCAAGCGTTGGTAAGTTAGTCGTACTACTCCGAAGACCTCCAAGTCCTGAGTCTATTCTCGACTGAAGACACACTCAAACTGATTAAAACCTTTGCATGCCTGATTTGTTCAAGAGTTCGCGAGTGTCTTGGGGTCATACCACAAGGCACGAAATTCAAATCGCCTGAATCTTTCTGGCAGCGAGAGCAATGGTAGATCGGGAGGACAACGGGCTGAAACAGACGTGCTCTAGCAGCGTAATTACTAATTACACGGAACAGGTTTATTCGCCATGCGGGAGCTACTTCATTGCATTCCTCGATGCTAACGACTTTTCGCGCAATCGTTAACTCGCGGTTTAATTAATCAGGTACTCCGCCCGCAACGCGATCTGCCATTCGCGTTTCGGGGATCGGAGGAATCGAATAGCTCCGTGGAAGTTCTTAACTCGAAAAATGAATTAGCTGCCTGCCGGCGCATATGTATTAGCATCTGTATCTCCGATGTTAAATTGGCAATCTGTGCCTGATGATGTTCTGTTCCGTGCGCGATTTCATATTCGGCGAGTGACCGAGGCTGTTATGGTGTTAGAGAGCTGCAGCGACAGGTGCCAAAATAAATGTCGAACGATGTTTCATGGGATTTGAGTAGAGAAAGTTTCACTAAAGGCGTAACTGCGGTAGCGCGGTACTAAACAAATATTTAAAATAAAATACTATTTTAAATAAATAATATTGTAAATAAAATATGTTACATAAAAATGAACAATTTGAAAACAAGTATACAGTGGTATGTAGTAATTCTCATTATCATATGAACATTCCGCTGCTTAGAATTATTAAATGACGTATTTAATTTCAACCTTATGATTTAAATTGGATATTAAAGGAGTATATATGTAGAGCCGTCTTATGTGGGCTTAAAACTTTTGACATGTTTCGGGTTCACTGATGCCTTCTTCCCACGGGTCTGTAACAGGATGTGTGTAACGAGATTTCTGTTTCCCAAAGCTTTTTTGCAATGAGGTAGTGCGCAAGTGGTAAAGCTACTGAATTCTTGTCCGTTCTCTATGAGAACTCTACTTAAAATGAAAAGAATCCTACCATGCAAACAGTGCACAATTCATTATCCCTTACAGCACTAAAGATCACCGCAGCCACCCGTCAAAATTTCGCATCAGTAAATAACTGGTTGAACGCGGCATAACCGATATTGGTTTATTGAAATATTTTGTTGCATCCGTTACATATTCATTCAAAAGCATTCGGGCGTATAGCAATTTGCATGACGCGCCAAACCACCAGATTGCGACAAAACAGCGATCCGCACAACTCTCATACATCAGCATGCAGGCAGCCTACTCCGCCGTAAGGGTCATCTACTCCCCTATTCCGCTCCGCGTTCCCCAATAAACAGTTAAACCTAACTTAACCCCGAGGCCTTGACATCCGAGCAGCCCGAGCCAACCCCATCGCCCAACATCGCCAGGCCCGATCCACTTTATCCACCATCGCCCTCTCGGCCGCAAAGAATCTCACGGCGGCCGAACTTTCCCGTTCGCATCGAAGACACAAAGCGCCCGGACGAAATGTCCAGTTTCGAGCAGGGATCACCTGATTAACACATCAATGGCGCAAGCCTGACTACCTTTTCGCGTCGACTGTATCGCTAATAAGACACAGGTAGTTAGTGCGCGAGAGTTACGCGGGTCGAGGAGGGCGTAGGACGAAGGAGGCCGGGAGGAAGACATTGGATCAGAAGGAGACGCCACGCTGGCCAGTGGGACGGGGAGAAACGAAAGGACTCGGAGGATGAGGCCGAGGTAGTTGGTCCCGCTTACTCCTGCGCACCGCCTGCGTCTCGTAGGTAGTACGAGGAGAGAGGACCACCAGAGTTCCCGAGGTGAGTGCTGGGTACCCTGTAATCACGGTGCCGAGCCGCGAGCCGACAAACCAAACCAAAAGAGATAAAGATAAACAGAGATTCGAGCCTACGAGCTGACGGGGGAAAGAATGAGCTGGGCGAGGAGCGAGAAGGACACAGGTACGCGCATCCGCGCGGGCAGGAGTGCAACGGAGTGTGGGGAAGATGAGGAAGGAAAGGGGCGAGATGAACCGGCCCTCGTTAAGTATGACGTGCGATCGTTTCCTTTTGTGCGCCATCGTCTCTCGGTGCAACGGCGTTCAGCCTGCGACAGGCTTGCGGCCTGGGTCTGCGTATGCACGCTCATTTTCGTCCCTGTCGCGAGTCCGCGCCACTCACCGTTACAGCGCGTACAATGGGCGGACTCTTCTTGTGAAGTCGGCCTCGCAGCGCACTTTCGTCGCGAGCCGTGAGTTTACGCAAGACAAAGGTCAGCGGTTGAACTTTCGAAACGTGGAAGAAAAATCTATTTCGCAGACGTGACCTTAACCTCGACGTTAGGAGGTAGCATTCAAAAAACACACAACTGGACGTCAAGTGTCCAAATGCACGCGGCTGGTCAACCTGCGCGCAGTCAACGAATAACTGCCGTAGAGGTTAACACTTTGACTGCCGTGATGACCACCGTGATGGTGCAAGAGATTTTACTGAAGATTCCAAAATATTCGCAATGGGTAACAATTATTATTTTATAAATGCAGTTATTGGTAGAATAGCGATGCGATTCTTTGGTTTCCAATACCTGCACATTATTTACATTTTGCATAATTCAATCAAACGCTGTAGTATTTCATAGCATCGCCGTTCTAATACAGCAAAGTACGCACGGCAATCAATGTATTAACACGTTGATTGCCACGGTGGAAACCGGTGATCGGTGCAAAAGGTTTGACAAAAAATTCGCAATGAAGTCTATTTGGAATCTTGTAAACGCAATTGATATTGGAACGGTGCTTCAATACTTTGGCTTCTAACAACTCTGCATTACCTTCATTTAATTTATTTATTTTAATGTAATCCGATGTAATCATAATCTGCAGTACTTCATCGCATCGCGGTTCTAACATAGCAAAATACGCTTTGCAATCAACGTGCCAACACGACTGCCACGGTGGAAACCGGTGACCGGTGCAAAAGATTTTACTAAAAATGCAAAAAATTTGCAATGAAGCCTATTTGCAATCTTGTAAAAGCAATTGATATTGGAACGGTGCTTCAATATTTCGGCTTCTAATAATTCTGCGTTACCTTTATTTTGTATGATTTAATTATACTCTGTAGTATTTCGTCGCATCGCGGTTCTTAGATAGCAAAGTACACTTTGCATTCAACATGTTAACACGTTAACTGCCATGGTGGAAACCGATGATCGGCACAAAACACTTGACTAAAAGTGCAAAAAAAAAGCGCAATGAAGCCTATTTACAATCGTGTAAAAAGCAATTAATATTGGAACGGTGCTTCAATACTTTGGCTTCTAATAATTCTGCGTTATCTTCATTTTGTATGATTTAATTATACTCTGCAGTATTTCGTCGCATCGCGGTTCTAAGATAGCAAAATACACTTTGCATTCAACGTGTTCACACGTAGAAATGCAAAAGAATCGCAGTGAACTCTATTTGCAATCTTGTAAAAGCAAGTGATATTGGAACGGTGCTTCAATACTTTGGTTTCTAGTTACTCCGCGTTACCTTTATTTTGCACGATTTAATCACACTTTGCAGTATGATATAATTTCATCGCATCGCAGTTCTAACATAGTAAAATACGATTAGCAGTGAACCTGTTAATGATTCTGAAAGCACAGAAGTTTAGGCATGAGGATCACCGCGTGTTTTTTTGTCAACGCTGAGACCTGCCCTCAAATCATATCAACTAGTATGCGCGACATTATCGGAATCGATGTATTATGTCGCGGGCATTCGCGCTGTTTACCGGCTGTTACGTAAATGCTGGTCTACCGGTGTGATCACAGACGGCGAAGATAAAGAAAGTCGAGGGGGGTGTTCTGATGTGGAAGGCGCAGCAAATGAAGAGGCCGAGGAGGAGAGACGCAATCAACCGGTCCTCGTTAAGTATGACGTGCGATCGTGTCCTTTTGCGGGCTTCTTCTCGCGACTCCGACGATTTTTGTTACCGCCGTCCGGTACCGTTACGAAACTGATACAATGTACCATGGACCCAGTTGTCGATCGATTCGATCTGCCTGTTGGATGCACCGGCATACGAGCGCGTACAATGTATCGCCTGAATGGCGTCGCCCTCTGACGCACGTTCAGTTCGGAGATCGTTTTCTTTGTTGGTCCGGTCCTTAACTCGCCTCGGGACACGCACGGATTGACGTTTCGTAGGTGTGGATTTTATCGTGACGTTAGCGTATAATCTTGAATATTAACGGGTACGAAATCTCGGCAGCGTGCCTTGTTTGTTGCGAGTGTACGTCGTTGCGATATCAGATTTCTGGCATGATGCATTGCGAAACGGTGGACATTTGGAATGCGCGTCACTGACAGGTATTTCGCTCTTTGCGCGGTTTATTTTCGATTAGATCACTGTCCTCGTCAGGCGTGGATATTGGTAGGATCTAGATAGGATTTCGACGGAAGCATAGTCGGCGAAGCTAAGGCTTTCAGGACGTCTTTCCAATAAATTCACGTCGTTGTTCACTTTCGTTCTTCCATGATGGCGCGTAATAACGCCGATGCGGCGTCACTGTCGGCAATTACACAGCGGAATTAATCATGTTTATTGAATTTCTGCTTCCTTTGTCGGATTGACATCGACCCCGCGACAGACGCAAACATCGCCGGCTGAATATTTTTCGCGCTCTAACTAGACAGACTGTCACGCATTTAACCCGCGGCACTTTTTGCCTACCGCTAAATTCACATAAACTCGGAGCAGCGAGCGTCCACGTGAATTCGTTATTCGCCGCTCAAATTTAATTTCGCGAAATCTGGGAGGCCGGCAGGAGGTAGACGCACGTTGCAATACCGCGGACTTTCCTGCACTGCGAATGCCTGTTTCCGGCTGCATCGACTATTTGGCCCTTGAGACAGCCGACCGCGCTAACGATATCACCACGTAATGGCCGCGAAAGGCGGAGAAAGGGGGAACCGGAAGAAAATGGTAGGAGAAAGTGCGAAAGCGACGAAAAAGGTGGATGCGCGACCAAAGGAGAGGCAATACCTATAATGTCTTCGTTACGGCTGGCAAAAAGATACGTATTTCGTGCGAGAAAAAGTGTAATTGTCGGCAGCGTTGGGTTGAAGCAAAACACATGGGCCGTACCTTACAATAGTCGTCTGCTTCGTTAGATGCTCGGCTCGTTTTGTCAACATGCGGCTGCGTTACTCTTTAACACTTTGACTGCCATGGTGGTCATCGGTGACCGGCGCAAAAAGTTTCACGAAAAATTAAAAAAATACCCAATCGGTAGAATTTATGATTTTATAAATGCAATTCATATTAAATAATATTTAAATTCTTTGTTCTCCGATGCCTTCGTACTATTTTCATTTTGCATAATTCAATCATATTCTGTAGTACTTCATCACGTTGCGATTTTAATATAGTAAAATACGCACGGCAGTCAAAGTGTTAACAGTAGATTGCCCAAGGCAGTCATTTTGACTGTTTTTTAATTTCAATTAGAAAAACAATTATGAAATTGATGACATAATTTCTTAGAATTTGGTGACTTTTTCTATAACATATAAATGGGTTTATGAATAATTGTAGTTACTTCCGCCCTCCTTTATTTCCGTATATATATGTGTGTTATACCTATATTGCCCAGAAGCAGTCATTTTGACTGCTTGATAAACTTTAAATAATCAAAAGATTTTTATTTATTGAATTGAGTAAATTTCTTATATGACCTGCCCGGCTTTGTATTGAAATAACATTTTTTTTTTCGATTACGGTAACATACCGATGCATGATAAATTGTCGATTTGGGCGTATACTTGATAAGTGTCAGTTGCTCAATAAGCTAAAGTAGTACTAGTTATTCGAATCTTTATAAAGTGTTGTTCTAACAAGTTGTTTATTTTATTTCTTTTGCGCCCTAACTTTATGAAAAAAAATGTCGAACAGAAATGAGTTATTGGAAAAGCTAACGAACATAAGTGAAGAGTGCTCCGATATAGAATCAAATGCAACAAATTTTGAATTATCATCTGAAGATGAAGCGGATTATATTCAAAGTGAAACATCTGACGTTGAAGATAGTGATGAAGAGTCGATCACCAATGATGAAAATGAAAGTGTCATCAATATGCCCAGGAAAAGGTGTAGGGTGCTAACTAGTTCAGATTCTGATGAAGAAACTGAAAATACGTTTCAGGAGGTCGAAACAGCTGCTGATGGTACTGTGTGGACAAGAAATTTCTAGAATTTTCTTAAACAAAAATAATTTTTGAAATGTGGTTAATACCACAGAAATATTAAAAATTAATTTTAAACAAATTTCTTTACATATTTGTTATTTTTTCACAATGCAGTCATTTTGACTGTTTTTGGGCAATATAGGTATACAAGAAATCTCGGGCAATCTAGTGTTAATAAACAGTTGCGCGGTTTAATCGGCGGTGCGCAAATTTCCATTCGCTGCCAGGCCAAACTTGTGCAATTATTTACGAGTACATAGATTTTACAAAACAATTTACGTTAGGACACATTTAAATGCGACGAGTATACTTATGCTGGCAATGCATAATACTCTGCCAACCACGAGCATACGGGTAATGCGTTTATCTAGGCTCCGTTATTTCTTTGTAAGCGCATATATTTTGCAGCGCGCTTTACATTATGTCGCGTTTAAAATGAAACGAGTAAATTCGTGGTTGGCAACGAATGGGTTATGTCAATACCGTATTTGGCGACGGATGTACCACAATATCTCGCTGTACTGTGACAAGCTGCATCACCAGCATATTTACACATAGTCCTTAGTCATTCCAGTATATTTTTTTCGTTGCTACTTCGCGCTTCCATACTCCTTACATGTTCGTCAAGGTGCATCCAGACCAAACAAACATTGTTGAGCAACGGTCGAGCAACGGTTGAAGAACAATTGATCAGCGGTTGGCGAATTTTCCGTACGAGACGGCGCAAAAGATTTGACTACAAATGCAAAAAATTCGCCATGTAGCCAATTTTCAATCTTGTAAAAGCAAGTGATATTGGAATGCTGCTTCAATACTTTGGCTTCTAACAACTCTGCGTTACCTTTATTTTAGAGATTAATCATATTCATATGATTTAATCATATTCTGCAGTATTTCATCGCATCGCGGTTCTACCATAGCAAAATACGTTTGGCAGGCAACGTGTTAAAGAACGCGTCCACACTAGGGACATTGTTGGCGAATTGTTCGGCAGCATTTTCTTTGAAATACCGCCTTGAGAGCGAACATAGCGCAACAGATCGCCAACAGTTGCGCAACTGTTGATCAACACGTACACATTGCGCAAACTTGTGTATTGATCAACTATTGTTCAACAATGATTACTTAGTTTGGATGCATCTTTACGTGTCGTACGCATTTTAACACATTGTTGACCGGTCACGAGTTAACTCGTTATAAGACCCGTCAGGTTGCGTCGTTTGTAAAAAAATGTCAACGATAACAGAACGTACTAATGAAGGATCTTTCAATGAATTATACGCAGATGTTTTATCCGATTGCGACTGTCCTGAATGTTTGTAACACTCTTTGACGCTCTTTACCTTCATCTTGTATGCGACGTTACATTTTGATGATGTTTACATTCATCTTGTACAGAAAGTTAATTCATTATATATAAATAATTGCATTTTTATTGAACTTTATTTAGATTTTCTCACTTCCACGTTCAATTACGAAATAACAGCCGGTCACTCGAGTCATTTTTTGCGTAAAATTGCCGGTCAACAATGTGTTAATTCGATATTAGACAGAAATGTGGAGTGTTTGACGCTATTTACCTTCATCTTGTATGCGAACTTACATTTTGATGATGTTTATATTCATCTTATACAGAAAGTTAATTCATTGCGTATAAATAATTGAATTTTTATTGAACTTTATTTAGATTTTCTCACTTCCACGTTCAATTACGAAATAACAGCCGGTGACTCGAGTGATTTTTTGCGTAAAATTGCCGGTCAACAATGTGTTAATTCGATATTAGACAGAAATGTGGAGTGCTTGACGCTATTTACCTTCATCTTGTATGCGACGTTACATTTTGATGATGTTTACATTCATCTTGTACAGAAAGTTAATTCATTATATATAAATAATTGCATTTTTATTGAACTTTATTTAGATTTTCTCACTTCCACGTTCAATTACGAAATAACAGCCGGTGACTCGAGTCATTTTTTGCGTAAAATTGCCGGTCAACAATGTGTTAATTCGATATTAGACAGAAATGTGGAGCATCCGTACAGGCGGCCTGCACGGAGTAAGTTCCGCACGTAAAGTCCGAACTCGTTCGGGACCCGTTCGTCGTGGGGGCGTCTCTTTTTCGGTTGGATGAGACCACCGTGATCGCGACAGGTGCGACCAGCCACCGTGCTCGATGCAGAGGCCAACACCATTACACCGTCGTCGGACCCCTTCTCTCCCTTCTCTTCAACGTCCTCTCTTTCACTCCGCTGCCCTTCCTTTCTCTCTCGTCCTCCTTTTAGCTCCGTCCTTCTCGAACTTCTCATTCCACCGATGCCTCTATCATGAGGCCTCGAATCGAATTGGACGATGGCACGTTTCGCGAGACGGTATTACGTAAACGCGCGCGTATGTACGTCGAAAAATCCCAGCGCGCGCATTCGAGACATGTTACTGCGGATTAATCCGAAATAGTGATCAGCGAGGGACCCGGAGGAACTTCGGAACGGGAGCGGAATGCGGGCAGATGACAGTATAGGAAAATAGCGCGTATGTACGTCGAAAAATCCCAGACAGTCGCGGAGCATTCGAGACGTCGAAACGTTAATTTCCAGAAGTTACTGCGGATTAATCCGAAATAGTGATCAGCGAGGGACCCGGAGGAACTTCGGAACGGGAGCGGAATGCGGGCAGATGACAGTATAGGAAAATAGCAGAGACTAATATACCGAAGTGATCGGACTGCCAAGACTGAGGACTGACGGGTATTGGTGATCGCGCTATTGAAACCCTTGAAATGGAATTTCGCAATTCAGCTTAATTCGAATAGGAGCGATCCCCGTGCTCTTTCCGACGCAGACGTCGTCGGCGATTTTCTTCGGCTCCTTCCGGCAGGGCGTTTACCGGTATTTGTCACTTAAATATTCTCGTGCAGGTGATTCATATTTTTTCGCTAACTCCCGTCCCGGGGAACTCGCTATAACAAACGCTATTCACCTTTCTTTATTACCGCTCCGCGTTTCTCTCTATCCCCCGGCCTTTTCGCAAGGAAGAAACTTTTACCATTCCGACGGCGTGGGTTCCGCGAGGCGAGAAATTTCGAGGGAAGTCGGGCACCCATTGCGTGCGTATTAAGAGCTGCCTACGCCTTCGTTACGTATGTTAGACCACGCTTACCCGCCCTCGACCCGCTTGATCCAAGCCCCGACCAAAAGCGTTGCGGATCCTTCTCCCTCAAAATCTACATCTATTCGGAGAACAGCCGCCAAGTACGGATAATCTCAACAACCTCCCTGAACGGGTTATTCGACTTATCGAAGACCTCCCTTTTTACGCCTATATTACGTCGACACCGGATTTCGCTCAGTAAATCAGAAACATAAATTCGATAGCGTGTTACGGCGTGCAGCGCGCCGGCAGACAACCGAAAGCGGAGGGAAAGGTGCAGTTAAGAAAAGAAGGACGGAGAATTCTCTGCGACCGGGGTTGGGAAAACTGGGAAGGGAAGAAGAACAACCCGGTAGCCGCGCTTCGTGCGAGTGATGCAGGCGGCAGCTGAACTGCATCGCATGTTGCTGCACTCGGAACGAGCACGCGCCATATGCTGCATTGTTACGGATTCTCTTTCTCTCGCACTCACTGTCCCTCAGTCTTGCCTTCCACTCGCTCCTCTTCGCTGCTCTCCCCCGCTCGTTCCATCCTCTTCCTTGCCCAACATCTCTCCTTGCCTCTCCTTGCCTCTCCGTCCATCACCCTCTGTCGACGGTCCCTTTGAACATGCAAAACAAATGTGAACGAAACCGACGAATCTCGATCCGCCGTGACAATCGATCGGACCATCGACTCTATGTGGCCAACTCGCCACAGTGGCAGAGATGATTTCGAAATTAGTCTTCACGGAATCGCTCGATTATGTCAATTGGTTATCGCACGGTCTGTCTTGACCGGTTCACACTTTGACTGCCGTGATGGTCACCAGGGACCAGCGCAAGAGATTTTACTGAAGATCGAAAATATTCGCAATGGGTGGCAATGATTAGTTTATAAATGCAGTTACTGTTAGAATAGTAATGCAATCCTTTGGTCTCCAATACCTGCATATTGTTTACATTTTGCATATGTCGTAATAATAGCTACGAGTAAAATAAATATTTAAAAATAAGAAAAAATAATAATATTAATTTAAGGAATTAGGCAAAATAAATAATTTTCAAATGTTTAACAAAAACACTAACTGCTCACTGAAAAAAATTGAAAAAGCTGCAGTAACTTAATTGTACAAAGGTAGCATAATAAGTTGGTTTTTAATTAAAGTCTATAATGAATGAAAAAATGAAAAATGAACTGTCTCAAATTAAAATATTGAAACTTAATTTTCAGTTAAAATGCTGAAATAAAATTTTACGAAAGGTAGCATAATAAGTTTTTTTAATATAAAGTCTATAATGAATGAAAAAATGAAAAATGAACTGTCTCAAATTAAAATATTGAAACTTAATTTTCAGTTAAAATGCTGAAATAAAATTTTTAGACGATAAGACCACATAGAATTTTATAATATAATAATATGTATATAACTATATAATATATTAAATATTATTTATACTATATAAATATAATTATATTATTTTATTGGGGAAATAAATACAGCAAAATACGATCGGCAGTCAACGTGTTAAGGGGGTATTTCAATGTGACGGGTCGAAAAAATTGATTTTTTTTTTGCATTTCTTCATAGTTTATACATAAAATTAATATCCCAGAATCGGTTTAGGCGATTTCATCCTTTTTTTACTAGTAATAACGTTGCAAGGCAGAGACTGTAACTGCGTGCGAAGCAAAAACAGCTTTATAGATCGACTTCAAAGTTTAACACAATATTCGGCATACTTACGGCTATCGCATGAAGCTCAATCATATTAAAGTTTTGATTATAACCCATAATTTTGCCTTACTTATAGCGCAGAAAAATTAATTTTCAGTGAAAGTAACAAAGAAATATATTCAGTTATTAGTTAATTTTCATGGAAATTTAAAACCTGAAATTCATGCGACAATCACATTCATACAGATTAAGAATCTCTTTCGATTTTCTGTCTCAGATGTCCAGGAGGGCCGGATTTGTCTACGCCAACACAAAAAAAATTGTTTGATGGGTGTAAAAACACCAATATGATTAAATGCACAAATATTTTTAAACGATAAAAAATTTTCCTCTATTATCCTAGGCTATACCTTTTCAGGAAAAAAATTTGCTCCAATATATGCAACAGTTTCTGAGAAAAAAATGTTGAAAATTTGCCTTTTTTAGGCGTTCACATTGCAATACCCCTTTAACACGTTGACTGCCAAGCGTATTTTGCTATTTTAGAACTGCGATGCGATGAAATACCGCACAGTATGATCAAATCGTGCAAAAAGGAAGATAACGCAGAGGTGCTAGAAGCCGAAGTATTGAAGCACCGTTCCAATATCAATTGCTTTTACAAGATTGCAAATAGGCTTCATTGCAAATTTTTTGCATTCTTACTCAAATTTTTTGCATCGGTCACCGGTGACCACCGTGGCAGTCAAAGTGTTAAATGCAATGATATCGTTACGCCATTTCGTGATTGGACACGATTTACCACGATAACGGATCGTTTCTGTGCCGCATAAATACGGTGCGAACTCGCAGGACGAACATCGCTCGCAGTTCGTTGGAAGTCGGAGACCATCTTCGGCGCCCCGGTTGGGTCTGGTTAGGGCTGAACGTCGTTCGAGTTTGCGTATGCGGGCGTTCACGATGAAGCTAACGCTAACGACAATTATCGTCGTGTCCCAAATGGTCCGCAGCGTCCCTACGGGAACGCGCTGGCATACTGCAGTCGCGTGCATGCCCCTGTGGGTGAAGGCAAATGCTGCCTGCCAATGGGCATTAAACGCGTGCCCTTGCTAAAACTAATACCATCAAGTTTCCCCGTACCGCACCGATCGCGCTGCCGGTATCGTGCGATGATTTTTTCTTTGTGCGACATACGCACGACTGAATTGTGCGTCACGCGTTGGGCAAGGAGTAAATTATCCGGGCAATGTTATAAAGCAGATAAGATTGGGTACTGAGTTGCAGTCCGCCGAGTGGCGCATACCATCTTAACACTTTGCGGACCGAGCATTCTATTGCTAATCGTACCCAGTGGCCGGGTATTTTTTTGCGTCGTATCTTTAAAAGAAACTATTTGAATTAATTTATAAAAATATGTGTTTAATATTAATCATAAATACATTTAATGTGTTGATATGATGAATGCTTCAAACTCTTCTAACAACTGTGCATTCTTTCATTTTGCACGATTGTTAAATGTGGTATTTTATTATTTTCCAACATGGATCGTTAAAACAAATCATTATCGATCTTGTTTTGTCGTCCATATCGATCAATAATTAATTGGATACAAATTACGAAAAACTGCGGCTGACAATCACGTAGCAATGTTGCTAAACGTCATCTTCGCGCGACAAGTACGAACATTTACAATATCTTTCCCAAATACAGCACATACATTTTTACATGCAACGACGATACGTTGCTTCCTTTTTGGAATTCATACAAAATGCAGTGTCGTAAATGCACTTTATCTACTGACATGTTTTTTACTTTAAATATCACAAGTAAATGATGAATGGTAAAAAAGGACTCCTTTTATATTATATAGCAGCTATAAAAAACAAAAAAAAATCCGAATGACTCACTAGCCAGATGTTTTTTTATTTACAAGAAAAATTACCTGCCTTTTAAAAATACGACAGAACTTTCCCTCCAACCTAATAAATAACATGAAATAGTACATGTAACCATGGTAACCGGAAAATATTGAAAAACGGAGTTAGGCCACTTTCAAAATAAACGGCTCATGTATATCCGTTAAAAATTACCCCTTTTCCTGCCTCACAATACAATATTCATATCAACAGCCAAAGCTTATGTTTTTATGTAATTATGTAATTATTATTTAAAATATGTAATTAATGTTTTATTGCTTATAATATTATACTCTCTAGTTTCACGTATTTAAAGTCCTACATACCATTTTGATCAAAAAGTTTTAGGACCGACCGCCGTATGGCGCTCTCAGTCACTCGATTGAAAATGTTTTTTTTTTGTTAGGTTGCCACATCTGTCATTAACGTTCCCACCAAATTTCAGCGTCATAGCTTGACATTTGTAAAAGTTACACCGTGTTGAGTACATCTACCTTTGTGCGTGTTTTAGATTTTTTACATATTTGAAAATGGCAGCAACTTTGGATCAACGAGTTTGCATAAAATTTTGCGTGAAAAATGGATTTAACGGTCCGCAGACCTTGGAAGTGTTGGAGAAGTGTTTCGGCAACGATACTCTTTCGAGATCAAACGTTTTTTGGTGGCACGAACGCTTCCGAAGAAACCACGTTGTTTTTAGTCGAAAAAAGAAGGTGATGTTCATGGTTTTCATCCATTACAACGGTGTTGTGCATCATGAATTCTTGCCAGAGCAACAGACAGTCAACAAAATGTATTATTTGGGCGTTATGAGACGTTTGCCTGAAGCAATTCGCCAAAAAAGATCGAAAATGTGGGCAAACAATTCGTGGATTTTGCACCACGATAACGCACCGTCGCACAATGCGATTCTTATTCGCGAGTTTTTGACCAAAAATAATACGAATACTATTCACCAGTCTCCGAATTCACCTGATTTTGTTCCCCGCAACTTTTTCTGTTTAATCGATTTAAAAAACCGCTTCGCGGAACGCGTTACAGCACTCGGAAGGATCTTATGGAAAAATCGAAGACGGCTCTGATGGACATACCAAAAATTGAATACCAGCGATGTTTCGATGATTGGATCAAGCACTGGTATAAGTGCGTTACAGTCGATGGGGAGTACTTTGAAGGGGACGATGTCAATTATAATGGATAAACTTGTATTTTCGATTTTTTGCATAAAGTCCTAAAACTTTTTGATCAAGGTGGTATTTACAGACGCGTGCGTATATCCTTGTGAATTAATGATCTATCATTTTCTTATGCAGGTGCCGACCATTATCGCCCTCGGTTAAACGGCGCCGTTCCCAAGATCCCACGGGGAGAGTCGTAGGAGCCGGTAGCAGGAGCATGGTCGGCGCACTGGTCACGCACGTGCCACGTGGAAGGTCATAATCGAGGCCTGCAAACGTGAGTATAAGCTGCTCATTCTGAGCTTTGTCCGGGACTCGCGGGAATGCAGGGAATTAATGCATTTGTCTTCCGCTATGGGATCCGATAGACGCGAAATGTCCTGGCCTTGTATTAGCTTGGACGCATAGATACGACGCATACTGTGCGGTCTATAGTTTCTGGCTCTTAACCTATAAATTTCCTTAGCCGTTTCGTTGCTAAGGGTGACCATAGTCATCCAGCGTCGAGCGGTCTTGTATTAAGTGTAATTAGAGTCAACCGTCAAAGTGACATATAAGTAATCAACGTTGAGTGGACATACAGCTGTTGATATTATTTCGACATGTTTGGATAAGTCAATATAAAGACTCGCTGACTAATGTGAAAGATCAGCTGACTTCCAATCCTTTGAGTATTCGTAATCCACAGCATTTTTTGAAGTTTCTAAAACTAAGCAATCAACTAGCAAAATTGACTAACACACGATTAACACGTTGAATGTCAAGCGTATTTTTTGGTATATTAGAACCGCAATGCGATGAAATACTGCAGAGTATAACTAAGTCGTGCAAAATAAAGGTAATGCAGAGTTGTTAGAAGCCAAAGTATTGAAGAACCGTTCTAAAATCAGTTGCTTTTTCAAGATTGCAAATAGGCTTCATTGCGATTTCTTCGCATTTTTAGTAAAATCTTTTACACCGGTCACCAGTGACCACTGTGGCAGTCAACGTGTTACCACATTGATTGCCATACGTATTTTGCCGTATTAAAACGGCGACGCTATGAAATACTACAGGGTTTGATTGAATTATGCAAAATGTAAACAATGTGCAGGTATTGGACACCAACGAATCGCATCATTATTCTAACAATAGCTGTAATTATAAAATAATTATTGCTACCTATTGCGAATATTTTGTATCCTCAGTCAAATCTTTGCATTTTTAGTAAAATTTTTGCACCGATCACCGGTTTCGACCATTGCAGTCAACGTGTTAACACATTGATTGCTGTGCGTATTTTGCCGTATTAGAACGGCAATGCTATGAAGTACTACAGCGTTTGATTGAATTATGCAAAATGTAAACAATGTGCAGGTATTGGAGACCAAGGGTCGCATCATAATTCTAACAATAGCTGTAATTATAAAATAATTATTGCTACCCATTGCGAATATTTTGTATCTTCAGTCAAATCTTTGCAATTTCTTTTGCATTTTTAGTAAAATCGCTTGCACCGGTCACCGATGGCCACCGCAGCAGTCAAAGTGTTAAATATGTTCGCGTCTATAACCGCAAAATGGATTCGTCTTTCGCCAAACAATTGACGTTACTGGCCACACTTGAGAATCATTTCGACAAGAAACGTGGTGGCGCGCGTTAGGGTGCCGGTGTGTCAGGGGTAACTGTCGGGCAAAAGTCCGAACGTGGTACACTTAGCCCCCGTGCCGTATCGCAGGCGCGTCGGGCTACTTTTTATGTCTTTCGTCTCACTCCGATACCCTCCCCTGCGCCGTGCGGCTTTGTTTAGCGAGGCCCACCCGGGTTCGGCAGCCTCTTGGCAGATTATCAGGGGCCGCGTTCCCGTGCTGGCAGCCTGGCAGGCGTGCAGGCAAGCTGGCTAGCTAGCTGGTCGGTGAGCTGGCTGGCAAAAGTCTGGATCAGAAGGGAGGGCTGCAGAGGGAAGAATGAGCGCGGAGGACGAAAGAGGTCGGGGTGTCGGATCGAAACAGAGACAATCATCTACGCCGCAAGTAATTTGGCCACCGCCGCAGACAGCCATGCCGAAACTCCGTCGAGCGTCTCAGGGGGGACTGAGAGAACGGGAGAAGGAGACAGTTTCGGAGGACCGGCAGAAAAGACGGAATCACGGGGGAAAGGCACGCGTGAAATTGCAAATGCAACGTAATTGCTCGCGCCCACCCATCAAGCGACAAATCACGCGGTGTCCGTGAAAAAACTCAAGCCCACCTTACATCCCGCGCCGCGCGGTGGACAACTAAGTTTTTGCGCGCGTGTGCGTCCGATTAGGGAAGCGCGTGAGTCATAGCCATTTTCGGAAGTGTATCTTCTGGCCGTTGCCGTGTATTGCAGTCCATGTGAGGCAACGCTGGCAGATTGTGCGCTGATTCTGACCGCACGCAATGCGATGGCATTGCTAGTCCTTCGACTGACGTTCCTGGGGATTTGGAATTAACTGGTCGGGGGTCAAATCGGATGGACCTTGGGTCGATCGGAACAGGCGCTAATTTGCGCCGGAACGGTAATGCGTAATGCCTCGCCTGCAGTATTACGGTTCTTACGATTCCGTGGCTGAGGCACTCAACGGATCGGAGCGCCGATCGGACACGTCAACTTCGACGCGTGCTCTTGACGCATATATTTTTCTCGGAATACCGCGGTAATTATATTTCAAGTACACTGGGAAAGGTATGCCTAGATTCAACAAGTAGTTCATTGAGCCGCCATTGGTTCCGCGATAGTGATCGATTTCGTGGAACGACACTCCTTTCGCCGCTCTCACTGAAATTGGCCATGACTCATTTTTAGTTCCAGCTATGATGGGAATCGTTAGTTCCCTCTCGCGGGGCATGGCGCCGTGCGCATTCGCCGATAATTCTATCATTAGCGAATTCCACCGTTCAAACGCCGACCTATATTTATCGATTCGCCCGATAATCGATTCGATAACTTCGCCGTAATTGACTATCGTCATCCGGAATTATCTCGAAGCGATTCGCTGTCCGAACGCGCGCCGTTTCGCAATCGGATCTTATCGTACTCGGGCGATGAGCGAGGTTCCGCGATTTTCCTGCGAATAACGTGCGGCTGGCGATTGACTTAAAAGTCGAACGGCGAGCGAACGCACCGACGATACTTCCGGCGGGACCGCGTCGACCGGAAGGAAACCACGGTGGAACGAACCGCCGACCGGTCACGATCACGTGCCCGTGATTTTTATCATCTTCGTGACGGCACGCGTGAATCACGCACGCACGACGATGCGACGATCGATAAGACGCGAGCGACTATCGGAGACTGTTCTCACTCTAACCTGCCCGGCGTCAAAGTGGTTTAGGATTGTAGCGTCTGTAGGATGGATGGGTAGCGCGATGAATGTACAGCCGGCAGTATTACTAATCAACGAATATATTGTTTAAACACACACACAAAAGGTTCACACGGAATAACGAAATACAAGAAGCTTATAATGCACCTTAGCCTCTTCGAGGCTCTGAGGCACGGTAAAGACCTAGCACGGAGGCATAGAAAGAATAACCCTTTGCGGACGGAGCGATTCAGCCGATGAAACTCTCGTTTAACACAATTTGTAATACAACATAGGTCGCGAGTACTTATTTTTCTCGAACGCATATTTATACGCTTTACTGTTTTCGCCGAACATAAGATAGCTTCTGGAAGACTACTGAACGAATAAGTCGTGGTTGCTAAGGACGTGAATAAGAAGAGCAATCGAGTGTTTGGAAGATTCTAGACGAAGGTGGTTGCTAGGAAGTAGATAAGATGAGTGGACCGATGGCGTGATCCAAGCTTCGTTTGTTTATACGAAGAAAAGAGCGAGAGCAGGCATGTGAGAGAGAGAGAGAGAGTGAGAGAGAGAGAGAGAGAGAGAGAGAGAGAAGGCGCCAGAAAATAGGCACAATTACTAAACAGAGACTCTCCACAAAAATACCCGCGCGATGTTCTCCGAGGGGAAGAAGTAGGGGAGAAACACTGCTTGCAGCGGCGGATGCAAGATAAGATTCCGTTTCGATTTGTAGCTACGCGCTTTATCGGTTCCCATTCTCCTGAAATCCCATGACGCATCGTATCGCCGTTGGAGACGATGGATCCGCAATTGTTACGATGCAGCGCGCGATCGTGCTTCGTCACACCCCCGCACAATGTCCAGGCGGGATGGTGTCAACCCCGCTGCGAGCGATCATCGTCTTCGCCGCGAATATCAACTGATATCGCGCGCCCTACTGTTCGCGTTATGGGTTTCGCGGTAATTACAATTTGCACGGGGAATTGTCGTCCACGCGACGTGCCGTTTCACCTGTTCCAAGTTCCGCCGACGTACCTTTGTCGGCGCTCGCACCCGCGGCGCAAATTGATTCAGGCTCAAATTCGATTGAGGCGTAAATGTAATTTTTACACGACGGGGCGAGTTCGCAACAAAGACACGTAGCAAAAATTTCGTCACCCGCGACTCAAAAGCGCCGTCCTCTCGCCAATTTTTCCGTCTCTCCCGACACAAAAACTCCGTCGGCGGGCAACGAAATTTTCCTCTCCCAGCGGACGGCAAAGAAGAACTTTTTCGAAACGGCACCGCGCCCCGGCTGCTTCAGCGGAAGCGCGAAGTGGCGGACCGACAAAAATCGGCAAAGGAGGACAGCTTCGTGCGAATCGCGTCAAATGCTTCTTTCATGCCGTCGTGAGTAGAGCTTCTTCGAGTAAACTTCGACTCTGCGCGTTTTAAAGAAGGTTCTGGACGAGAGCGATCGGTACCACCGCCACTTACTTTGATGTTTTGGCTTCGATAATTGACCTCTTTAGGAACGTTTTTTTTATAGGTATTTTCATATAATTAACTGTACAACAGAAAAAGTACTAGCCGTGCGACGACACAATAAAGTATTTGTGTTGTTAAGAAATTCTGCATTGAATAAATTATTATCAAATTTGGTGCTACCGCCATTTTCGTACTTTGATGTTTTGACTTCAATAATTTACCTTTTAGGCATGTTTTTTTTATTGATGTTTTCATATAATCAACTGTAAAACAAAAAAGTACTAGCCGTGCGACGACACAATAAAGTATTTGTGTTGTTAAGAAATTCTGCATTGAATAAATTATTATCAAATTTGGTACTACCACCGCCTTCGTACTTTGATGTTTTGACTTCAATAATTTACCTTTTAGGCATGTTTTTTTTATAGGTATTTTCATATAATTAACTGTACAACAGAAAAAGTACTAGCCATGCGACGACACAATAAAGTATTTGTGTTGTTAAGAAATCCTGCATTGAATAAATTATTATCAAATTTGGTACTACCACCACTTTCGTACTTTGATGTTTTGACTTCAATAATTTACCTTTTAGGCATGTTTTTTTTATTGATGTTTTCATATAATCAACTGTAAAACAAAAAAGTACTAGCCGTACGACGACACAATAAAGTATTTATGTTGTTAAGAAATTCTATATTGAATAATTTACCATAAAATTTGGTACCACCACCACTTACATAATCTGATGTTTTGGCTTCGATAATTGACCTCTTTAGGAACGTTTTCTTATAAATATTTTCATATAATTAACTGCAGAGCAGAAAAAGTGTTAACCGTGCAATCACACAGTAAGGTATTTGTGTTGTTGTTAAGAAATTCTATTTTGAATAAATTACCATCAAATTTGGTACCACCGCCACTTACGTTCTTTGATGTTTTGGCTTGAATAATTTACCTTTTAGGCATGTTTTTTTATAAATATTTTCATGTAATCAGCTGTACAACAGAAAAAGTATTAGCCATGCGACCACACAATAAGGTATTTGTGTTGTTGTTAAGAAATAATATATTGAATAAATTACCATCAAATTTCATGATGTCGTCAGCGAAAATAAATATAATATAAAAACAATATACACATATGTGAGCCGTGAGTAAGCTAAATCGATTAACTTCATTTTTGAAAGTTTTTTTAAACATCAGAGCCAAAGCACTTGTTTCATGCTTAATTTTTTGTATTTGAAATTAATTAAATTCCTTTTAATTTATGAAGTAAACCGATTTGAAAAAGAGTGGCTGATGTGCCAGTGTGCTTGAAGAGGTCAAAGAGGCCATGTAAGTAAACAGACTCTATATACCGGGTGAATAAATCGAAACATTTCCATCTTTAACCTCGGCGAAAAGACGAAATATCGTGAACTTATGATTTTATTTTAATTCCGTTTTATATGTATTAACGGGCACGGCAGGATCATTAAAACCTTTCCGCTCTCGGCATTAATTACGTTTTCCTAAGACACTTATTCGTATTTTCCGTGTCAAAGTCGTGAGAAATACTTAAGAGGTTCTTACACAAACGCTAACACTCAGTTTTCTTCATATCTCGTTTGTATTACACACATTGCCAGTGCATGTGACTATAATTCTATCCGCGATTTTAATCGTGTCTCACCAATTATAGGATTACCGACAAAGAAAGATATGCCATTCAACCATATACATTAACACATAAAGTTAGAGTTATATCTGGTTGACATAAAGAAATGCGGATTATTGTGTTTTATAAATCATACATTTATTATAATGCAGCAACGATACAAACGGGAGTAAACAAAACAACCAATAACAAAACAACAAGTAGACATTATACGTAATAACACATATATATAGTACAAGAATATAAATATATATAATACATATACATACATAGAGTACATAACACGAAATCGTTACGCTGGTAGATGGCACGAATTTCAGTTATGATTATTTGACGTATTTATTTATATATATATTAGCACGCGCAAATGCTGAAACGCGACAAGCTTGGAAAAGTAATAATCAGAAAAAATGTTAAGATTTCTGGCCGAAGAAGGCAACGCTGTCATGAGGTGTAGTCAGCAAATGGTGCATCCAGGGTCCAAGTTTGCTCAGACAAGCCATACGTCCGCGAGGCACGAGTGACCTCTTCGTCCTCGGGAAGTTTTTGTTTGGGCAGAAATCAAAGCGTCGAATCTCCTGACGACGAGGACAAGAGCGTGGCCGAAGAAGGAAGCGGGCGGGAGTGGAACTTGAGGGAAAGGTCGGGGGCTCCAGTTGCAACGGATTCGACGATAGACACGTCGTGGGATTCGAGCGGGCGAATACGTGCTTGCTGGCTCGGGAAAGTATTGGAAAGATCGACGATGACAGCGCAGGCGGGTGTCGGGGGCGTCGAGGGCGTCGAAGGGGCCTCTCGAAGGGTCTTCTTGGTACTTTGACAGCCACGCCAGAGGCGCGCCAGCCATCAGGATCTTGTGTCACCGGGAACTGTCCAATGCAAGCAGCTCGATGAATACTATTGGTACAATAATGCTCCGCTATTATCTGCAACTGTCAAGGATTTAAAGTGGCAGAGGACGGCAAAGTGTAATATGAGAATGTAATAGCCGAATGACAGAATATGGGAAGTCTCCACTTATTACGCCAGAAGTGTTGTAACGTACAGACCTACTCCAGACTCCAGATGTTTTGTTTCGGTTAAAGTAATTTATTCCGGGATTTTCTGCTTTAACCAGTTAATAGGTTGATTGCCGTGCGTATTTTGCTATATTAAAACGGCGATGCTATAAAATACTACAGCGTTTGACTAAATTATGCAAAATGTACATAATGTGCAGGTATTGTAGACCAAAGTACTATCATCACTATTCTAAAACATTTATAAATGCATTTATAAAACAATTATTGCTACCCACTGCGAATATTTTGGATCTTCGGTAAAATATCTTGCGCAGGTCAGCGATGACCATCACGGCAGTCAAAGTGTTAACTGTTTATAACGAATATATTTGTCATTAAAAAATTGTAAAATTTTGTGTTCTGACGAATATATTCGTCATGCGTCTTCAGTAGTGACCATTCGCGGTTAATTTTGCAATTTTAGTTAAAACTAAAATATATTCCTAAACTGTAAGAAGTTTAATATAGAATTATATATAGATATTAATAATAATTGTTATAGAAAATAAGACAGTAAATTAATTATTGTAAAAAATATTAAAGTCATTTCATTGTAACCTAATTTCATATCAAACATTCTCTGTGTTTGACAAATATATTCGTCATCGCTTAATTTGTACGACGCACGTAGGGAACACATTTTCCAACGAAGTCGAAACAGTTAACTGGTTAAAAGATCATCACGTGTTTCGAGTCTCTGAGGTCCGCTCCTTAAGAGTAACAGCTTAACACTATATCTTTGCGTTATCTCATTGGCAATAAACTGTTAGCCCTGGGCAGAAGGCCCCAAAAACGTAAAAACATTTTCAAACAAAAAACCTACAACAAATGACTTCACAGAAAATCGCAATCGGTAAAAGCAAGGAGTACAAGAAAGACTCTCCAGCGTGCGCTACCTGTAAAAACAGCAACGTCTAATCGATTGCCGAATATTTCTGACGCGACATATCTGCAAATTCTATAATCCGCAATGCGCAGACCTTTTAGCGCGTTGAATAAATAAGGTTAGATGACAGATATCAGAGACACATAAAACAAAGGTCGGGCAGCGGAAATGTCAAGAGTCACGGCGGTGTACTCGATAGTAGCCGGAGGAAGGAAATCCCCGTAAATTCCCTTACTCAGATGGGGACCGGACAGAGGCTTAGGGGCAATTATTGCCGAACGCCGTGTCTCCTCGCGGCCGAGCGACTTTGTGACATTCGAGGCGGAATTCTTGGCGCGACTCGAATTGCGCTGGACATCCACAGGATAACGAGTGCAGGCGCACGTGTGGCCAGAGACTGGGAGGATAGAGGCAGCTAGACGGCGGGAAATGCGGGGCAGAAGGAAATGGACGAGGCCGGAGGGTGGGTCGACTGGCAGCGGCGGGAAAGAGACGGACGGAGAAAGAGCGAGGAGAGTGGGCGGCCACATAAAGACAGGAGTTGGCGCGTGCCAGGTGCTTCGTTGCACACAATGCATCTCTGTTAGGCATCGGGGGACCCCGGCCAGCCGGAAGTCGAAATACAAGCGACTACACAGGCGGCTCTTATTAAAGACGAAGAAAAGAGCGTGCAAGCAAGCGCGCGTCCGCAGAATGCACGAGGTCGCTTTCGTCTGCCTCGCTGGAAAACGCCCGGCCCCCGGCTTAATCGAATCGACGATGCACGTATTGACAATTCGTTCGACCCACGCTCCCTCCACGCCCACGTAGGAAAATTGGGTTCGTTGATCTTTGTACACGAATTACTTCCGTCCGTCTACTCTTACCTCCGCTCCTGGCCAGACGCGCCGTCGTGATGCGGATCCGACGGATTTAGTGAGAAATCGCTTGCGTCAGTGGACTCTGAGTGAGTCGGGCGCGGGCAGGAGCGGGAGAATTAGCGAGGACGAAATTGAGACGTTTAGGTGGCCCATTAGAGAGATTCCTCCGTCCAGCGCCGGCCCATAAATCACCGTCCTGTTTTTCACAGAGCCGCCAGCTGAGAAGAGGATGCACCACCCCCGAAAGGTGTTCGTGCCAGGCGAGGGTGGCGAGAGAGAGAATGAGTGGAGTGCGACGGACAGGGATAAAGGCAGCGCGTGTGTGTCCGAGAGAGAGATCTATAGAGCGAGATAGAAGGAGAGAGAAAAGTAGGGGCGGGGGTAACGAGTCGCGTGCCGGTAGCTCTGTGTAGTCTCTGAATAGTCCCCAACCCCTCATGGCGCACACCCCCTCGTGGAAGGCCAATCCATAAATATCCTAATGGGACTAAACTGTCGCTTTTGCCTTCAACCGCGGGGGCTCCGCTTCCTCCTGAATGAACCACTTAACGCTTCTCGCTCCCAGCTTAGCTGCCAAAGTGACGCGGAAAACCGTATTCGCCTTTCAGCCATCCGAAAACGCGGCTCATTCACCTTTTTCGACGGCGCGCGAAACGATGGAAGGCTTTCGCGCGAAGCGCCCTTTCACGCGTAACGTGCAGTCTCTAGATACAAAAGCGAACGAAAATGGGGAAGCGGTCCATTTGGACTTTCGGCGGGACATCGATAGCCCCGATAGCTGTTATCGCGCAGGGCCGAAGAACGCTCATTGACAACGAATCTTTATGACCGCCGCCTAGGTGCCTCCGCTGTGTCTGACGTTGATTCGAGCATCGTAATACGTGACTATTGAAACACATCAGAGCGGCGCTTTATGAGCGCAAACACGCTACCCCTGTCTACTTAACGCTTGTACTTCTTTTACGATCGGTGTAAACTTGATCAAACGAGCCCAACAAGTTATTTCCTACGGTCCCGCGACGAGGGTCGCGACTGATCGATGCTAGTCGCTGAAGGGCATTACGGTCCGAAGTTGGCCGATGTCGCTTTCTGGAATTATTAACGTCGCATGTGCGACACTTTCCACTTCTTGCGACCCACGCCTTCAGTCTTTCTCGGTTGCGTTTATCAAGCTTCTCTGTCCGCCGCTCGCTCACCCTCGGTGCGATCCCTTCGCTGTTACTTCCTTTCGTCGGCGGCGAAGGCGAGTTACGACGCTCTCGTGACAAAGTTCCAACACCCTCTTCGAGGCTCAACTCGACCTTCTTTTCTTGCGTAACGTGAGAGGAGGGAGGCGGGCAGAAAAGGAATTTTTCAGATACGGTATGTCGTCTCTTGGTTTTTCTACGTTGGCGCGTGTACTGAAGAATTAACCCTCCGCTGAGATTGCAAATTTTACGTACAAGAATCTCGGGCTATGTTTAACGCGTTACACTGGAGACTAAGTGCAGGGAGAGGAGCAATTAAAATGTGGAGTGGCGATAGCTTGGGTCTGATGGTGAAATGTGTGATAGAGCGAGAATGAGCGAATGGTTTGTGTGAACTTTCAATGACTCAAAGTTCACGTGCGGGATAATATGAGAAAGTGTGAATAAAAACTCGTCGCTGTTTTCAAGAAATTGATTTATTCTGGAAGCAGTACATACAGTGTAGTAATGCAGTGTAGTAATACATGCTGTGCAGCAATATTGAGTAGATATGAGATCATCTGACAAAGCGCTAACTCATGCCAGCAATGTCTAATTTCTAAATATTATTACGTTTGACCTCCGTTGCATATTTCAACATTACTCGACCCGAACCGGTCTTACATTAGTCGAAGCACTTTCCAACAACAATATCGAATAACCGGAGCATAACGCACCGTTACCACAGTTGCAGGAAAAACTTGGTACTCTCCTGCTCTCTTTTCTGAGCAAACGCAAGAGATCACGGTCGTGGCGCGTATAATTAACCGGTACGAAAGTGGCACTCAGCCTGTCGCCTTGTAATATTGAACATCTCGCGACTATTCCAGAGCGTTTCACTAGCTGTCACGATCGACTAATCTCTAATCATCAAGTCATGCACATATTCCATGCTCGAAAATCTCCCAACCCACACCTTTCTTCCACGAATCAAACTAATTTGCTGTAGTAATACAATCTTGATCTGAAGCAAGCGCTTCCTGGTTTGAAAATAACAATTCGCTATCTCGCACTGTTGCATTGTCCTATTCAAAATTGAAGTGAAGCTGTCTAGTATCTCTGATCTGTACCAAGCCACTGACCGCACCTTATTATGTCGCTTACTTCGGCATAAAACTGTACCTTTCAACCGGAGCTTAACACTAATCGTACCGATGCTTTACACCTACCCTTATGACATAAACGTTGACTTTCAGAAAGGATTTTCTAATTTATTAAAGCGGAAAATTGAATAATCAGATGATATAAAAATTGACAGAAAGTCAAATGAGCGAATCAGATAACAATGAATTTAGGATTTTAAAGTGAATTTTGAAAGGGTAATTTCATCCGGCTTGGTACGTTTAGTATTAACACGTTGACTGCCACGCCCAGACCGCCACGAAAATATTTTCACTATTCTGACCATGTAATAGCAAAATAATAATTAATTTCGTTATTTATGAGAATACGGCATAAATTGCAAAAGAAAGAAGGGCCAACGTATTTGGTATGCAAATTTTGCATATTTTTATCGTTTAAAAATATTTGTGTATTTAATTATATCGGTGGTTTTACACCTATTCATTTTCCAAATTTCCATGAAAATTAACAAAATGGTAGCGTTTTCTAAAAAAGTGTAAAAAAGCAATTTTTTGCGCTATAAATAAGGCAAAACTGGGGGTTATAATCAAAATTTTAATATGATTGAGCTTTATGCGATAGCCACAAGTATGCTGAATATTGTGTTAAAATTTGAAGTCGATCTATAAAGCCGTTTTTGAGTAATCATCTACGCCACTTGCAAAAATCTCGTTGACGCACGCGCGCAGTTACAGCCTTTGCTTTAAAACGTTATTACTAGACAAAAAGGACGGAATCGCCTAAACCGACTTTGGGATATTAATTCTATGACTATAAACTATCAAAAAATTAACTTACTGCGGCCTTGCTCAAAATCAGCGCGACAACTCAGCACCCTCCGCCTTTTTTTCGTCGAAGATCGAGCAGGAGAACGATGGGAGTGCGTATAATTAACCGGTACGTCTAGCCTTCCTATACGGGAAGACACAGAGAACACAGGGTAACGTTAAATCCGCCCCCCCGGGCCGAAACTTCGTCTGCCGCGCGGGATACTCCGAGACACAGCAAGTGCGCAGAGTTGAGAGTAATTTAACGCGGCCCGACGAATGGCCATTGATTTGCGAAACATCAAACTTCACGAAAGTTGCCCGCGTATCGGCGCTCCCCTTTCGCACCCGCCGACCCCGACGGTTTGTTCTTGGGCTGCAGTTACCGGATTCGATTTAACTTCTCCTCTGGGCGTAGGACATGACGCTGGTGGAGGCAGGACGAGCAAGCGGGAGGTCCAAGACGGACTGAGACGGAACGAGACATAGATAGGACGGCAGGTAACGGGAGAGTAACGAGAGTGAGAGCAAGAGCGAGAGATAAGGGGATAGCTCGCAGTAGCAATTTGCCAATATCGAAAGTGTTTGTCGATAATCTGTTGGTCGGCAGTTGCCGCTTGTTACGGACGACTTGAATCTACCGCGTGCACTTCGATCGCACTGCCGCCGACGATAACGATTTCGGCTATTTATGCGACGCTAAATCGCCCGATTGCGGCGCGACGATAAGAAGAGTCTTTGGAAGAATGTTATTTAACGCGCCGCGGTTGGCAGGCCGATCGGGAGTAGACTGCATTAATCACCGAGTCGACGCGAGCTGCATGCGCGCGACAATATCGACGGTACGTGTATGCTGCGAGCCGGGCGTCTAATCAGCATTATGCGGATTAAGATCGCGATTGCGCGCGAAGCGACTCGTGCTACTTCCGTGCCGATGGTTGACGCTAACGGCTGACGCGCACACTCGGTTTCCTCATCAAATTAGTACGTCTCACCGGCGGAAATTCGGCCTGCCGGTGCGCAAATATTAACCCTTACGCTATCATGTGGGTGTACGAGTCCTGGCATAATATTTGCACACGCGCGTCTGCGAAATTTTGCCGGAAATACTTTCGTCATTATCGGCGCGACGCGGGCGGATGTAAGTGTGTGGGGAAAATTTTCTCTGAGAACCCACAACTCGCGACGTGGAAGAAATTGTATCGCAGGCTGATTAATGTTTATCAATCCCGGCGCACAGTTACGTTTGCACAAAACGGACAGCCCGATGCTGTTACGCACGCACACACTTGCGTTGCGAGGCCGATACGCAAGCTCGTCCGTACGGAATTCGATATTCGATAAAGTGTCCCATTCGCTGTGTCCTTTCTCCGCTTCCCTCTGTACGTTTGCAATCGCTCGCAAAACGAATGCCGCGAGTTCCACGAGACGGAACGGCACTGAATTTCTAGTCAACGTTGTTTCTCGCTCCGACATGACGCACGTGACCCGTCACTCTCGAGTTGGATGTGTTTCAGGCTCCTTCGGTAAACTATCGCGTCAGACGTAAACTTCGCACGCTCGCGAGACGTTGGAAAAATTAAAAATTCGCGCGGCCCAGACAATTTGCCGCCAGATTGAACTCCGGGATCCACAATATACCAGCAACTTCACCTGAGTCGGACCGCGAAATTTGCGTAACTTCGCTCAAATCGCCCTGCGTAATTCCCGCAATTTTTTCCGAGCCGGTCCACATTATATTCACGGTCATCGAATTTCTATACGCTTAGCGCTTCGAATTACATAAAAAATCATCAAATTCACGTCACATTCAAATTACGTAACTACGTACCGTTGTAGGAAGTATAATTCCAAGGGTACGAGAGATATTTTCAAAATAACCAGCATTGCTTTCCGATATGCAAAAATTCCTATATCGAAATATGACATTGAGTCATCTTTGACATAGAACTTGCCAAAACGAAATGCGATATTGTGCAGCCCCCGACACAGAACCTGTCAAAACGACATGCGGCCTCGAACCCCACTCGGCATAGGACCGCACAGGGTTAAAGTCGTGCGAAATTTCAAGGAACCTCGCCACCGGTGAATTTTTCAAACGTAACATGTTTATCAGCGAACGCGCGGAGGCTCGAACGCGATAAAGACTGCCTTTCCGCCTGGACAGGGTGGGCGGGGATGAAGTAGGCAGTATTGAGACAGCGGGAAAAAGTCACTCGGGCGACATTAATTACACTGAGGCACATTTAAGTGTCGCCATTTAGCCCGGGATTAATCTGTCATGCCTCGAGTGTGAAAAACTACCCGTTTAAGATGCCGACTCTCAGAATGGTGCCGTTTGATTGGCAGCTCTCGAGTAGAGGCTCCTCTCTCTGTCTCTCCGTGACTCTCTCGATCTCGTGCGTTGAGACTCCGCTCTTTCGCTCTGTCGAACTCGCACGCACGTTCTTTGTCGCCCTCTCGCTCGCTCGCACGTGAGAGCTCTCACGTCTACGCGCGCTGTACACTCGAATCGGAAGTGGTGCGAAGAGGGAACGAGACACGGAGGGCAAGGAAACGAACGAAGACTTTATTTTCGGTACGCGCGAGGAGAAGGGCAGTCAGTCGATGAGCCGAGCAAGACGGCAAGAGGAAGAGGGAGCGAGATCACGAGGCAAGGAAGTCTGAAAAGATGCTCGAAGGAGGAAAGACGATCCGTGGAGTCGCTGGGAAAGTGAGAAGGTGCGAAGAGGGATCGCGCAAGCCCGGGATGAGGGCTGCTTTTATCGCAGCGCGCAGCAGATACGACAAATCCGCGTCTAGAGAGGAGTATTACCTCTCGGTTAAATGACGTATTCAAGATAATTAACGGCGACTGCGCCGATGATATCGGGGACGCATCAGCGGGCGTCGTCTCGAAAGATGAAAACCATTCGAACAGATGCTTGACCCCCGGTGCGGCAAAAAAAGCCTCGGATCCCGAAAGACCCCAAGAGCCTTAACGACGCTTGTAAAGTAATGCGCCCGGCCCGAGGGCTAATAGCTCAATCTGCTCGTCGTGTAATCCGTAGTCACGTGGAGCGGAGAGATTCGCACGTGGACCTCGTCGATTATTAAGTTCGTCATTGAGGGCTCTTAAAGCGTCCGTGTCGGTCATCTGCAATGAGCTCGTCTTCAGCCGTGCGCCACGTCGATCTGCGTCGTCTATTGGCGGGGGCTGTTACGTGTATGACTGAATTAGCAATCCGAGATAATTAACGGTGATACCGGCGATGCAATTCGCAAGCGTGCCATATGACCGCCATAATCGAGACGCAGCCCGCACTGGGCGATTTCATCAAGGAACGTGTTTCAGTTAAATATTTCTCGCGCAAAGAGATAGCACGTGCGCGCGCTTCGCTATCAACTGCATCGTTAGAGACGCTTACGTCGACGCGCACCATATACATTTTAAATTGCTACCGCGCATGCATCCGACCGTCTGTAATCATCTGTACCATAAAAAATGCAATTCGCAAATCGATGCGCGGCGGTAGAAAGGAAACTGGTCGGACCGTGGACTGTATAATTCGAGCGGGTTGTCTTTTAAAGTTACCGTTCCTCGCGAGGGGGCAAAAAGGGAAAGGAGCGATCTTTCTTGAATAAGGAAGCGCGGATCATGCGTGCGGTCGGTCGATTGTTAAGCACGGCTGTCGACAAACGTTCTCTTAAAGCTTCCTTCTCTTCGCTTACACGTTCTGCGATCTTCGACTATACCGTTTTGCTAACGTTCGATTCTTCCATTAAACTATTCAACCACACTGTTGTTCTACATTAACCCCACGTCTTATCAATTCGTCCGCGCTATTAGACTGTTGACCACGTCCAACTACACCGTTCGACTATGCTGACCTATACTCTCGCCTTCATCAGCGCCCTTGCCCCGAACTATCACATAAGGTGGACCACAGCGTTGAACCGTGCCGTTCGTCTACTCTCTTCGACTGCATTCTTCGACTTCGCTGTTCGACTTCGTTCCTCCGTTGAGCTCTCCTCTCTCCGTTTCGATTGTTTGTCGACGTCGCGGCGGTCGTCCTCTAAGCTATCTCCGTCTGTTTCGTTCGGCCTGCGCGCGCACAGTCTCGACCGGCGCCCGCGAGGAGTCGCTGCCTCTGTGGCCGGCCTCGAGTTGCTCGAGCGGGCCGCTCAGTCTAATTTGAACCGTCGCGCGCGTCCGACGCGAGGCCACCGACGATCCCTTCTCCGGCTCGACGTGACACGAGGGCCTCGTGCACGCCGCGCGCAGACACGCGCCACCGACTCCCCACGTTCCATTTTTTATCCCGCGGGAGCCACGCGCTCGTCGCGAGATCCGCACGGGATCCGCGAGCGGAACGGTGCGCCGGGTCCTTTAACGGCTACTGTCACAGCAGCGAAGGGGCGAGAGACGGAGGAACTGAGCAATAAGGGCAGAGGACAGGACGAGGGTGCAGGGGTAGAGAGACAGGAGTCGCGTGCGTCGACGTTTGAGGTTGTCAGGGGACTTTTGGCGCTGGGGGTTATCGCAGTCGACGGGAAAGGATTCGTTACGAGTGTGGGATAGTTGTTGTTGTTGTTAGTGTCGGTGGTTGGTGGCGGTGGTGGTGGTGGTTGAAGTGATGCTCGTGGTTGTGCTGATAGTATAGTTATAGTGCGTTCGAGGGCTCCTTCTCGTCGGTGAATACGTTTGTCTCGGTCTTACTTGAGAGAACGCGAGCAAGGCGCACAGAAGCAACCGGCAGCAGAGTACCAAAAAGCAGAGAGTGGAGAACAGAGTGCGGCACGGAAGCAGCGGAACAGCAGCAGCAGTAGTAGCACCAGTAAGAGCAGAAGCCGAAGAAGAAGCAGCAGCGGTAGCGGCGGTAGCCGAGCGTCGTGGGTATATTTAAATAGTGTCTCTCTCTCTCTCTCAGTGGGCTAGAGGAAACCGACAGTTTCTTCATCCTCTTCCTCCTTTTCCTCGTTCGGAGTGCAACACGATACGACGTGTCGCCTCAGCGTCGAGCGAGCGAGGAGGAAAGAGAAAGAAAGAGAGAGAGAGAGAGAGAGAGAGAGAGAGAGAGAGAGAGAGAGAGAGAGAGAAAGAGAGGGTAATTGCTTCTGGTGGCAAAGGGTTGCAGCCTCGTAACCAAGACTATTTCCTTCTCTTCGATTTTCCATCGTCGCCGTGACTCACGCGTCACAGCGCCTTGGAGCACCGAGAACGTGGGGGAACGTTGGAAAAAGTGCGAAAACGCGGAAAATCGGACCTCGAGAACGGCGGCCGATTGTACGATGATCCCGCAGCCGCGACGCAACGATGATCTCCGCCTATGATCCGACGATCGTCCCGGTGATCCTCGACGCTGCGATCACCGCCGGTCGAGACCACTCGCGATAACACGGCGAACGGGACAAGGGTAAGGCTGGCGAGGCTACGACTCCTTTCGACCGCGCGCAAGGAGCCAAGGATGAAGAGAACGGTACTGCGTGGGAGGAAGACGAGATTGCCGCGAAACTGCACGCTGGAAGTGGCGACGTCCTATCAGTGGTATAACACCTCGTGAGCCCTCGAACGTTCGAGCGACGCACAGGTAAACAGAAGACAGGTGGAGCGGAAGTGGGCGAAGAGCAGAGAGAGTAAAGGGTCAAAGCGAAGTATCGGACGAATGGGAAGAGTAGAGGACGTGTTCATGAAACAGGGGTGATTCTCAATTCGTGCGGGTACTTCGGCGGAGAAGAACGAGGAGAGAGTGGATAGAGAGAGAGAGGGAGAGTGAGAGAGATTGAAGAGAAGAATACCTCTTCGGGGTGCACGAGGCTTAGACCTCACCCCGACGAAATCGCGAACCAGGTCGGATGATGTGGGCGTCTCTGCTTTTGGCCGGTTTTTTAAGCGGCTGGTGGGGCGCACTCGTCCTAGCTGCGGCGCCCGCCAATCGGCACTCCATCGAGAGAACGTCCCCCTCGTCAACGAGACACAGCGGAACGTCATTAACGTCATCCTCGCCATCATCGTCGCTATCGTTGCTCTCGTCATCGATGAAAATCTCATCGGACTTCCATCCTCGCCTTTCCATTTATAAAGATGACGAGCCTGACGTTCTGCAGTCCGCGGAGACACCGGCGGCTTATCATGCGCCGCCAGCCGAGAACGAGGCCCGGGCTTGGAAGCACGTCAGCGGGGTGCCAGGCTTCGACGACCTCACCACTTACCAAATCACGCCGACGAGTCTGCAGGATCCTCGCGAGCGCACGTTTGCCGACGATCCTCTCGCCTTCGACGATCTCGACCCGCCCGACATCGGCCGCAGCATCGACGACGAAGACGAAGAACGCGCCGAGGTTACGCGAGAGGATTACATCTATCATCGGCCGATAATGGACGAGTCCCGACTGATGCGTTTACCGCGACATTCTTCGACGCAGGACGCGTCAATGTATCGCGGCGACACACCAAGGGTCGAGAGATCGACGAAGCAACGACCAAAGAACCGTACCAAGGCCGATTCGCCTCGGGAGCAGCGGCGGAGATGTCGAAACAAGGGTGGATGTCGCGGGCAGAATTGGTGTCCGGACATGGACGTCGGTAATCGAGCTTACCTGGCGCCAACGGTGTTCGAGGGCAAGGCTCGCAGCATGTCTTCGCTGAGAAAACCTGGCTCGAACTACGCCGTCACTTTTGAGGTGAAGCAGGTCTACAAGAGCCAGCCCGGCTTCCAGCCACTGCAGAAGAACGACAGTGTTAGATTGCATTTCCGCGACAAAGCGGCACCCGGCAAGTCCACCGTGTGTGGATACGACGGTGGAAAACAGCAGCAGCGCGATCAGAGTGGTGTGGTGCGCGCCAATATTAAGCGGGGTAAAGTGTATCTAGTGTTTGTGAATCGCGTGGGACCCAGAAACTTCACGATCCTCGGTGAGCCGGTTATTCGGAGCAAGAAGAACGAACAGGCGGTGCAGGCCGTCGTTCGGCCGGATTACGGTGAGTACCAGCAAACGAGTATTTTCCGTGCACTGCTCGATATGCGCGTTGCAGAACATATGAGAAGCTCTTGTCTTAACTATTCTGAGTATTACAGAGACGTCAATATGACAATTCTCCGTTACGTTAGATATCTTCTTTTAAGCGTACAAGTGTGTCTGGAAGTTATAACGAAAGTTTCAAGAAACGTTCGAGCCGCGCAAGCTGCTTCGCTGCAGCGCAGATGATCGCGGACGAGTTTATTTCTATTACACCCACGGCATGAGCGATAATCGAGGTCGAACGATCGCGATTTAATCCCTCATTCTGTTCGCACCCGATACTGGTAATCGTACAGGATTGCCCCTCGCATCGTTGTCAAACACGCTTGTTCGAGTCCATCAGCTTACCGGGAAGGAGTGGTACTTATCGCGCTGAGCGTAATCGAGACGCGCGTATATTTAAACTGCCACGTAAGTTGGACCGCCTTCAAGTCCACGGGTCTCTCCTTTTCCTTTGCCTCAGGCCAGACTCCGTCTTTTCTCCGCACACGATCTTTTCTCCCTGTCCTTTGAGCATAATCACCGACCAGCGGACTGCTACTGTCCACCTACACAAAGGTTACGCGCAGTGCGGCAGTGTCAAAGGTGATAAACGCGTTGACGCAATGACTTTATTTCTATCCGTGACGTTGACGATTCTTATTGAACGTCGTCAGCCAGGCAAGTGGTCGAAGAGTGCAATCGATAGAATCGTTGGGGACGAAAGGACGGAAGGAGTCCGGGAGTTTGGTAGTCGTGCGAAGGAGTTTAGAGCTGTTGCGCCTGTTTGCTCGGCCCCGGCGCGACCCCCTGCATGTATTGCATCCAACTCGACGGATATCGAAAGTTTTCGCGACTTATCCCATTATCGTTCCCCCGAGCATACCCGCTTTCCCGATTCTGCCCCCAACCAACTCCACCCTTTCTTCTCTCGTCCTTCTTCGCCGAATCACTGACGAAAGGCGAGGTACCTTGGGTCTCTCCTTAAGAGACTTTCAGCTCTGCTTCTAGTTAAACAGATTTATCACGTACGACCGAAGGCGAAGGGTAATCGGATTTTCAGTTGGCTCTGAATCTTGATAATCTCGTCGGGTCGTTGTAAAGCACGTTAACGAGTCCTCTCGGCTTCTGTAAAAGATAATCTCCGGCTGGGACTTTAGTGCGTCGTCTACTCGTTACCCCGCACGAGAGCGTAACTTCGCCATGAGTATAACTGAGTAGTGGTATCCTCGGACGACGTCTTCACCCTCGGGACAAACGGCTTCGCGTGTCGCCGTTCGCTTCCGCGCTCCGCCATGAACGCATGACACTGACGTTTCCGCAACTTTCTCTTTTTCTGTCCTCGTGTGCGTGCGACTGTCACGTGGTTAGGTGGCCAAAAACGCGTTTTAGCGTTTTGGCCAGGGGTCGCAGCCCGTGGACCCACTGGGTGGCTGGAATGTCATAGGATGCGAGTGCGTATGCCGGTGTGCACACGGGACGGTTCGTTGATCCGCGATCCGTAAAAGCGGGTCCGCGGCCCTTCTTCCAGTTGCCGGTGACTAAGCCAGACGGGGGGGCCCGAGACGTCAATTATAAAGCCTTAATCGGAAACCCGTCCTTACTTCTGTTGGCTTATACTCGGGCACAGCGTGGTACGAGCGAGACAGTGGCCGAGTGAGAGCGTGTTGGCGATCGAACGCGAAAGAATAAGGACAGACGAGCGTGCATGTGTGACGGCCGTCGAGGGAGGAAGTGAGAAGCGCGGCGCAACAAGAGAAAAACATCGCGCGCTCCTTCTCTAACGTTCGCGGACGTATCTCTTTTACCTACCGCAACTATCACCGTGTACATTGCTTTCTTCTGGCCGCGAAGCCGCGTGCCGTACGCGTTGCTACTCTTTTAGGGTCCGCAGCCAGGCGACCTCATCTTTCCCCGTCATCGTCGATCGCCACTTTTGTCCCGCTTCTCGTCGACCCGCGGCCGACGTTAAGTACGATGTCGCCAAAGAGAGCTCCAACTTCGACACGCTCTACTCTACGCGGTCTCCAGGTGTCGCGAACAGTCCTGAACTTTGCCCGATCGACTGCTACCCAGGTCGAGCGTTACGAGCCGACGTGCGATCTTGAACTTTGCACGCGCCGTCGGAAAAAGGCGAGGAGTCGGTGCGAAGTCTGTACTTATCGAAAATGATTGATTGCGTCCGTGCGAACGATGCGAATGCGATATCGTTGAAACGGTTTCCGGAGAAGCTCACTGATTCGTACTGCGGCAAACTGGCCGTCGCCCACGATCCGAGTTTAGCGTGTCGCGTAGCGTCCGTAAACGTGTAAAATTAAACGCGCGTGCCGTGAGGCAGTAGCGAGAGAATAGCCACGTCGTGGCAATCAAACCGATATTCCAGGTTTCCGGAAATAAATTGCCCCCATGCACCGTTGCCCGCGTTCGTCCGACGCTCGTTATATTGCCCCACGGCCTTTCCTTAGCGCGACGTAAAAACGTGGCCGAAAATCGAGCCGGGCAAGAAAGCGAGAGGGTAATGTATATGTATCGAGTAACGAAATTGATGGGCAGCGAAAGAATAGACGTTACACGTGGCGTCTGGGTTTTAATTTAAAATTATTTTACTTTCCCGCGTTACACAAGAGCTTAAGGTGATTGATCTCGTCGGTCTCGATCAGTCTCGCGCGCTCCCATAAAATTGCTCTCGATTTTACGTGCCGCGCGCGTTAAGGCTAATAGTTACAGCGCATTACGACTGATGCTTTCTTCTCCGGTACCTGAGCGGAAGAGCATCGTGCCCGCTGCATCACCTGGCCGTGTGCTCGTGGCGTGCGCGTTACCCGATTACATCGTACTTAGAATTCTTCCCGCGCTTAACTGCGCCTCTCTCTGCCGCTGGAATCTTCTCGCTTAACGACCTTCGAGTACCAGCAGCGAATTACTGTCGAAATTAATTGACGCCAATTATCGTCGCGTCCGAGGCGAAGTCTGTATATAGAACGCGTCGTCGTCTCCAGTCTGCGTGCACGCACGCCGGCGGGACCGTGCGTGAAGACATTCAACGGTACCATAAACGGAGCGCGCTCGACATATTTTTCTTAAGAAAATCGCCGGACGACGGAGAGAAAAATTTCCGCGGGACAAATCCGATAAAATCTCTCGCCGGCGAGCGCTCGCACTACATCTTGCGGGTTGTCCTTTGACAAGGCCAGCGTTGTAATGCAGTGTCGCGGTGGTGAAGGACGCGGGGAGGCAGGGCCCGGGTGGATAACCGTTTGCATTTTTCACGGCAGCCGCGAAACGAAATCAATGTCCGGCCACGCACATACGGCCGGCGTTATTCGCGACTTACCTCGAATAGAGAGCCTGGGCTAGCTAGGAGATTGCTCGTATAAGGGTGGATACGAGGGTAGCAGAGGAGCGGGACAAACGAGATGGCCCGTCGGCCGGATAGAGAGGGAGGAAATCGGCGCGTACGTATCCGGAGCACGTACAGCCCTGTGCCCATACCGAGAGCCTGCATGGTATGGTACCTGCGGGTACACGCTCTATATACTCTCGCCGGACATGCGCGCGGCCCAAAAGAAGCGGCGGCGATATTGTTGGCGGAGCGTGTGAAATTATCGGCACCGCGAGTTAACCCCGGCGTTAATTATAAACTCCGTCCGGTATAATCGTCGCTAGGAACGCGCCCGGTATCTTTATCCTAGTTAAACTGCGGCGCGTAATTGCGCCGCACAATACGCACGGAAATATGGAACGCGGTATCATTAGTGGATGGCGGGGAGAGAGCGAATGGACGGGCGAACGCATGGGAGAGCAGTCGGGGACGGCGGCGGAGTAAATCCGCGATGGATTATATCGGCTGGATTTATCGTACGGCTGAAAATAGTTGGATGGCGTTGCGCGAGTGTGCGTAAATGGGCGCACGCACGGTAAAGAGGCTCGTGGACGGCACGCAGGTGGAGTGCAGAGTAAAAGCAGAGTAAAAGGTGACTCGAAGGCGAGGTGGACAGAGGGGGTAGATCGCTCAAGCTGGTGGGGGACTACACGTGTGGTGCGTGCATACGTCGTGCCGCCTGGTCAGGTAGACTGCTGGGCGGCCGTCGATCTAACCGGGAGAGCGAGAGAGAGGGAGAGAGAGGGAGAGAGAACGGCCGCCTCTCCCAGAGTTGATCTGTCCAGAGATCCGATCGAGGAATATGAACGTCGATAACGGCCCGATCGCGCACGATCCTTCTACCATAAGCCAGACGTTTCCGCGATGCCTCGAACCGCGCGACTTCCGTCTTACTTAAACGGACGGTTTTCTTGCGATGTCGCGCGGCACTTTGCGGAATTGCCGCGATGGGTCAGTGAACTCGCTAAATTTAACTATGCACCGGCGTGCGCCCGGACAATAAATTAAAAGTCGCTTTAATTGAACGCTATCGTCGTGCTTCTTGTGTTTCGACGGAATGTTCGCCGCTAAATTATGTTCCGTGTATAATTGGCTTTATCTAGATATGATTAAGTTTTCCACTGTCTATATTTCTCGGAAATTCGAATTGATTTAGTCTTGGTGTATTTGCATTCGGTCACGCTTACGCGGGCACACATGCGGAGTTCATTTGAATAACTTCGGTCCCCGAGATTTTCCGATCTCTTCATTCACGGGCTGTAACATTTAGCGGCACGTAGCTGGGTATCTTTGTCACTACTGTTCGCATACTGATCTATTGCGAGGCACGGCATAACGCTATTTATCATCTAGTCTCCCCAACGTAATTAAACAATTTAACCGTATTACCCGTATTATGCATGTCACGTGCATTTAAGATCTAACGACACCACTCTATTAATCACACCACTTGTCGCACCTCAATTGCATTTTTTCACTTTTGTTACTATTAGTGTTTGTTTTTAAGAAACAATGTCCTTGTTCTTGATTACTAAATTTTCTTTATTCATTCAAAATGTTACGAAGTCTATTGGTTTCATCATTACGAATCACATGCATAAATGCGTAATAACGAATAAGCGATGTATAGATTAAAATCACATAGCGATAATAAAATAATACGCATTCTTTCAGAAGCTTTATTCACATAAGACTGATCTAAACATTTGGATCTTTATCTGAAAAGTTACAAATAAGAATTTACTGGTTCCTAACGCCTGTTTCGTCACGTGATTGGCAACAACAGATTATGTGAGCGAACAAGGACTTTATTCGTTACAAAAAACACTATGAACCAACGTTGGGTATTTTGCAATTTCAATTCCGTTACTATCGGCACACCTCGTTTGTCGTGTATTCGGTTTCGTTTATCTTTGGTCCGTACAGATTGAGGAAAGTGTGGGAGCACTTGGACTTCTAGATGTATGCCAGTGTTGGCGAGCAGGTAGACTGCTAGGCGCTCACTCACTGCCCGCTGGTTCGTTGCCTGATCTAACGTGTCCGGTCGCTCGACTGCGATTATTTTTAGTGATCTGACCGCTGAGCGATCGGTGAACGGTGAACATTGAGCGTGGCTAATTCGCCAGCAGCAAGAGTAGCAGCAGAACGCGACAGACATTTCAGCCGACGACAAAGTGGCAAACGCCGATAGACTGTCGACGACAAGGCGCCGAAGTTGGCGCAGTCAAATGAACCGATCGAACTGCGCTTTCATGCAGCGCATATTTTTTCCCGAAGTTATTTAGCGCACTCTCTGCCGCCGGTCCCTGCATCGTAACGGGTGGCAGCTTTCCTGATTTATTAAGTCGATCCAACTGTGTCACTTCGCGCGCTTTCCGAGCACCGTGAGTAGCCGAATTTTCGGAAAAATTAATACCGCCCGTGGAATGACGGGCCGAGGAAAAAATGTACATGCGATTAATGTTTGCGAATCCCGCGTGGCTTTTATCTCGCTGGGCGAGAAGCACCGACATATATCACTTTTTGGAGGAAAAGAAATTTTAATATCATCCCCCTCGGGGAATTTATGACCCTCCACCCATCCCCGGAATTGGGCTCTACTATCCGCAAGTCGGTGGCATTCGCTGGAGGGTCCTCATTCTCGTTCTACTGATGTGAACCCGTGTCCTTCGGGAGGGTCCTGAAATCGTCGTCATCGTACGTCTGTCAGGGTGGGACAATTAATGTCGCTTAAATTGCACCGACGTTATCCCGCCGAGAAGCCGTGCCGTTCGGTTTTCTCAGCTTCTTCGGATAAAAAAATGGGGCCGAGTCATAAATAAAATCTGTCAGACGCGTCAGTCGCGACATTGAATTTGAGGCTGTCGGGAAGAGAATGAGCGTCAACGTGACCCCGTACTGATAATTATATTCGATGCGCTCGCGATGAATCAGCGCCGACACGAATTCCTACTGACCAGGCGCAAGTTCGCTAGTTGCTCCGCGCGTCGCTCGAATCGCGCAATTTTCCAGCGCCGCGATTGAAGCGGCACGGCGGAAAGTGAGCAAAAAATGCGGAAACTTTTTGTGCCGCGTAATTGTCAAAAGACAGCAATCTGTTATCAGGAATGTTTCGCCGCACAATTCTCCCTGACGAGCTCGTCGTCACCGGCTAATAGAGTCGGTCTTTCCTTACGCAATTTCCCGTGGCCGTCCCCGCTTCATTCGCCAGAGCATTTACCTGCAAACTTCGTTTAAAAACTCCGCCGCGCCGTCGGACATTTTTCGCGTGCGACGCGAGCGCGGAATTTCATCGGCGAAGATATTTTCCGCGCAATCTCGTCGGATGAAAATCACGCCGATTCAGATTGAACGTCGCGCTCGCGTTATTTGCGTTCCGCGTTATCTCTTCGACGATCAAGCCGCACGTGCGATCTGTACGCTGGCTGCGTGCGACAACTTTTCGTTTTGACCCGGCACCGGGGTGTCGCTTCCTAATTTCCGAGCTTCCGCGCTCACAATTCTTCGTCGTCTCGATTCTCTCGATACTCTGTCCACCCACGCTTGTTCGCTGTTGGTCGAGGACGTGTCTTTCTTTTCTGTCTCTCGCCAGCACGTGTCGCGCACTCGTTTTCCGGTGGTACGTGAGTCGAGCACACGCGACTCCGGATGAAGGATTTCGGGGGCGCGACCCCTCGCAGTAGTTGGATCAAAATTTTCCACGCTGCATGTGCGCGGGAAGCCACTTAAAATGCATGCCGCCGATTTCTTCCAATTTCGCGTAGCACGGCGCGCTGCTGCTCGCGGACGGGCGCGTCTTCAAGGTCGATCGATCCTTCTCGGCGTTGAAAAAATATACTTGAGAGAAGCTTGAGTCTGGCGGCAACGTGCCTAGTGCTCGTTAGATCAGACGAGCCGACCCGTTGTCGCGGGTATAAATATCCTACTCACGGGGTATTATTTCCGAACGGTCTAGAATACATAGAGATTCGTGAAACGGGTCACGCGACGCGTGGAAAAAGAAGGAAGCGACGAGAACCGAGCTTTTGCGCCGAAAACGTTAAGTCGGACGCGACGGGTAATGAATTGGCGGGGATCGATCGTCTCAGTTTGATGGGATGGGTTATTTATTGCACTAGTTGTACGTTATTCAATTTTCTCCGATGTATAAGTATATAGTATAATCTTATATGGAAACTTTATAATCCTAACGCTTCGGTTTTTTACGCCTTAATATTTTAGGTGTACCAGAAAATTCTGCACGTTCTTGAATTAAAAGAAAATAACACATTTTCAACACATACTGAGATACCGAAATGATTGTTTCAATACATTTGGAAGAGCGGATATGGCAAAATACAATGATAAATAGAGGCAGCCACATATGTTTCAAATAAAGACGTTCATACGTGTTCATACTTGAGATGACATTATCGGACAGAACTTTCCGGTAGGCCTAATATATTTTATAGACTATTTTTTAGTATAAGAACCTCAACTTGAGCATTAACTTATACTAATTACAATTCAATGAGACTCATTATTTTCTGAACCAGCTGTATGTTATACAATATCATTGGATGTATAAGTATGCAGTATAATTCTGTATGCAAATCTTATGCTTCTAATACTTTGGTTTCTTACGCCTGGCATATAATACATATTATACAGGCTATATATCAGTACAAAAATCCCAAAGTTTCGGCAATAACTTAGACTATTCGCTGTTTCACAATTTTTCTCGTTCGGTTGCTCTCACATTCACTTTACATCCGCTGGATCCATGCTTCCTCTTTATAAAAATTTCTTATTCGTACAATCTAGCATATTCAGATGCCTGGATGGAATAATTCTTCTATCTTCTTCTCCCGAACCGTTTAATCATACTGTCAGTTCCTCTACTACCTTTGCACTAGATTTCTACATTTAATTTTCGAGGTTCCTACTTTCATCACGGATACTAAATTTTCCGATGACACTCATAAAACATACGTAAATTATTACAACGGCACAAATACTTGCGGATTGTAGCACTTGCTACATCGTGTATTTAATTATACCGTCGGAATGATACATAAGAGAGAGAGCATAAAACAGTCGATAACAAGAAAGTTCATGGAGAAAAGAATCTGTGTGCATAATGACGACTTGTTTGTGTGCACGCGCACGATCAAACATAAATCAACACGGTTATTGTCACACAGGTTATCTTCACCGTCTTGCAGCGATTTCGCCATCGAGCATCCACTACTTGCGCGGCTCAGGTTAATCGGAAGTCACGTCGCATTCACTTGACGTATAGATTCCTCAGATCAGTAATTCTGGCCTCAGGGGATCGCGACACTGGAAGCAATTTTTCCTGCTCCGACGCAGCATTACTGTAAACTCAATTACGGTCCACGGAGTGCAGCCGTAATCTAGGACGCCGAGGCGTTAAATCGAAGTACCGCGAGTGTTCATTGGACAGAGGCGAGGAAAATGTTTGATAGTGGATGAGACGCGGCTTCACGGTCGGGAAGTTAAGAATTCGTTTTCGGCTCGCTGGCTTTTCGCTCATTAAAGAGACTCTCGCCGCGAATCATTTGTGGACGGTCAGAGGGTCCGAATGTATTTCGGGCCGTTACGAAAGGAGGAAGGTGGAGCTGTCGCGAGGGCTTCTGCGACGAGGGTAGAACTCGTAAAGTTCCGCCGCCATGACGACGACAACGACGACGACGTAGACGGAGGGGTCGAGACTCCAGCGCCGGACATTTCGATAATTAACGAGGGGGCGCATTCGCATTCGGCTGCTGAATATTTCGTCAGCTGGGCGCCTTTGACGACGACAAGGCCCGTATTTGCGGACTTCGCTGGGAGCTTTGTGCCCTCCCTTGTAATGTCTATTTCCTCCGCTTCTTCCTTTCTCTCCGCCGCACTCGCCCTTTTCTCGGAGCGGGGGATGCTCGCAAAGATTTATCCTTAAACTCACTCGGCTAATTTTCCCCGTCTGCCGTCAGAGATTACGGTGCGACGGTCTTGAAATATCAAGGGAGTCAATTAAGGATGGCGCGCACGCTTAGATAGTGTAGGACCTTTTTAACAGTGCTCCCCATTTCTGCAGAGTGGCCCATTAAGCTGCGGCTACACTTGCGTAACGTTGCTGCCGATGGATTCTTGTCTGTCGAACGCGCGCATGATACCAGCGCGTCAAATCGCGCCATTTTCCACCGACAAACTGCAGATGACGGACGTCAAGTGTTCCCGCAAAATTTATCGCAAGCCCAATGGCGGCAAATTTAAAACGAGGGCCACTTGTTGCGACCCTTTATTTCGCCGGGCACTTACACCTGACACCGCTCAATCACGCACTGAACCTTGATGTCGATAAATCTCTCAGTTGCATTCATCGAATAACACTTCGGACCATGCCGGTCACGCTCCCGAGAGCGGCTTCACTGATTCGCTTCTCGCCTTTCAACTTCTCCGCGAGGGTCGAGCACAGCGCTCATTGCCAGCAGATACAGAGAGATTCGCAGGAATATTCGAAACGATCGCTACCCTCACCCTTTCTCGGTAAGCACGTACTCCGTATTTTAATCCTCCCTTTTTCGAGTCTCCCGAGTGTCTTCCAGCGTCAGTATGCTTCCTCCTGTGGCGATCCTTGTACCAATGAACAGAGACCCCTGTAATCTTCTCGATCGAGAGTCCTCCGCCGTTCTCTCTTTTACGCGCGGCAAAGATACTGCACGCCGTTTTATTATGTGGAACGTTGCGTCATTTCCACAAGCGCGCGTCCTCTATTCCACCGTCACACGATCTTCCCGCCAGCGCACATTCTTTCGAATCCTCCGAATCTTGGCGCCGCGCGAAAAAAATCAATTTGTCCGCACCGTCCTCTTCAGACCTAAGCCCGGAGTCGTCAGACTTAATTTCGCAGACGCCAGACGCGCGCGGCCGAATGCGCGACTTTCCCTGGAGAGCGAGTGTCGTGGAAAATGCTAGAGCTGAAGAAAGCGGAGAGCCGAAGAGAAAGAAGGCGAGGGAGAGGAGACGAAGCGGGAGAGAGACGGAACAGCGACCAGCGGTCTGGCCGTCGTCGCGTAGTCACAACACGCGGCGAGTTATTGCCCCCGGGTGCTGCTCCGTTTCTCTCTCTCTCTCTCTCTCTCGCTCTCGCGCAAACACGTACCCTCCCACTCTCTCCTCCCGCACTTCGCTGCCAGTCCTCCTCCTTAATTCCTCCAATTCGCGGCCAAAAAAGTGATGAGCGTTCCGGCTGTGCGCCAGAAAGTCGGGAGCGGAGGCATCGGACGGCAGGGAGTAGAGACAACGTCGAGGGAGGGGGACAGAGGAGGCGCGCGAAAGAAAATGGAGGGAAAAAGGGAGTAGCGGAGGTTGTCAGTGCTGAGGCCACTTGTCAGAGGAAAGAAGATAGCTGCGGTCGGGGTGTGGGGTCGAGGATAACGAAGGGGCACGCCGTCCCGGACAATCGAGGCGCGAGCTAGTCACAACACTAACTATATTACACACACCGTGGCTCAGGATATCTCCGACTTCTCTCCGCCGGCCACTCTACGCTTTCGGGTCAGCCTTCTTTCGGCCGGTCTTTCTTCTCGCCCGAGCGCCCGACTGCGCGCGCTCAATTGGACGTAATGCGTCGGGAGCCTTGAAAAAAGACCGCGTCGTTACGCTGCCATGCCATTGTCGGCGCGGGAGATTTTCGCGTTATCCGGGCGATCGTTAACGTCGCGGGACAATTTAATTAATATCCGCCGCGGCGGCGAGGCGGACGTGAAAAATCGATGTTACCGGGGCATTTTTTTCGGCGGATCGAAGGACGCGTGACGAGGGTAATTAGTCAGTTTCCGGCCGCGAAGTTTTTCCGAGTGGGACTTCCCGGCGGGCCCGTGGCGATCATCGATCGACACGACCGCCCGTGACGATCTAGAACGGTTTTCGCCGGACAAATCGCGTCGGTCGCTGCGTCCGACAGGTCGCCTTTGTTCCTGTCCGCTTTTTGGAACGAACCGCGGGTGGCGATGGGGTGGCCGTGGTAACGGCAACGATGGCGGTTGCGGGTGGTGTGTAGTGTCCATCGCCGGTCGAAGGAGAGGAGAGGAGGAGAAGAGACGCGAAAACGCACGGACACGGCGCGGGCTTTAAGTTATTTTGGGCAATGGTTTAGTTTTTGCCAGGAACGCCCAGCAGGCGCCGCACTGCCCACCTTTAACCCGACGGCTGCGCGTTTCTGGCGAAAAACGCGAGCGACTCGCACACGATCGCGGGTCCAAAAACGTGCCGCGATTTTGTCGACGGTCGAGGGGAAAACGGAAATATCGCGCGGAAAATCGCGTGTAGGGCGGGAGATGGACAACGTGCACGAGCGTCGTAGAAAGTGCATTCATTAGCGGCCGAGTAGAACGGCGCAATTGCCGGGCGATAAGTTTCTTGCGACCCGGAAAAAGCCTTGAGGTCTCTGGCGCCCGATGATCTCTGAGAACACGCGAGCACGTACAGCTTTGTTCCGAAACAAACAATATACTCGGACCGGTCAGTCGCTTGTTTCTGACGGCTGCAACAATCACTAGTCACTCGATTGTGAAGAATTATGATTTTCCGATTTTAGGGATCTTCCACTGGTTTTCAGATTTCTGTGAATCTTCAAGTAAAGAAGGAGGTTTGTGAGCTACTACTTTCGAGCCGGGAAACAATTACTTATTTCGGATCAAGACTGTATAGTTTTATCCAGAAATAAGCAGCATGCGCGAAACCGGTCAGTTGCTTGTTTCTGACGGCTGCAACAATTACTGGTCACTCGATTGTGAAAAATTATGATTTTCCGATTTTAGGGATCTTCCACTGGTTTTCAGATTTCTGTGAGTCTTCAAGTAAAGAAGGAGGTTTGTGAGCTACTACTTTCGAGCCGGGAAACAATTACTTATTTCGGATCAAGACTATATAGTTTTATCCAGAAATAAGCAGAATGCGCGAAACCGGTCAGTTGCTTGTTTCTGACGACTGCAACAATTACTGGTCATTCGATTGTGAAAAATTATGATTTTCCGATTTTCGGGATCTTCGACTCGTTTTCAGATTTCTGTGCAAAGTACTACTTCGGAGCAAAGAAACAGTTACTTATTTCGGATCAAGACGGTATAGTTTTATCCAGAAATAAGCGGCATGCGCGAAACCGGTCAGTTGCTTATTACACTTGAGGTATATTATGCGAACGTGACTTTGTTTTCGACGAGAAGATCTCTGTAACCATTTTTTACGGTTCGTCCGACCGTAAAAAACTATGGCTTCCCACTTTCCCCGATTTGCCGCTCGGGTTTCAGTCTCTCTGCGACCCCCAATAAATAAGGGGAGTTGCAAGTTGCGAATTTCTAACCAAAAAACAGTTGCTTATTCCAGATCACGATTGTATCCATAAATTCGCCCGGGACAGCTGTGCGCGACGTTTGCTCAGTGATCTGCGACTTTACGTATTTCGATGTTCCGTGAGTGGGTACCGTGAAATATTTTCCTCCCCCTGGCTTCTACCCACCAGTCTCCACCGAGAACGATGGGAAATAAAGGTCCGTTTGTCCACGGCGGAAGCTTACGGTTAACTCGATAATCATCGGGATGATCATTTATCGGTCGATGAGCCCGATAATCTTCCGGAACGAAGTTAAAGATCGCTTTAAACGAAAGAGTGCGACGTTTTTAGACGCGCGCCGTTACGGCGGACGATACGATCCTTTCAGCCCCGATAAACGCGCCGAATAATTCACGATTCTCTCTCGCGGCACCTCGGGCTGCCTCCGGTTTATTCTTAAACGTTCTCTCCTTCTTTCGCGCGTTTGTTTTTTCCTCGCCCGTCTCGGCGAGACGCTCGCCGTATGTGGGATGAATCCGCGAAGGTATAAGCGCTTGTCGGAAAATACGCACGCAGCAAAGCAGCAGAGACAAGGTGAGATCGAAAAATGTAAGGTAGTATTGGGAGGGTTCCATCCGAAGGTTGGCGAAAACTTACTTTTCTGGTAACATACAAATAAATGTGTATAACATATTTATATACGCATAAATACATACGGCACAACAAACATTGAACGTATAAAAGGGGTGCTACTGACGATAACAAGGCAGACCTTCTTGCACATGCAGTATCGGCACTGGAAATATTTAAATGCTATTTAATTAGCAGCAAAGCAGCAGAGACAAGGTGAGATCGAAAAATGTAAGGTAGTATTGGGACGGTTCCATCCGAAGGTTGGCGAAAACTTACTTTTCTGGTAATATACAAATAAATGTGTATAATATATTTATATACGCATAAATACATACGGCACAACAAACATTAAACGTATAAAAGGGGTGCTACTGACGATAACAAGGCAGACCTTCTTGCACATGCAGTATCGGCACTGGAAATATTTAAATGCTACTTAATTATCATTACGTGGTAGCTACTTTTACATTTATAGGAACCTGGCTATAAAAATACAACCTTCACGGAAAGACGGAAAAAAAGAATGCAATATTAAATGAAGTTGATTAAGTACAATATAACATCTTCGATATATATTAAGTACCACTCCACTGGTATTATTCTCCGATTTTGAGATCTTACAGAAAATAATGTAGTCATTAGCAAGAACGGATGAAGGGTATTATCGGGCAGATATAAAGGATACCATTAAATGGATTACAGGGATAGGGGTTGATAATACATGTCGATGACTAAATATATGTACCAAAGGTACTTCGGGGCCACTGACTCATAATAAGTACAACTTCTTTTAAATATACTCGATCAGCAAGGAGCTATATCCATAAATAAAAAGTGCTCTTACGTCCTGTGATCATCTAAACGCACGTGCTTTCATCAAGAAGCTATGCTCATTATCAAATTCTTCTTTAACGCGTTGACTGCCGTGCATATTTGGCGACACTATGAAATACTACAACGTTTGACTGAAAGGATCGCATCACTATTCTAACAATATCTGTATTTATAAAATAATTATTGCTCCCCATTGTGAATATTTTGGATCTTCAGTAAAATCTCTTGCGCTGGTCTGCGGTGACCATGACGACAGTCAAAGTGTTAATACTTTTTAAATAACAACAACGTGTTAATTACGTTATTATTTATGAAGCAATTTTTGCGAAACTTTCAGAAATTATATAATTGGAAATATTTTAGGGTTTATTAAAAGAAAAATGTTTTTTAGTAATTATCATAACTTTTTTAATTAAAAAATAAATTTGTATGAAATTTATAGAAATTGTAAAATAGGATGCATTTAGGTATTATTTAAAACAAATTAACACGTGGACTGCCACGGTGGTCACTTGTGACCGGTGCAAAAATTTTACTAAAAATGCCAAAAAATCGCAATGAAGTCTATTTGTAAGCTTATAACAGCAATTGATATTGGAACGGAGCTTCAATACTCTGGCTTCTAACAACTCAACGTCACCTTTACTTTTGAGAATTTGTATTTGTATTTGCATTTTGCAATATTTTATCGCATTGCGGTTCTAACATAGCAAAATACGTTTGGCAGTCAACGTGTTAAAGTGTAAACAATCATCAATAAGAAACTTATTTCCATGCCTTTGTCTTACGCAACTCTCACACGCGCCAGGCGCTTTTCGCCTGCTTTTCCATTCCTCTCTCCTTTCTTCGCTGTAGGGGACTCGGGGTCCCCACAGCATCAAGTCGTCAGCCGCGCCAGCATTTGCTCTTAAATCGGCAGATGTCCGTCTTTACTTTCCTCGCATGAGATGCGGCGGTCGACAGTAGCGGGCAAGCGTGCGGGTACACTCTCGCAACATGGCAGAGAGTCCGCGATGATCGTATATGGCCAACTCGCCGGCAGCCGGATCTGGCGACGAGCGGGATTCTACCTTTAGCCGCATCTCGGCCTCTCGCGGAACTGTACTGCCTGCTGCCCGGTGTTTATATGGTGTCTTCTGCTATTCCGTGTATGTACCGATCTTTCTATACGTGGACTGTGCCTATCGCGTATCGCCATGTTCGCGGTTGTGAGAAAATCGTAGAAAACAAACTCGTTTCGCCCCGCGTGCGTCGACGCAGGTTCGTTTGTCGCCGACCTCCCGTTTTCCGCCGGGTTTGCAGTGGGTGTAAGGTGCGATATTGTGGCACCGTGTGTGATGCGTGAAATGGAAAAGTGCGTCTTGTGCTTGGCCACACACGCTAGACCCATTCGCTGGAAAAGATCGCACGCGTTATTAGGATCACTGAATAAGACGAAGGCGTTGTAACGCGGTTGTCAGAAAATCGTAGAAAACAAATTAGTTTCGCCCCGCGTGCGTTCGACGCAGGTTCGTTTTCCGCCGGGTTTGCAGTGGGTGTAAGGTGCGATACTGCGGCCCCGTGTGTTGTACGTGAAATGGAAAAGTGCGTCTAGTGCATGGCCACACACGCTAGACCCACTCGATGGAAAAGATCGCACGCATTATTAGGGTCACTGAAGAATAGGAAGGCAGGGTTAACGCGGTTGCCAGAAAATCGTTAAAAACAAACTCGTTTCGGCCCGCGTGTGTTCGACACAAGTTCGTTTTCCGCCGGGTTTCCGGTGGGTGTAAGGTGCGATACTGCGCCACCGTGTGTGATTCGTGAAATGAAAAAGTGCGTCTTGTGCTTGGCCATAGACGCTAGACCCACTCGATGGAAAAGATCGCACGCGTTATTAGGATCACTGAATAAGACGAAGGCGATGTAACGCGATTGTGAGAAAATCGTAGAAAACAAATTAGTTTCGCCCCGCGTGCGTTCGACGCAGGTTTGTTTTCCGCAAGGTTTGCAGTGGGTGTAAGGTGTGATACTGCGGCACCGTTTGTGGTGCGTGTAATGGAAAAGTGCGTCTAGTGCTTGGCCACAAACGCTAGACCCATTCGATGGAAAAGATCGCACGCGTTATTAGGGTCACCGAAAAAGACGAAGGCAGGGTTAATGCGGTTGTAAGAAAATCCTAGAAGACAAACTCGTTTCGCCCCGCGTGCGTTCGACGCAGGTTCGTTTTCCGCCGGGTTTGTAGTGGGTGTAAGGTGCGATACTGTGGCACCGTGTGTGATTCGTGAAATGGAAAAGTGCGTCTAGTGCTTGGCCAGAGACGCTAGACCCACTCGATGGAAAAGATCGCACGCGTTATTAGGGTCACTGAAGAAGAGGAAGGCAGGGTTAACGGGTTGAACGCTGAGGCGGTTTAACTTTCCGTTTAGACGGCGGGTAAATACGGAAAATGCGTCTGTAGGAATGAAAGTCAATGAGCGGAAAGTTTCATTTTTATTTAACACTTTAACCCTTTGACTGTGGAATGCTTTCGGCCGAATGGTTCGTTGAGGACGAAACACTTTTTGCTAGTGTGAACTCTATTGATTTATGAAGTATTGTTTCTCAAAGTCGATGCTATCGTCGCCTAAACAAAAAGTTTTGCATCGATCCTCAGAGTTTCACATGTGACGTAAAACAGTTGGTTTTCATACCGTCAAATTACTGACAAACATTCGTCTATTCCCTTTATTATAAATCATTGTCTACACCAATGTCTACATAAAACATGAAACACATTTCACCTTTGCTAACTGACTTTCCATCTTCCTCAATAGGTGCGACAAAATTCTTTTACCGTGGCATTACAGTTCGCTATCATGGGCTCTACAATATTGGACTACTTTGTAGCCAATATCTCTACCAGCATCTATACCAATCAGTTACTCTGCGTTACTTACCCGAGCATTTGTGCTCTACCAACTATACGTCGTGCACCTTTTCCAACATCCCCATTCTATCTTATACACGCTCTTTATACTTGCAACACCCAGGAGCATTGTAAGGAAAAATAAACGCCTACGAAAAGCCGCAAAGAAGGATCGATGGTCGTACGGTCGTTCGTAATGGGCCTAACGTCATCGGTGTCGCACAATGTACCCTCTGGAAAAACCTGGAAATACACTTTGCGCCAAGGGGTGCCTTTCCTCTCTCGTTCTTTTCCCGCTGCAAAGCCGTACCGCACCGCCGGCGGAGCACAAGCCAGGGCACGCGACTTTGTTTCGTGATTTATGAGCAATTACGTTATCGGCATAATGACGGTTGCTAATATTTCTCACGCGCTAATGGGCCACGTCTCGTGTTCGCCGCTGTAAAAGGCGCAACGAAAGGAAGTGCTGCGTTTATTACTCCTTCTCAAAAAGGATTCTCGTCCCGAGCTTCCGCTAAAACTTTCACCGGCCCGCCCCGATCCGAAGAATTATAATGCCGCAAGCGTAAACGTGCTTTAGCACACATTTAGTTGATTTCCATAGTTGTAAACGACCGCATGACGAACGTTCGCGAGGCTTTTAGTTGGAAATGTATTTACGCGCTCACGTGACCGATCGCAGCAAGACGAAAGGTGTTATTAGTTGAAATAAATACTCTAGTGGTTGTGTAGAGACTTCGTGTGATAAATGTAGATCACCGCATTGTTTTAATGGGTATGAACGACATTGACGTTGTACTGGAACTTTTTATTAACCACTTTCTTTAGAATTACAAACATTATACTAGTTGAAGATTTATAATTCTGTGGATTTTTCTCAATAGCAGCATGTATTTGCAATATTGAGGAATAACCGCACGTTGTCAAACTTGTTTAACAGCGTCCACTCGTAATTACAAAATTACATTTTTAGCCTTCTACCGTATTCTATATCTTACAAAAGCCCGCATCAAAACTAAAAATATCATAGTCCCTGTGGATTTTAGTTGGAAATGTATTTACGCGCTCACGTGACCGATCGCAGCAAGACGAAAGGTGTTATTAGTTGAAATAAATACTCTAGAGGTTGTGTAGAGACTTCACGTGATAAATGTAGATCACCGCATTGTTTTAATGGGTATGAACGACATTGACGTTGTACTGGAACTTTTTATTAATCACTTTCTTTAGAATTACAAACATTATACTAGTTGAAAATTTATAATTCTGTGGATCTTTTTTCTTTTTTTTCTGTGGATTTTTCTCAATAGCAGCATGTATTTGCAATATTATTTGTCAAATGTTGTAATTACAAAATTACATTTTTAGCCTTCTACCGTATTCTATATCTTACAAAAGCCCGCATCAAAACTAAAAATATCATAGTCCCTGTGGATTAGTTGGAGTTTCCCTTTTTCTTATACTCTTCGTACTTTCTCAATAGTAGCATGTATTTGCAATACTGAGGAATGACCACACGTTATAAAACTTGTTCAGCAGCGTCCACTCTAATTTCCAAAAATTACATTTTTTCCCTTCTACCGTATTTTATATTTTAGGGAACATCGCATCAAAACTAAAAATATCATAGCCATCAGCTAAAAATTACAGTCCCATAATTTTAGCCATTGGAAATTCCGACGTGCGACCCACGTCACTATGGCGTCTGACGTAGTCGACAATTGACGTGCTGGGCACATAATTCCGGCATAGACGCTTGATATTAATTTTTATTTTTTTAATTTTTATTAATTTTTATTTTTAATTTGATATTAATTGCATTTACAAAATTATAAATGCTACCGATTGGGTACTTTTTGAGTTTTTCGTGAGTCATTTTACGAAAAAAAGTTCTTTTGAAAAATGCCGTGCATATTTTACTATATTAAAACCGTAACGTGATAAAGTACTACAGAATATGATTGAATTGTGCAAAATGAAAATAATGCGAAGGTATCGGAGACCAAAGAATTTCATCACTATTCAATATTAATTGCATTTACGAAATTATAAATGCTACCGATTGGGTATTTTTTGAATTTTTCGTGAGACCTTTTGCTGCCGTGCGTATTTTACTATATTAAAATCGCAACGATGATACAAAATATGATTAAATTGTGCAAAATGAAAATAATACATACAAAATATGATTAAATTGTGTATTTTACTATATTAAAACCGCAACATGATGAAATACTACCGAATATGATTGAATTGTGCAAAATGAAAATAATCCGAAGGTACTGGAGACCAAAGAATTTCATCACTATTTAATATTAATTGCATTTACGAAATTGTAAATGCTACCGATTGGGTATTTTTTGAATTTTTCGTGAAACCTTTTGCTGCCGTGCGTATTTTACTATATTAAAACCGCAACGTGATGAAGTACTACAAAATATGATTAAATTGTGCAAAATGAAAATAATGCGAAGGTATCGGAGACCAAAGAATTGAATCACTATTCAATATTAATTGCATTTACGAAATTGTAAATGCTACCGATTGGGTATTTTTTGAATTTTTCGTGAGACCTTTTGCTGCCGTGCGTATTTTACTATATTAAAACCGCAACGTGATAAAGTACTACAGAATATGATTGAATTGTGCAAAATGAAAATAATCCGAAGGTACTGGAGACCAAAGAATTTCATCACTATTTAATATTAATTGCATTTACGAAATTGTAAATGCTACCGATTGGGTATTTTTTGAATTTTTCGTGAGACCTTTTGCTGCCGTGCGTATTTTACTATATTAAAACCGCAACGTGATAAAGTACTACAAAATATGATTAAATTGTGCAAAATGAAAATAATCCGAAGGTACTGGAGACCAAAGAATTTCATCACTATTTAATATTAATTGCATTTACGAAATTGTAAATGCTACCGATTGGCAATTTTTTGAATTTTTCATGAGACCTTTTGCTGCCGTGCGTATTTTACTATATATTAAAACCGCAACGTGATGAAGTACTACAAAATATGATTAAATTGTGCAAAATGAAAATAATCCGAAGGTACTGGAGACCAAAGAATTTCATCACTATTTAATATTAATTGCATTTACGAAATTGTAAATGCTACCGATTGGCAATTTTTCGAATTTTTCATGAGACCTTTTGCGTCGGTCACCGATGACCACCGTGGCAGTCAACGCGTTAAGCGCCCTCGCGACAAATTTTCTATCGAAAGGTGCGTATTCTGTGATTCTCCAGCGTTGGTAATCGGAGAAAAGGCCTGAACCCGCCGACTCTCGCCGCCGTCGACGACGACGAAGACGACGACCACGACCACCAAGACTACGACGACGATGGCAGGCAAGAGAGGTAGCGCAAATGCGAGACGACGAAAATATTGGGTCTATTTCGAAATTCTATTTCGGTGCGTCGGCCGAGCGCCGAGCGTGCGCCGCTTCTACACGACTCTCCGTCGCACGCACACGCGTGGAAAATCTTCGAACGTGCGCGCACGCAAACCTCCAGACGCGTAGGAGCGTATGGTGTCCGGCCTGGATGGTATCAGCCCCTCTATAACGCGCGTCTCCCGCCTCGAATGTCTGTCGTCTGAATTTTCCTCGTGATACCGTGTTACCGTAATCGTGAATGGATATATATGGTCCGTGTAATCTCTGCATTTTATCGTTTCCAGACGGCCGCGACGCTGTGTAGTCTACAATGTCTGGACCGCGCGAGTTGTGGCCGCTAAAAATGTGGGCGCCTCGGGCTGCCGATTTTTAAGTAATAAAGCGGACGGCGGCGCTGCTCTGTAACGTGATGGAAATTCGTAACTGCGAAGGGACGGTCTATATATAAGAATATGATGTAGAGCGTTCGCGAATGATCTGGACGGCTCGCAAGCTCAGGCACCGTGTCCTCCGACTCCGATTTCTTGCGTCTGATTTCTGTGCGTGTGCTGCTCGGCGACGCGAGGGAAAGTCTCGAGAGATTAGAGGCGGGAACAATAAATATCTTCTTCCCTTCGCTTTCTTTCTCGCGCGTGGAACGGGAGTGCGGACGATGGCGGGTGGAGGTGATCGAGACGATCAAACGGCCTGTCGGGTAATCGTAATTCGTGGGAATACTTATTAACGATTTCCTGGCGTAATTTTTTTTTTTTTTTTATTAGAAAAATTAACACATTGACAAACGCCGGCCTTATTCGCTTGTTTCCGATCAATGAATTAGCTCAAAAAAATATTCAAAACATTATATATTTTCGTAAAATAGTACATTTTATTTGCATTTTCGTCATATACAATTTGACGGTAATTAACACGTTGACTGCCACGGTGGTCACTGGTGACCGACGCAAAACATTTTACTAAAGATGCAAAAATTTGTCCATGAAGCCTATTTGCAATCTTGTAAAAGCAATTGATATTGAAACGGTGCTTCAATACTTCGGCTTCTAACAACTCTGCGTTACCTTCATTTTGCACGATTTAATCATACTCTGCACTATTTCATTGCATCGCGGTTCTAACATAGCAAAATACGCTTGGCAGTCAACGTGTTAAAAACAGGAACAAAATCGAAATTTTTAATTTATGATTATAGAAAAAGATACAGTTCCTCATTTCATGGTGGATTATTGCATATGTATAACGTAAACAGAAAACAAAAGTTTTAATATTTAAGGTAAGTGTGGTATTTCTCGAAACATGGCAACTAAATACAAGTCGATGTGTAAGACACTCATACCAGTACAAAAAAATGCCACATCACCGTTTTCGCGGGTCTGGCTGTCAATGTGTTAACAGAGCATAAAGTGAATATTTAAATGGAAGAATAATTACAGAAAAATCTTAAAACCCGTATGAATGGAAAGCTTCAGCGCGATTGAACGACGCATAGGAAAAAATACATAGCGACGAAAACAGAAAATACATAGCAACGAAAACAGAATAAGTGACCGACAGATGGGCATGCAAAAGATGCTCACGAGTCGGTCGCAAAACCTTTCCATGAAAATTACGTTAGTCTAAATACCTAATTCAACAGTAATAATTGCAGACACAGGTATGCTGGCGATGGGAATTATTTACGGGTGCATGTCGCGTGATGTACGCTCAATCAATCACTGTTTGGAAAATCTATGAGTTTTACTGAAGTTAACTTATTTTGGCTAAATGATTTGTGTACGTGTACTAGAAGCCCTGACTGATTGTCATATTGGTAAAAAAGCTCGCCGGAATACTTCGATCTGCGATGAAACAGTTCGCTTAGTCGGCAAGACTTCTTTAATTATCCAAGCGATCAACAAAACTTGTCACTCTGTAGTAAGAGGCTGGGTTTTTTTTTTAATTTCAATGTTTTGTTTGCTTTACTCTCTCATGCCCGTTCTGTAAATACTTCGCGTGAAACCGTTATGGTCAAATCGTTATGTCGGGAATACTCCGACGTACGACCAACATGATAAAAATCATTCTCTCGGCACAGGACTGTCATTGTAAAATCATCTTGTCCGGAACATCCTGTGGTAAAACCATTTTGGCGGGTATATCCCGGCATGAAACCGTTATAGTAAAACCCTATTGCTGGGAATATCGCGGTATACGACCGTAAGGATGAAATCATCTTGCCAGAAATACCCCGACAGCGATCATCATGGTGAAATCGTCTTTGCGGGTATATGCCGACATACGACCGTTAAATTGAAATCATCCTCCCGAAAATGTCCTGAATTTCGGTAAAACAGTTGCAACTCCCATTCTGCATCGTTCTCTTAGCCCCCAAGCTTCTTTAGAATCGTTCACTCGATCAGCGCAAACTATCACTCCATATAATAAGTCGTCTTTGCGGGTATATACATACGACCGCCGTGGCAAAATTGGTTAATCAAAAATATCTTGGTATACGACCATTATACTGAAATGATCTTCCCGAAAATGTCTTGAACTTCGGTAAAACAGCTGCAATTCCCATTCTCCATCATTTTCTTAGTCGGCAAGCTTCTTTAGACTCGTTCACTCGATCGGCGCAAATTACCACTCTATATAATAAATCCTCTTTGCGGGTATATCCCGACATACGACCGCCGTGGCAAAATTGTTTAATCAAAAATGTCCTGGTATAAAACCATTATACTGAAATCATCCTCCCGGAAATGTCCTAAACTTCGGTAAAACAGCTGCAATTTCCATTCTGCATCGTTCTCTTAGTCGGCAAGCTTCTTTAGACTCGTTCACTCGATCGGCGCAAATTATCACACTGTATAATAAATCGTCTTTGCGGGTATATACATACGACCGCCATGGCAAAATCGTCTAGTCAAGATTATCCTGGCATACGACTATTACGCTGAAATCATCCTCCCGGAAATGTCCTGAACTTCGGTAAAACAGCTGCGTCGTTCTCTTTGCCGGCAAGCTTCTTTAGACTCGTTCACTCGATCGGCGCGAATTATCACTCCGTATAATAAAAGGCTCGCTCTTTCTCCGTTTGACTCTTTCGCCCGCGCCTCCGGTTTCCCTTTCCGTCCACACACTGTGCAATTAAGCTCTCGTCTAGTTAAGAATATCCTGGCATACGACTATTACGCTGAAATCATCCTTCCGGAAATGTCCTCGATTTCGGTAAAACAGTTGCATCATTCTCTTTGCCGGTAAGCTTCTTAAATTCGTTCACTCGATCGACGCAAATTATCACTTTCTATAATACATTGTCTTTGCGGGAATATTCCGACATACGATCGCCGCGGCAAAATCGTCTAGTCAAGAATATCCTGGCATACGACTATTACATTGAAATCATTCTCCCGGAAGTGTCCTGAACTTCGGTAAAACAGCTGCATCGTTCTCTTTGCCGGCAAGCTTCTTTAGACTCGTTCACTCGATCGGCGCTAATTAACACTTTGTATAATACATTGTCTTTGCGGGAATATTCCGACATACGACCGTCGTGGTAAAATCGTCTAGTCAAGAATATCCTGGCATACGACTATTACACTGAAATCATTCTCCCGGAAATGTCCTGAACTTCGGTAAAACAGCTGCAATTCCCATTCTGCATCATTCTCTTAATCGGCAAGCTTCTTTACACTCGTTCACTCGATCGACGCAAATTATCACTTTGTATAATACATCGTCTTTGCGGGAATATTCCGACATACGATCACCGCGGCAAAATCGTTTAGTCAAGAATATCCTGGCATACAACTATTACGCTGAAATCATTCTCCCGGAAATGTCCTGAACTTCGGTAAAACAGCTGCGTCGTTCTCTTTGCCGGCAAGCTTCTTCAGACTCGTTCACTCGATCGGCGCGAATTATCACTCCGTATAATAAAAGGCTCGCTCTTTCTCCGTTTGACTCTTTCGCCCGCGCCTCCGGTTCTCCTTTCCGTCCACACACTGTGCAATTAAGCTCTCGCCTCTCCCTTCTTCGTCGTATCCGTTGCGCGGGTCAACGGCGAACCCCTTGACCGGGGCGAGTTGGCACGCGCTGCGGACTCGGTTAATAAAACACGCGCCGCCTGCTTTACTAAATACTGAAAACTTTTGCCGCTGGCCGTTCTCGACGGCTAACAAGCACGCGCGTGCTCGCTCCTTCTCCGCGGATATTGTTAGGGCTGTAATTCGACGGTGGAACTTTTGTCGATACGACGGCCTGCGTGCCTAGCGAATCTGTGTTGCTAAATTACGACGTCGCGGTACGGGCGCGATATTAGCATAAATGTGTGCGGGAACAGTCGGCGGACGACGGTGATCGCCGCAATTATGGCGTGAAGAGACCAACGGCAAAGTATTTTCGGTCCTTTTTTTCTCGCGACGGAAACGACGCGATGCTGACGCGATTCCGGGCCACGTTGTTTCGCGAATGAATTTTCTTACGGAATTCCAGAAACGGACGACCGTCGAGAGAGGATTTTTACACCGATGTGGGATTTAAACACGTGAAACTGGAGAGTATAACATTTATAAGTTATAAATATATATTACTTATATATATATATATATATATATATATATATTTTATAATAACAACACAATTAAGACACTTGAGTCTTATTTCCTAATCTTTCGTCTTTACGTCTTATCGTCTGTAATGGAAATATGTATGTAGAATTTAAACACGTGAAACTAGAGAGTATAATATTTATAAGCAATAACAACACGATCAAGACACTCCAGTCTTATTTCCTAATCTTTCGTCTTTTTTTCGCCTTTTCGTCTTTACGTCTTATCGTCTCTAATGGAAATATGTATGTAGAATTTAAACACGTGAAACTAGAGAGTATAACATTTATAAGCAATAACAACACCATCAAGACACTCCAGTCTTATTTCGTAATCTTTCTTCTTTTTTTCGTTTCGCCTTTTCGTCCATACGTTGTTTCGTTTTTACTTCTTATCGTCTCTAATAGAAATATATATGTAGGATTTAAACACGTGAAATTAGAGAGTATAATATTTATAAATAATAACAACAAAATCAAAACATTTTACTCTTAGCTCCTAATCTTTCTTCTTTTTTTCGTTTCGCCTTTTCGTCTTTATGTTGTTTTTACGTCTTATGGTTTTGTACGTTTCGTCGTCAACTCATTACTATGCAACCAAATAACACAATTCAGGAAACTCGTCTACGGAAACTGTGATACTTCAATATAATAATCGAGTGTACTTTATTTGAGATCCTACACCTATGCAACGAAATAGCGCAGACTGCAATACGATGGATTGTCAATTTTCGACCGTGATGTGATTTCATCCTCCGACACAAACGACTTTCCGCCCTTATACCGAAAAGACGTCGAAACGTCGGGCATTTTCTTTCTATCTTTCGCCGCAGCACGGCAAAATCTTCCACGGCACCTCTGTTCCTTATAGAATTCTCATAAATACCCGCTCGAGTTTTCACGCCGGCTAAATAATTGCGGAGTATCCCTACAATACCGTCTTCATATGATGCTAACTCAATATACTCGGAGTACGAGACTGTGAACTCGACATCGGACACTGATTAAATAGTGAGTGCGAGAGAGAAGCCGAGCGAGAGACCAATGGCACCGAGGCAGCACATTCTTACGTGTGACGTCGCTCGAATATTTATGGAATACTCAGGGCGCTCTGTTTCAATATTTGATCCCCGTATACGGGAGCGCACATACGAATTTCGCGTTCCCTTACTTTCGTCTTATCCCTCGCGCACGTTAGTTAGCCGTGTCCGCGTAATGGCGTGCGCCATAAAAACGGCGACGACGCTCTGGGCGCTGCGCCCGTAGATTGGGGTGCGGTCGATATGACGATCAGTGAATTTTTTAATATTGTCCCGGCGGTCTCGTGCGTGACCACGATGCAGGTCCCACGACGTGTAACGTAATGGTCGAGCAGGTTAAGGCCCGCTCATTCTCCGTTTCGTTTATTCCCGCTCATTCCCCGCTCTCGTTCTCCTCGTCTTTCACCCGGGTTCGACTTCGGCTTCGAAAACATTTACCAGGAATCCGCGAGATAACCTCACGCTTACGAGGTAAACTTTTTATCTGCGGGCATGATATACGAGCCGAACTCCTACTTTTCTATGTTCGGGCCCCGATGGTGTGGTGAACGCTCAAACGTTTACCCACAGTGATAGCGATCTAAAGTGCAACGCCTATTTGCCGGCTCTCTTGCCTCCGCGGGAAACCGTTCTCCCCGCCTTTAGCGCCTCGTTTATACGAAGCAACGACACGATCTTTCGGAACAGGCCCGATTGATGTTCTCCATCCCTCTCAATTCCGCTCCATCCCTCTCGGCCACTCGACGTTCTTCGTTACAGCTTCTTTCTGTCGCTCTGCCCGACGTCTACCAGCTCCGATATACCCACTCCGATATCTTCTCGTACGAGCATTTTGCAGCTAGCGCGACTCCGACGATATTCATTGCGCATGCAGAAATTCGATCGCTTTCCGATGGCACATCGCGGCTTTTTTCCGTTGCGGCAAGAATCATGCTCGGCGAATATTGAAAAGTGATCCCTCGCCGGCTCGCTTCTTCGCAATTTCTGCATGATGCCGCAGAACGGCGCGCTCCATAATATTCATTTAAAATAATCGAATGAAGAACCTGCGCGACCGGGGTACTTACTCGTGAGTACGGTCGGGTAATAGCATTGACGGGTAACAGGTCAAGTATACTACGCGTCCCGTTATGCTGGAGGGTTTTCCGGTAAAGTTTTAGCCCCGCTCGACGTCGTGTTTTCGGAAACATTCGTGTGCTCGTGGCAGATAGATCAACGCAGGCACCGAACCCGTCCCGTTCAGTCGTTCGGTCGTCTAGAAGCGGCCCACGAACTTCTCTTCTCAAATGGACTCAAGGTCGGAGAAGTTGCGCCAATTAAGCGACTGATCTTTCGACGCACCCATCCGCTGTCACTTGATCGCTCATTTAAGGGGATCAGAAAGGTTTGAAATTAAAAAAAATCGATTTTTGATTTTTTACATAAGCGGTTAGTACAATTTTTGAAGAACATATTGGCGCAAGAAAAACTTTGATATTCGCAAAATTGATTTCGGGAATGCCAAAAATGTGAGGTCATGCACGGTCGTCAGAAAATCCTGTTCCCAAACTTTAATCGCGTTTTTCTCAAAACAGTGTTTTCCATTAGTTTTGCCGCGATAACTCAAGAATGGTTGAAAATATTGATTTGATTTTTCTTCAAATTGAAGATAATTATATGTTCCATAAACAGAACTGATGTCTGCATATAAAAATTAATTTTGTAATATCGTTTTTAACAACAAATAACTTAAATTTGTCAACCTTTTGGATTTTTGGCCGCCATTGCTTCAATTGTGACGTTTTGTCACAGAATTTATATTCAGATATAAATATTTCTTTTAATTATTAATATTTTAAAAATGTTTAAAGCCTATGTGTTTGTTAAGAACGCATAAAAAACCTTCAAAAAAGGAAATTTGTGTTTGTTTATTCGTTCGTCCGCAATCGTTATTCGAATTTCACCCAGTTTTCGGTCGTTGAAATTTCAAATAAATCGATTTTCGGTTTTTTATATAATCGGTTAGTACAATTTTTTAAGAACATGTTGACGCAAGAAAAACTTCGATATTCGCAAAATTGAGTTCAGGAATGCCAAAAATGTGAGGTCATGCACGGTTGCACGAGCGTTTCGCGATCAAGTCGTCGTAATCCTGTTCCCAAACTTTAATCGCGTTTTTTCCAAAACAGTATTTTCCATTAGTTTTGCCGCGATAACTCAAGAATGGTTAAAGATATCGATTTGATTTCTTTTAATTGAAGATAAATATGTATTTCATAAACTGAACCGATGCCTGCATATAAAAATTAATTTTTTAATATCGTTTTTAACAACAAATAACTTAAATTCGTCAACCGTTTGAATTCTTGGTCGCCATTGCTTCGATTGTGACGTTTCGTCACACAATTTAGGTTCAGTCTACAGAGAGAAATCTCACCAACTAAATGGCGCTAAGAAAATCGAAAAACTCCTTCGTTCACCTGGAATCCGAGCAAAAACAAAACAGCGCACGACTCACGTGGTCACCTTCAGATATGAATATTTCTTTTAATCATTAATAATTTTTAAATGTTTAAAGCCTATTTGTCTGTTAAGAATGCATGAAAAACCCCCAAAAAGAAAATTTGTGTACGCTTATTCGTTCGTCCACAATCGTTATTCGAATTTCAGCCAGTTTTCGGTCGTTGAAAGCTTCCTGGTCCCCTTAAACAGTTGGAAAAACGTCGACGAGCCTCCGGTCGAAAATAGCGCCGCCGATTTCTGTCTTTTCCCAGCGGGTTCGGATGAATTTCGAAGGAAGCCACTGCTTTTTATTTCGACGTTTTGTTTCTAGCCTCTCTGCGGATCGTAACGACCGGAATGGTTCAATGGCAGTAGGTTCTTGACTCCGAATGCTACCGTGAAATCACTAGCATCGACCGTTTGAACCATTGACACCGATGTCGGTGGCATTGACCCTATCGATCCATCATTGGACCGTCGATAAGCGCTGGACTGCGAGGGCGGCAATGAGAAACTCGCACGGCGGGATAAATAGTGCGAGAGAGACACGCTTCGCTGTAATAGACACAATAGATCGAGTTATATAACTCACGGTCGCTCGACTGGCACAATGCTAGGTGCGTGCGAAGAAAAAGGAGAGAATGTTACGTATTCGCCACAGACGTCCGTCCTGGTATATCTAATCTAGCGGTCGCAGACAGGAAAATAGTGCGAGAATAAAACAGTGGGAAGCGGGGCCGGGCGAAAGAGAAGGTTCTGTGCAGCCGCGGGAAAACATCTCGCGACACATTTTTCTTAAATTATGCTTCTCGTACGTTCTTGCGGTCGCCGTTCGCCACGCGAACTTTTCCACGACGAACTTTCGACCGCGCGATCATTCCCCGTCCCTCTCTCTTTCTCTCTTTTTTGCACACGTTCGCATATCCCGACCCTCCAGCGTATTGACACCGTACTTCACGTTTTTCGCGTTCATGCCGCTCCGAAAATATCGTCGAGTGGTCAATTAATTTCTCTCGGCCATTTGGCGAATTCCGCGCTAAGTGCCGCGGTTCTTCAGCAGTATTCCGCACATTCCGGCTTCTCGTGGTCCGGTTGCGCTTTTGCGCGGGCGGAGAAATTCTCGTCGACTTTCACGGCGTCTCGATGCTTGAAGTTCGACGCTGCCTGGCACGATTCGGCCGGTCGCCTCGTGGGACTAGTGTCTTTGCAGTTCTACGACTCGCTCGGCAGATACGATCGACGGTATTCGTCCGATATTGCGAATCGATGGGAACCACCGCGGTTTCGCTCGGATCTATATCGCAGCTATGCACCCTTGCAGATCGTTCCCATGCGGACTGTGGCATGCGTGCGTGCGCACGTGAATTATCCTACATACGCAAGAATTATTGATTTTTCCGCTGACGTCGATGCCACTCCAAATAACCTGTAATTGCTAGCGTATTCTGCAACTCAGCCGGTCTACAGGTGATCGTTATTTGCAGGGGGTCGGACCTGGAAAACGGAACATGTGTAAATCTGATGCTTTCGTGTCCATTCTATTAACCCTTTGCACTCCGAATTTTATTTCAACTTCATTACCAGCAGCTCCCAACGCTTTTAAGTGTTTTGTTTGAAACTTACTTTAACTAAAAAATAAGACTATTTGAATAAATAAAGGAAGAAACAAATTCACTTAAATACCAGTTGTATTTACACTGGGGTCGTATTTTGAAATATTCAACCGGGTGATATCTTTTGAAACAACTTCCAAGATGCAACCCTGGTTTTCTTTCGTACGTTTCACAAAAATAGGTAGTTTCTCTTCTTCCTCCAGGTATTTTTCTATTTGAGCAAACTTCACAGTCTTTCTGTTTTCCTTCGGGATGTACGAAGATGAAATGAGGCTTTCCATTTAAGTGATCGTGTTTATCATATGTTCCAGGCCTTCCCAATTTCATATTTGGAGCACGACAATCACGAGTAAGCATCGACAAAATGTTTTCGCGAAATTTTTTGTGGGCTGTAGGTTTTGTTCCTTGGTTTTTTGTTTTTTCTTTGTATAAAATATACGCATTTACTATGGAGATTTCTAATCCCCAAAATAAATATTTCCTCCACCACTTGAGGGCTGGACGTAAAAAACAATAAGATTTCGTGCATTGCTTCGCCAAATCGACACCACCCATATTTTTATTATAATCTGTGATTACATCCGGTTCCCTTATTTCTCTTCGATTCCCTGAATGTTTAGCCCTTCTAACGATAACGTGTGCCCGACATCTATTTATTTGGACATGAAAAAATGTCGAGTGTTACTCGACAAAGGAGCTCCTGAGATAAAAACTGATGTCGAGTCACACTCGACATAGGAGTGCAAAGGGTTAAGCGGGTTGCTGGTCAATATTGGTATGCTTGACAAGAACTACAATTTGTACATTTTCATGTTCTCGTCAACGGCACTTAGGTGGATAATGTAACGTGATGTAAATATTGAATTTACTTTAAGGATTATTTTTACATTATCTTCTTTGGGTTGAAATAGGAATTATGAATGTATTGAAGTTGGAATTATTGATGGAATTATTGATTTCTGTGCTGCAGTCAACGACAGTCGAAATAACGTGTAATTGTGGATGCATTCTGTAACTCAGTCAACCTTGATGTAATCGTTATTTGCATGGCATCGGGCCTGGGAATGTTAACACACGTGTAAAACCAAACACGCGCACGTCGATCCTACGAGCTAGATTATACTGACCAGCCACCGTTCCAGTGATAGCGAAATATTCCTGGGTAGTATAGGGTATCTTCTAAAATAACATCTAGTCTGGGTCTGTTCATATTCTTGTCCTTATTAATTCTCCTTGCGAGTATAACCTAACTTGAGTCTTTGTCTTAAACTTTTTTACTTTTATTATCCTGTGCCCTTTCTGCGTTGATTAAACTTTGCACACAGTACATCACTGTATCTACCGCTATTTCATAAAAGCCGAACTGGACATTATTACAAAATTAAATTATATCGAAAAAGAACACTGTCCTGGTTCTATCAGTCGCCTGGCGCTCTCAATTAGTGTGTTAATAATGTTTCGCCACAAAATGAATCGCAGAAACAGATCTTGTACATCGTTTATCCGAACATTCGCTCGTGGACTAAACAATAAATAATGCAAACATTGGTTAATTAGAACCCAAAGAATTTGCGTTATTCACCGCACATTTCTTAAGCATAATTTTATGATCAGCGGCAAAACACCTTCTTAAGCCTTTTGCTGCCAGGCCCATGTACATGCTTCTATGAATTGCTTTATAACGAAGAAAATGCCGATTTTCTGGAGGAAAGTTTGAAAATGCATTCTTTTCAAAGTTAGAAGATATTGAATACAATTTTAGTGAAATGAAATATTTAATAATAAATAATGTACATTTTTATATTTAGTTTATATAAAGTATACGTGGAAAATTATTTTCACAAAAATGTATTAAAGATAACGATCAAGCTTGAGTGACGATAAACTCGACACTCAGAGAGATAATATGAATGTAAAAGCACAGAGCCGACTTTATAAAGAACAAAACGCCGATTTTCTGGAGGGAAGTTTTAACATTTATTCTTTTCAAATTTAGAAGATATTGAATACAATGTTGGTGAAATGAAATATTTAATAATAAGTAATGTAAATTTTTATATTTACATTATATAAAGTACATGTGGAAAATTATTTTCACAAAAATTTATTAAAGATAACGATCAAGCATGAGTGAAGACAAACTTGACACTCAGAGCAGCGATAATATGAATGTAAACGCACAGAGTCGACTTTATAAAGAACAAAATGCCGATTTTCTAGAGGAAAGTTTTAATATTTGTTCTTTTAAAATTTCGAAGATATTGAATTCAATTTTAGTGAAATGAAATATTTAATAATAAGTAATGTAAATTTTTATATTTACATTATATAAAGTATACGTGGAAAATTATTTTCACAAAAATTTATTAAAGATAACGATCAAGCACGAATGAAAACAAACTTGACACTCAGAGGAGCGATAATATGAACATAAGCGCACAGAGTCGACTTTAAAAAGAACAAAATGCCGATTTTCTAGAGGAAAGTTTTAATATTTGTTCTTTTAAAATTTCGAAGATATTGAATACAATTTTAGTGAAACGAAATATTTAATAATAAGTAATGTAAATTTTTATGTTCGGATTATATAAAGTATACGTGGAAAATTGTTTTCACAAAAATGTATTAAAGATTCGAACGATCAACCACGAGTGAAAACAAATTTGACACTCAGAGGAGCGATAATATGAACATAAACGCACAGAGTCGATGCATCGGCCCGTGGCATTTTTGGCATAGGAACCGAAGGCTGACAGCCAAAGGGTTGTTTTCGACAAGCTCGTTATTCGTGCACAGCAATACCAAAGAATGACTTGAGAATTGAACAATGTCCACACGCAACTCCCGAAATTAGGCCCCCCGAAATGAATCTGCGTTAAGCGCTCTTCTGCGCTGTCCTCGGCTAACACCTCGTCGTTACCAGGTATTCATCGTGCGAATATCCTGCACACGTAATTTCCCTATCTGCCGGCACATAGCCGCGTAGTCACGATCATAGGAATCCATCGGCGGGACTTCGATGCGCGCTACAACGCGACAGAGCGGCATATAACGCGATACACGTATACGTCAGCCGTGAAAGTCCACGCCGCCGCCCTCGTCGATCGTCCAGGAAATCAGGGAACTGTCGAGCCGTGGGACACGCGGGCACAGAGAGGCTGTTGGATGAAAAACTTTTCGTTTCGCTCGTTGATCGAAATTCGACAGTTCCCCCCGGTGCCTGCATAATAAATACGATGCGATCGCTGTGTCCGTACTGGTCATGTGTCGGGTATCGCGCGCGGCTAATGGACAAAGGACACTTTTTTCCCATCAGCCCGCTTCCTACCGACCTCGGGTACACGCGGTTTCAAAGGCGCGCGACATCGATGCCCGGGCCAGATTGCTGCTTTTTTCGTCCCGTTCCACGGCATACGTGATCAATTGAATCCTAATGGAAGTTCGCGGCACACAGGCACCGGGCTGAAGATGTCAAAGGCGCGGCATCAATGAGTGCCAGATGATTTTGCGCGACCCGCGCACCCTGTCACTCATTCATTGGAGAAGCGTGCAGCGCGTCATCGATGCAGGCCGTGACAAGACAAAGATCGCCGTGTCATCTGGCTCCCGCGTCCGTTCGCCGTTTGTGCAAGCTCCGCTCTAAAAGCAGCGGAAGGTGAAAGGGCCGTAAAGCAGTGCACGTGTGTTTCGCTCGGCCACGGAATCAGGTAGCACTCTTCCCACACACAGGCGGCACGTTGACTCAAGGGCCGCCCTCGTCGTCGCCCCTTTTAGATTCGATCGCGAAACTCTTTGAGGAAGGCTCATAAAAGATCGGGCCACAATGCGACGCGCGTTCTTCCGCTCAGTAACGAGGAAGCCAGATGCACGGAGCCGAGAATGAAGCGAACGCAACGAGGGAAACAAAGCGCAGGGGAAAATGCGAGAAACGCAGTGACTTCTTCGGCTCGGCGGCAACGGGTGGGCATCTTTTGCGTGTTTTGTTGTTAGGATGCGTTTTAGCGGAGCTGCCGGGCGGACTTCCGCGAGTTTCTTAAGACGTCGCTTGTTGTTATTATTGCTAATTCGACGGCCACGGCAAATTTGTGCAATGGCGCAGATTCGTCACAATCAAATTCTTTACACCAGAAGATTGTAGGTAGGTAAGATTATAGGATAATTTGTAATCTTGATTACGTGTGAATGGAAACATGAAATATAACGGGAAAAACGATTTGTCTGTGTAATAATTTTCATTAATAAATTCTTTACATTAGAAAATAGTAGGTGGTAGATTCGTTTAATAAAAAAATATGAATTTCTATCTTGATGACATGTGAATGGAAACACGAAAAATAAGGGGAAGAACGATTTGTCTGTGTCATTACTTTCACTAATCAATTCTGTACACTAGTAAGCGTTCTGTATACCAGAAAATAGTACGTGGAATTTTCGATTAGTAAAAAAATGAGAAAAATGGGAAGAACGATTTGTCTGTGTAATTATTTTCATTAATAAATTCTTTACACTAAAAAATAGTAGGTGGCATTTTTGTTTAATAAAAAAGTGGGAATTTGTATCTTGATTACATGTGAATGGAAACATGAAATATAACGGGAAAAACGATTTGTCTGTGTAACAATTTTCATTAATAAATTCTTTACATTAGAAAATAGTAGGTGGCAGATTCGTTTAATAAAAAAATATGAATTTCTATCTTGATGACATGTGAATGGAAACACGAAAAATAAGGGGAAGAACGATTTGTCTGTGTCATTACTTTCACTAATAAATTCTGTACACTAGTAAGCGTTCTGTATACTAGAAAATAGTACGTGGAATTTTCGATTAGTAAAAAAATGGGAAAAATGGGAAGAACGATTTGTCTGTGTAATTGTTTTCACTAATAAATTCTTTACACTAGAAAATGGTAGGTGGCATTTTCGTTTAATAAAAAAATATGAATTTGTATCTTGATCACATGTGAATGGAAACATGAAATATAACAGGAAGAACGATTTGTTTGCGTAATTATTTTACTGTATGAAAATATCGTCGAAAATTTTCTGCTCTTTGGTTCAAATTTTATTCTGGTAAATCTACGCAATGGAATGAAAGTTGCAATGTGACATCATGTGTTTGGTTGTTTATAGGTTCGTCCACTAATACTGCCAGTTCACTGCCTATACTACTTGTCCTCAGTACCATCGCATTTTTTCCTGAACCCTTACACTTCAGGTTATTTTGTTAAGTTATCTGTTAACGATTCCGATGTATTTCTGGTGATTTTTGTTCTTATTTTATTTGTACACAATACATTTTTAATTTCGCCATTTGAAGTCTGTCGTAACATGTTTTCTATATAGGGTGATTTTCTTGGTACTACTGCTTTCAGCATGATAGTTAATTTATTTTTATTAATTATATCAATCTGCAGTTTTCGTTGATTTGTTCCTTTATACAGGTAACAATCCAATAACTCAAATAGGTTCCTAGAAAATGCTGTATTATATTTAAACGTGTTATATGAGATCTAGAACAAGTACGAAAGCGGGGATTAGATTCCGAGAACTTATTAAAAACGAATCGTTTTTTCAATTCATGTAAGCAACTTCATTTTCATTGAAAATATTAACATAAGCGTGTACAGCACGAATGGAAAAAAACGAAACATGACTATTCTCATTTTAATAACCTTAACTCCATTTTCTCTTCATCGCTACTGGGCACAAACGAACGTAAACGTTTTCTCGCTTGAGTGGTATCTTCACTCTCTGAATCCCTTCTATAATTTTCTTCTTCTGCCGTTTTTAAAAAATCTGTAGTTTTATCTGTAGGTTTGTTTGCTGGTTCTTACAAGGTTGTTGTAAACTTTGCAGCTCCCTTTTGAATTTTAGGCTTCTTTCAGCAGTTTGGTCTGCATTCGAGAAAAATGATTTCAGAGTTTTCTAGAATCCCATATTATCTCCGGTAGGTACGCTTAGGGGAAGTACGTTGTAAATTCTCTACAGCTTCTATCACAGAGTCTTTTTCGTGAGAATGCTTTACCAATGGCAATTAGTATCTGCCAATAATGTATAGAGTACTTTTTTGGAAGACTGAATCCGGCGATTTCCTTCATCAAGAAGCTTCAGACTTGCACCTACTTACATTAATTTTTAAACTCGTTTATTACATCAGTAAACAGAGTTGGTTAAAATGATTGACTAGTTTGATATACGCGAAGAAGTCATCACCTTTGTATCAAATAGGATTTGAGCTTCTAAGTTTATCTATTATTAAGTATATATATTGATCTCTATGTGCAATAGCATCTATTGACTCGTAACAGTTAATTTTTACTGTTCTGAGCACGTAATGGCAAAATAATAATTAATTTCGTTATTTATGAGAATACAGCATGAATTGCAACAGAAGGAAGGGCCAACGTATTTGGTACGTAAATTTTGTACTCAGTGTTATAAATAAAATGTTGCAAGCTTCGGAACATATAGCGCAGAGAATCGGACCGAAAAGGTCACTAATTACTGCCAAGATTGAATTGACGAGTTACACTTATGTTTAAAATGCTTCAATACAATGCACCGGTAGGAAAAAAGTTTAGATAAAAATTTCGTTATTTATAATACCGCATGAATTGCAAAAGAAGCAATGGCCAACGTATTTAGTACGCAAATTTTGCAATCAGTGTTTTAAATAAAATGTTGCAACCTTCGGAACACGAGGAGCAAAAGATCGGACCGAAAATGTCACTAAATACTGCCAAAATTGCATTGACAAATTATACTTACATTTAAAATGCTTAAATATGATGCACTGGTAAATAAAAAATTCGATAAAAATAAATGTTTGATTTTTGATTTAACACGTTCACGCAGCACTTTATTTGGTAGCGCACGATTGTTGCTTGTTTCAATTATTTAAAATTTATTATTTAAATATTCAACTATACGGCAATTTTGTCCACTTACTAAACAAATTATATTTTTGATGGTGAGCGGCGTGTAAACAAATGTTCATGCCCGATGGGACAGTCGAGCGTGACCCACCGGTGGGTCACGCCGGCGTGAACGTGTTAATAAAAACTTTTAATTTTCGCATCGCAGTGGCAATAAAAGTCAGCGCGGATTTCCGCTTGACATTGACGAGCAGCAGTGCAGATTTTATTTCAAAGCATTCTCTAAGTAGCGAATTTTCATTTAACTATACAATTATAACTATTTGATGCAGGAGAAACAAGCTGCGGTCACATATGACCGTTGTAGCGTCCGTGTTAATTTCCACAATTCGATAGCGTCTTACTGCAAAGCAACCCTCTGTTCCCAGCAGCTGCCATCTTGTCCCTCTCCGACACTCGCGCGCGACATAAACTGCGAAGTCAGTCGGCTGATTGTAGAGGATTGCACTCTGCCCGACCGGCAAAAAATCGGACCAAAAATGTCACTAAATACTGCCAAAATTGCATTGACAAATTATACTTACATTTAAAATGCTTAAATATGATGCACTGGTAAATAAAAAATTCGATAAAAATAAATTTTTGATTTTCGATTTAATAAAAACTTTTAATTCTTCAGCAGTGCAGATTTTATTTCAAAGCATTCTCTAAGTAGCGAATTTTCATTCAACTATACAATTATAACTATTTGATGCAGGAGAAACAAGCTGCGGTCACATATGACCGTCGTGGCGTCCTTGTTAATTTCCCCAATTCGATAGCGTCTTACTGCAAAGCAACCCTCTGTTCCCAGCCGCTGCCATCTTGTCCCTCTCCGACACTCGCGCGCGACATAAACTGCGAAGTCAGTCGGCTGATTGTAGAGGACTGCACTCTGCCCGACCGGCAACTTTTGCCTCGATGCGGCCTTTGACGAACTTATCGGAAATTGTAAGATCGCGCGAAGTTTGTCTTAACGAACGGAGAGACGGTGGGGCGAGGTGTCTTGCATCCTCTTCACGGAATAAAAGCCGATCCGTCGATGGCCGCATCGCAGTGGCAATAAAAGTCAGCGCGGATTTCCGCTTTCATTGACGAGCGCGCCGGGAGCAAAGAAAGAACACGGAAGAGGAAGACGCACCACATCCTCGAGTCCGACGTTATCGGAGCTCTTTATAGGACCGGCTCTGACGATTCTCGCGCGTCCTTGTAATGAGGCGCGCTATTGCATAATTAAAACTTTTAATTGTCACTCGCTTCCTCTTCTGCCGATCCCGGCGCGGCCCCCTGAGAAGGACGCGCGAAAGGACGAACGGCGAGGAACGAAGGAAGCGAGTCCTTTCGTAACTTTAGCCTTCGTCGCCCCGCTGCTGCCGGCAGAGAACTTTTCAGTTGATCCTTTTACTGCCGCGTTCGGCATTTAGTCCACGGCGCGATACAGGAAGTGTCTCCATTTACGGAGTTTCGCCGGAAGCTGGCGTCGATGTTGAAATCTTTTTTTCAACGCCTGCTGCTTAGGTCTTCGCATCGATTCAAGTCCTTTGGCGTTGAGATGTTTAGTGGCACATAGAATTTCGCCGGGTGAAATGTTTGGCCGAAAGTTTCATTTGCTTCGGACGTGTGGTGTTTGAGAAAAGCTAATTTATACAGTTAATTTCACATGCGATATTTTATTTATTTATATTTATACATTCATTTCTTTAATGTATTTGTGTATTTATTTCTTTGTTGTATTTGATTGTTGGGTCTTGTGAACGGTTTTGGACAACAGGGATTAGTGGTTGAAAGTAGTAGTGTTGCAGAAAATTTGAATGATGCGAAAGAGATTGGTGGAAAGGTTTGACGATAAATGTGAAAAAAATGTATACTTTGACTTTTCTTTCTACGTACATCGTTTACTGAAAATTAATTTGCGCCGACGGTTTTTGGATGATACGTGATATGTGGTTGGAATATTTGGCGAAAAATTTAGTATACTTCGGACATGTACTCTTTGATAAGAACTAATTTATACGATTCATTTCACATGCGATAATTCTTTAATGTATTTGGTCATTGGGTCTTCTGAATGGTTTTGGACAACCGGGATTAATGATTGAATGTAATAATGTTGGGAAAAGTTTCAATGATTCGAAAAAAATTGGTGGAAAGGTTTGACGATAAATGTGCAAAAAATTTAGAACTTTGACTTTCCTTTGAACGTACATCGTTCACTGAAAACTAATTTGCGCCGACGGTTTTTGGACAATACGTGATGGGTGGTTGCAATATTTGGCGAAAAATTTAGTTTGCTCAGGACGGTCGTATTTGATAAGAGCTAATTTATGCAGTTTATTTCGCATGCGATAATTCTTTGATGTATTTGATCATTGGGTCTTGTGAATGGTTTTGGAGAACCGGGATTAATGATTGAAAGTAATAATGTAGGAGAAAGTTTGAATGATGCGAAAGAGATTGGTGGAAAGGTTTGACGATAAATGTGCAAAAAAGTTAGAACTTTGACTTTTCTTTCTACGTACATCGTTCACTGAAAATTAATTTGCGCCGACGGTTTTTGGATGATACGTGATGGGTGGTTGCAATATTTGGCGAAAAATTTAGTTTGCTCAGAACGTGTCGTATTGATAGGAGCTTATTTATGCAGTTTATTCCGCATGCGATAATTCTTTGATGTATTTGGTCATCGGGTCTTGCGAATGGTTTTGGACAATCAGAATTAGTGATTGAATGCAATAATGTTGGAAAAAGTTTGAATGATTCGAAAAAGATTGGTGGAAACGTTTGACGGTAAATGTGCAAAAAATTTTAAACTTTGACTTTCCTTTGAACGTACATCGTTCACTGAAAACTAATTTGCGCCGGAAATAGACCACTGTCTGCTCGCTGAATTTTATATGATCTCGCCAAAAAAGGCAATTTACGTATATCGGGAAAAAATGGAATAGATTACCCTCGCTTATACCGTGTGAAAGAGTGCAAAAAAGTTTGAAAAATATCTAATAGCTTTATAGTCCATCACAATTTGGTAGTGAAAGTTTCATTAAAGCAATCAAGAATTCTTTAAAGTATACTTATCCATTTTTTACGAAAAAATAAGTTTCCCAATTTAGTTACCCATTTGATACATTAGAGTCTATGCCAAACTACTCCAAAATTGCTGAGAGTATACCACAAATAGTTGCCTAAAGAATCGAAAAAAATGTCGCCGATACACCTATGGAGAAACACTATTATTCGTTAATTATATAGTACATGACAATAATTATACAGCACTATAATAAATATAGTATCGTCGTATTATATAGTATGTAATAAATGTAGTGCCATCGTTAATTATATAGTACATTACAATAATTATACAGTAACGTAATAAATATAGTATTATCGTATTATATAGTATGTAATAAATGTAGTACCATCGTTAATTATATGGTACATGACCATAATTATATAGTATCATCGTATTATATAGTATGTAATAAATATAGTATCATCGTTAATTATATAGTATATGACAATAATTATACAGCAATATAATAAATATGCGTTTCGTCAGAGCTTTTGAAAAAATATTAAAAATGCCGGCCTGCTTAGTGTCGAATAATGGAAAACGCGGCGATAATAATCTAAATGAAAGGGCCTCTTTTCTTGACGAACTTCAGCAAATTAACCCTTTGCACTCCTATGTCGAGTGTGACTCGACATCAGTTTTTATGGCAGGAGCTCCTTTGTCGAGCTCCACTCGACATTTTTTCATGTCTAAATAAATAGATATTGTGCACACGTTATCGACGCTCTCGCAATGTCACTAGAAGGGTTAGACATTCAGGTAATCGAAGAGAAATAAAAGAACTGGATGTGATCACAGATTATAATAAAAATATAGATGGTGTCGATATGGCGAACCAATACGCAACATCTTACTGTTTTTTACGTCGAGCACTCAAGTGGTGGAGGGAATATTTCTTTTGGGGATTAGAAATCTCCATGGTAAATGCGTATATTTTATACAAAGAAAAAACAAAAACCAAGGAACAGAACCTATAGCCCATAAAATATTTCTCGAAAAGATTTTGTCAATGCTAATTCGTGATTGTCGTCATCCAAATATGAAATTGGGGAGGCCTGGAACACATGATAAACACGATCGCTTAGATGGAAAGCCTCATTTAATCTTCCTACATCCCGAAGGAAAACACAAAGACTGTGCAGTTTACTCAAATAGAAAAACATCTGGAGGAAAAAGAGAAACCACCTATTTTTGTGAAACGTGTGAAAGAAAATCAGGGTTACATCTTGCAAGTTCTTTCAAAAGATATCATACCCTTGAAAATTTCAATATACGACAATACTGTAAATAAAATTGGTATTTAAGTGAATTTGTTTCTTCCTTTATTTATTTAAATTGCTTTATATTTTTAGTTAAAGTAAATTTCAAATAAAACACTTAAAAGCGTTGGGAGCTGCTGGTAACGAAATTGAAATAAAATTCGGAATGCAAAGGGTTAATCGAAGTCCGACGCCGCTGAAGTTTATATTTCCCGTTTAATTCCGTGTGCAGCGCAGTGTCAGACATTGTCGGCCCAATGGACGCGTTTACAAGCTGAGTCGAATTACTCGGAGTGCCTTGAGCACGGGCAAACGTTTTCCTCGAGCCACTTATGACCAAATGAATCTAAATGAGCGAGTTCGGCTTATGCAGCCATCATGAGCTCAAGTGACGAAAAAAGGGCTTCGCTTTTCTTCACTCTGCTCCTCGCAAATGTCACGTTCCGCTTAATGCGATCACCAACGTGACCCTTTTCGGTCGTGATGCGGATCATTTGATTGATCGCAATTATTTTTGCTGCCACGAGTGACGTGCTCTCGATTTTTGTCTGGTAACTCACAAGTTTGACTTAATACTACATTTACGAGACAAGCCAATGGGCAGGTATCGGGAGGTATAAAACGACGTACGTCGAATAAGCATTTCAAAATGACAAATCTGAGAAGAAAATAAACGTCAGTATTCGTATTGTTTCGTTAATAAACGTCTGCAAAGAAATGCCAGAAAATAATAGTGGTAGTTTCTGTAATTTTCGTCAAGAATTTAAAACCTGTGAAATTGATGGTTCGTGTGAATCTAGTGTTAACCTACTGCCAATCGCGTGCATTCTGCTTGAATATGTACTGTCCACTGTGCATTTTCTGCGAATGAGAAGTAGAAACATTATTAGGGTTAAATATCTGCAAAGCATATAAGTAGTTTAAAACTGACTAAATAAGAAGTTAAATAGAAAAATATATCGGTTGGTAATGGGTGAAATGTTCGAATTACTTGATTAATTTATTTCATAAATGTCAGCTTTGTCGTATACTTTCGCTTTGTAGTAATACGAATGTCGGGAGATATATTGCTTAGGATGTAATTACACTTGTTCGCTATTATTCATTTTAACACGAGACCGTTTTGTGGATGTCTCCTGACCATACTTTTCATGACAGAAGGTATATGCTCACATATACTCCTGTGTTTCATAAATTTTTAGGCGCGGAATGCAATAGACGCCAAGTATGTCATATGTAGTTATAATAATTGAACTGCATACATCAAAATTTATTTATAAAACGTTCAACGAAATAACGTTATAGGAAATTGTGTTATAGATGTACTTTCTGCGTATAACACAAATAGTATAAGTGGTATAATATATCATTAATATATATATACATTAATGTTGTATTGTATCGCTTATACTGTTTGTATTATATGCGGACACTTCTTGTACAACACGATTTCCCGTAACGCGATTCCATACAACATGTATAATATTAGCCGCATTACTTGAAAATTTCCTACGTTCCACCGCGAATCATAAGAAGGAAAAACGCAACAATTTAATTAAATCTTTAATATATAATAATATGTGCGTTTTTAAGCTACTATTTACACCTTCTCAACTTAAACAACCCCATATACGCGCGATACAATAGACTCCAAACATGTCATATGTAGTTATACTAATTGGGCTGCATATATCAAAATTTATTTATAACACGTTGAATGAAATAACGTTATAGGAAATTGTGTTATAGGAGTACTTTCTGCGTATAACACAAATAGTATAAGTGGTATAATATATCATTAATATATATATACATTAATGTTGTATTGTACCGCTTATACTATTTGTATTATATACGAACACTTCTTGTACAACACGATTTCCCGTAACGCGATTCCATACAACATGTATAATATTAGCCGCATTACTTGAAAATTTCCTACGTTTTCCACCGCGAATCATAAGAAGGAAAAACGCAACAATTTAATTAAATCTTTAATATATAATAATATGTGCGTTTGATAAGCTACGCTGTATACCTTCTCAACTTAAACAACCCCATATACGCGCGATATAATAGACTTCAAGTATGTCATATGTAGTTATACTAATTGGGCTGCATACATCAAAATTTATTTATAACACGTTGAATGAAATAACGTTATAGGAAATTGTTGTCGTAGGAGTACTTTCTATGTAATACACAAATAGTATAAATGGTATAATATTTATAATATAAATGGTATAATCATTAATACATATATATATATATATATATATATATTATATATACAATTCTTCTACAACACGATTTCCCGTAACGCGATTCCATACAACATGTATAATATTAGCCGCATTACTTGAAAATTTCCTACGTTCCACCGCGAATCATAAGACCGAAGAACGCAACAATTTAATTAAATCTTTAATATATAATAATATGTGCGTTTGATAAGCTACGCTGTATACCTTCTCAACTTAAACAACCCCATATACGCGCGATACAATAGACTCCAAACATGTCATATATAGTTATACTAATTGGGCTGCAAACAACAACATTTATTTATAATACGTTGAATGAAATAACGTTATAGGAAATTGTGTTATGGGAATACTTTCTGTGTAATACACAAATAGTATAAATGGTATAATATTTATAATATAAATGGTATAATCATTAATACATATATATATACATTAATGTTATATTATACCGCTTATACTGTTCGTATTATATGCATACAATTCTTGTACAACACGATTTCCCGTGAAGCGAATCCTTACAACATGTACAATATTAGCCGCATTACTTGAAAATTTCCTACGTTCCACCGCGAATCATAAGAAGGAAAAACGCAACAATTTAATTAAACCCTCAATGTATAATAACGTGTGCTTCCGATAAGATAAGCCGTATGCCTCCACAACCTAAACGACCCCACATAGACTCGATACATCCCGCCACGCGATCGCGACGGTAAAAATCGCTCGCCACAGATTTCCCGGACTCGGACAGGAAAATGTCACGCCATTCTTTCCTCTTCCTCTACAAATTGAACCGCTCGCCAATGCTCTCCAAATATCCCGCCGCCGCGCAGACTCAGACATGCAGTTCGTTCAACGGCCAGTGATCACATTTTTCTCCTCTCAGCGTGTTATTCTCGCGAGTTCTCGAAACAGTCATTTAATTAAACGCGTTTACAAACTGATTCGAATTATTCCGAGTGTCTATTTAGCTTCATATGAGCGGAAATATGCGCAACGCGGGGAGGAGGGTGGCGTCCGGCATCGTGCATAAATACGAGCTGGCGACAGAGGGAGGGAGCGAGAGGTTTGTGTCCCGTCGTTTAACATTATTCATGGAGCCCGGAGCCCTTCTGCCCGAAAATTAGCACGACACAACCAGTGCCCGATATCCGAGCACTCTGAATGCAAATTTATTCGGCGACCTTCTTTCGCGCCGAGCGAAAAGTTCTTAATCATCGTCGGCCGGTACGCTGCGAACGGGAAAAGGGGGCCTCGGCATTTCCTTCGCCCGTGGAAAATTGCGATTAGAATATACAGTGCGGCATTTGCCGGCGCCGGAACCACGAAAACGCGGGGCGACGAGCAAATTGTTGGGCGACATTAAAATTTTCGAGCGTCCCCTGCCCAACGACGCTTTAACCCTTTGGATGCGGGAAGGGGTGGATGTCTTTACAAGAGACGTTACGACGCGCGCATGTCTGGCATTTCTCGGCCTTTTGGGACCAGGGAGCCAACGACGGAAATAGCGTATGGGGTGTTCGATGAATATTTACGTATTTTTGTTTTCGGATAGAATAATCTCTCGTTTTTTATTGATTGATAAAATGTAATATTTTTTACAAATATTTCGACAAATAAAAAGGAGCGGTTATTCTGTCCGTATATAACAAGATTGAAACCGTGTCTTTTTATTTTTGTTGCTGTTAACGATTTTTCTCTTGTTTTGTTGAGATTTATTTGATTGTTTACCAAACTGACTTTTACATTCTATATATGTTTAAGTGTCATAAGCTTCATGTCAAGGAGTCCATGTGTTAAATCAGGTATTGTTGTCAAAAGTGTAATTTCATTATTAATCTCGTTGGTTAAAATGTTAGTGCGGTGTATCGGTTCATTAATAACAAATTCTCCAGTGATTTAGACCGTTAACACGTAAAACATCGTACCGGCAATTACGTGCTGACTAATGTTATAAAATACGTATACACCTTTTTAATCAATTTTATCCAAACGTTTTAAACAAAAGCGAGGTTTTCTGCTCGTTACTACCCGTTTGTACACAAACGCATTTCTGAATTTACGCATCGCCTAATCGGAACGTCGAACAAAATCAATACCACGCTTAACGTGTTGTCTTTCACAAAATAATATCGTATCAGCTATTATTAGCTGTTCTAATATATTCCACAAAATAGCAGGATATCTTCAGCGTCGTCATCAAGCAGCCTGGCTAACTAAACCGTAAGCGATATTGTTCGGACGCGTTATTGAAACATTCAAACGTCCCCTCTATACGCTATATCCAAAAAGCAATCCAAATGCCCGCGATTGAGTCTCGCATTCAGGCAAGTAGATCGCGGATTGACGAGATATGTATACGGGGTTTAGGGGCGTCGACGTAAAACGCAAGCCGATCAACGTGGGTGGACGTCGTCTAGTCGGAAGCGGTCGGCGAATTTGTCAACGGGGATACTATTGATTCATCCCTAATGAGGCGTGCCACTACGCTTGACAGGAACGCGAACGCGTGCACAGACATACGGGCGTACACGAGGTCACTCACGAAACACACATGAGGCACGAAACACACTCACACAGCTCGAGACACAACACTCATACAATGAAACACACATGAAACGTACCCAACACCTTCATGAGAACGCGGGACGCACACTAGGACCCCCATGAGACACATATGGCACATATTCGCGAGAGGTACACAGTCGTGAGACTTATAGATACACCCTCTATTCTCGAAAGCCACACACACTCGTGTAAACTACATGACATGCGACACACAGCGGATTCATAAGCCACACACGACACTTTCACGAAACATATTCACACTCAGACCGTTGGAGACACACACTCATATGACACACACGAGACACACTTCACACATCCTGGAGCACATATGAAACGTATCCAACACCTTTACGAGAACGCGGGGAACACATGAGACACATATGGCACATGCTTGAGAGAGGTACACAGTTGTGAGACTTATACGACACATTCACTATTCTCGAAAGCCACACACACTTCTGTAAACTACATGACATGCGGCACACAGTGCTCTCATAAGCCACACACGACACTTTCACGAAACATATTCACACTCAGACCGTTGGAGACACACACTCATACGACACACACGAGACACACTTCACACATCCTCGAGACACATATGAAACGTACCCAACACCTTCACGAGAACGCGGGAAACGCATGAGACACATATGGCACATGCTTGAGAGAGGTACACAGTTGTGAGACTTATACGACACATTCACTATTCTCGAAAGCCACACACACTTCTGTAAACTACATGACATGGGACACACAGCGCATTCATAAGCCACACACGACACTTTCACGAAATATATAACATTGGAGACACACACACGAGACACACTCATACAGCTCGAGATATATATGAAACATACCCAACACCTTCACAAGAACATGGGGAACACATTAGGACCCCCATGAGACACATATGGCACATTCTCGAGAGAAGTACACAGTCGTGAGACTTATATGACACATTCACTATTCTCGAAAGCACACTCCTGTAACCTACATGACACGCGACACACAGTGCTCTCATAAGCCACACACGACACTTTCACGAAATATATTCAGACTCACACCGCTGGAGACACACACTCATACGACACACACTTCACACACTTCACACATCCTCGAGACACATATGAAACGCACCCAATACCTTCATCAGAATGCGGGGAACACATGAGACACATATGGCACATTCTTGAGAGAGGTACACAGACTTGAGACTTATACGATACCCCCTCTATTCTCGAAAGCCACACACACATGACACGCAACACACAGTGCTCTTAAGCCACACATTTTTTTTTGACGGAGACACATTCATAGTCACACAGCTCGAGACACACATGAAACGCACCCAACATCTTCACGAGAACGCGGGGAACACACTAGGACCCTCATGAGACTCATATGGCACATTCTCTACACCGACTTTGATGGGCTCACGGGTTCTCGAAAGCACACTTGTCACCGAAAAACGCGACGCACAGTGCACTCATAAGCCACACATGACACTTCACGTAAAACATTCACACTCGCGCAACTCGGGACACACATGAAACGTACCTAACATCTTACAAGAACGCGGGGAACACACTAGGACCCCATGAGATACATATGGCACATACTCGTGAGAGGTACACAAACTTGAGACTTATACGACACCCCCACTATTCTCAAAAGCCACACACACACATGACATGCGACACGCAGTGCACTCATAAGCCACACACGACACTTCACGTAAAACATTCACACTCCTACAACTCGGGACACACATGAAACGTACCCAACACCTTCACTAGAACGCGGGGTGCGCACTAGGACCCCATGAGACACATATGACACATTCTCGAGAGAAGTACACAAACTTGAGACTTATACGACACACCCACCATTCTCGAAAGCCACACACACATGACATGCGACACACATTGCACTCATAACACACACACACAACATTTCACGAGACACACGGCTCCACTCGTAAGCACACACGCGCGGTCACGTATGGGTTCGTCCACGGGGAATGCGACGGGGTTGAGATCCGCACGGTACATACGGCGATTCATTCGCGCGTGGCGGAACGTCCCGTCCGGTGAATCGCCGTACAGCTTCCGGCCGGCACGGTAAGGTGCCGATGATCGATACGCCGAAGGCTCGGACCGCTTTAATCGCGTTGTCAAATGAACCGATTTGCGCGCTGAAATATGGTCGAAGCCGCGCTCGATATCCTGTTTGCTCGCACGCCCTCTCGTTAGCAACTATTGACTCGCACGAAAATTTACCCACACGCCGCTGCGGCCCTCTTACGCCGCGATAAATCGTGGGTTATAAGTTCACATAAGGCGGGACGCGGTTTTAAATCGGTCGGACTTTTATGTCGTGTACGTTGAAACGCACGGAGTGTTATGGGGGGAGGTTTTTGGAAGGTAACGGGTTCGGTGCGTTTTTGGGGGAATCTGGGTTTGGTGTATTCGACAAATTAACATGTTGACTGCCGTGCGTATTTTACTGCGGTAAAATCGCAACGTGATGAAGTACTACAGAATATGATTGAATTGTGCAAAATGAAAATATTGTGTACGTTGAAACGCACGGAGTGTTATGGGGGGAGGTTTTTGGGAGGTAACGGGTTCGGTGCGTTTTTGGGGGAATCTGGGTTCGATGTATTCGACAAATTAACATGTTGACTGCCGTGCGTATTTTACTGCAGTAAAATCGCAACGTGATGAAGTACTACAGAATATGATTGAATTGTGTAAAATGAAAATAATGCGAAGGTATTGGTGACCGAAGAATTGAATCACTATTTAATAGTAATTGCATTTATGGAATTTTAAATGCTGCCGATTGGGTGTTTTTAAAAGTTTTCGTGGGACCTTTTGCTGCCTTGCATATTTTACTATAGTGAAACCGCAGCGTGATGAAGTACTACAGAATATGATTGAATTGTGCAAAATGAAAATAATGCGAAGGTATTGGAGACCAAAGAATTGAATCACTATTTAATATTAATTGCATTTACGAAATTGTATATGCTACCGATTGGGTATTTTTTGAATTTTTCGTGGGACCTTTTGCTGCCTTGCATATTTTACTATAGTGAAACCGCAGCGTGATGAAGTACTACAGAATATGATTGAATTGTGCAAAATGAAAATAATGCGGAGGTATCGAAGATCAGACAAGTGAATGACTATTTAATAGTAATTGCATTCACAAAATTATAAATGCTATCGATTGGGTATTTTTTGAATTTTTTGTGAGATCTTTTGCGGCGGTCACCGATGACCACCATGGCAGTCAATGTGTTAATGCTCGTGCGTTGGGAAATGTGATCGATAGGGTATGGATTGTATTTTTCTTTTATAATTTTACTCTTTTGTTTTTGTATCGGTTTCAGAGGTTAATAATTAACCGTTTGATTGCTGCTCATGTGTTGTGTCAAAATTGCGGAGAGCACAATAACTCTGCTCTGTTTCAATAAATTTAATTTGATCTATTTGTAAGAAGGGAATTCACGCGCTTTGTATAGCAAACAAAATGAATTAAAAGAAATTTAAATAAATGATATCTTTTTTTTAAATTTTTGTTGTTACAAGGTAACATAAATGAGTTTATTCTATGAAAAGTGTTTTCGGTTAAGTATAAAACGGGTTTTGGTTGAGTCTCTTCGTACTTATTTTATTGTGTTAACAAACTCTACGTGTTTCGGGAGCCTTGGGTTCTTTGCACGGAAGTAATTTCGAACCCGCAAATCTGTAAATCATTACTGTTGTCTTAAATTTAAGACTGGTATTTAGAATTTCGACTAGAACCCACGTTGAAAGATTAGAGGCTAAAAGCAAAGGCTACGGTAATGGTCTAATGGAAGAGGAGCAGCGTTTTTTCGCGGACTAGTAATTAGTACGGACGTGGCCGAAGAGCGGCGAAAGAGGTAGAGTTTATTGATACGATAAATTGAGTATAAAGGAAGTCAAACAAAAACCGGGAGTTCTCCGTTTAATTACTTTTTTAGTAATGGAGCGCTATTAATATCTGCCACTAGCGCGGAAAACTGTACGTGCGCGATGTGCACAATATTAACCCTTTGCACTCCTATGTCGAGTGTGACTCGACATCAGTTTTTATGGCAGGAGCTCCTTTGTCGAGCTCCACTCGACATTTTTTCATGTCTAAATAAATAGATATCGTGCACACGTTATCGACGCTCTCGCAATGTCACTAGAAGGGTTAGACATTCAGGTAATCGAAGAGAAATAAAAGAACTGGATGTGATCACAGATTATAATAAAAATATAGATGGTGTCGATATGGCGAACCAATACGCGACATCTTACTGTTTTTTACGTCGAGCACTCAAGTGGTGGAGGGAATATTTCTTTTGGGGATTAGAAATCTCCATGGTAAATGCGTATATTTTATACAAAGAAAAAACAAAAAACCAAGGAACAGAACCTATAGCCCACAAAAAATTTCGCGAAAAGATTTTGTCAATGCTAATTCGTGATTGTCGTCATCCAAATATGAAATTTGGTCGAGTCACACTCGACATCAGTTGATAAACACGATCGCTTAGATGGAAAGCCTCATCGACATTTTTACATGTCTAAATAAATAGATATCGTGCACACGTTATCGAAAAACTCTCGAGGAAAAATGTCACTAGAAGGTGAAAGAAAATCAGGTAATCGAAGAAAAATAAAAGAACTTGAAAATGTCAATCACAGATTATAATAAAAATATAGATGGTGTCGATATGGCAAACTAATACGCGACATCTTACTGTTTTTTCGTCGAGCAACTCGTCAGTGGTCGCGCGCGCGGGAATATTTCTTTTGGGGATTAAGATAATTTTCCAATGGACACTTTAAATGCGTATATTTTAACATTAAAAACATTTAAAACCAATGAAGGATATTTATAACCCACAAAAAATTTCGCGAAAAGATTTTGTCAATGCTAATTCGTGATTGTCGTCATCCAAATATGAAATTGTCTTTGGGAGTTTCGTTGGAACACATGATAAATTGAATTGCATTTTGTGATTGGTTCTTTTTTAATTTTCCTACAAGCGAAGGAAAACACAAAGACTATCAGCGTTCTATTATTTTCTCAAATAGATTAAAACATCGTTTGTGAAAAAGAGATAAGACATCTTTTTTGTGAAACCTGTAAAATGATCTACAAAAGGGTTACATTTTGCAATATTCGTTTCAAAAGATATCAAACCCGTTGAAAATGTCAATATACGACAATGGTGTGAAATAAAATTGGTATTTAAGTGAATTTGTTTCTTCCTTTATTTATTTAAATTGCTTTATATTTTTAGTTAAAGTAAATTTCAAATAAAACACTTAAAAGCGTTGGGAGCTGCTGGTAACGAAATTGAAATAAAATTCGGAGTGCAAAGGGTTAATGACACTGATGAAATGTCGACGAAATAAAGAATTTGAACGCTGTCTTATGTTTCGAGAATTTCACGAAAATGCCGAGTAGTGACCGCGTTCCGGTATTATAGAGAACTTTGCTTGCATGCGGTTGGTTCTCGAATAGGGGTAGGTAAAGTGGGCATGTCTCTCGGAGGAATCATTTAGTTGAGTGCTACCAATTTTCTTTCAAAGCGGTATAACCGGTGTGCGCACTATTGAATGTGAAGTTCCGTCGGAAGATCGGGATTGAGTGGCTGATATCCGCATCCTCAAGCCATTATCCTGTTATTGCGTGAAATCCGTACTTTCGCGCAGTAACAGAACATCTAACGTTTTGGTTTAAACTTCGAGAAAGGTTATTTTCACTCGCGGAACCGTCAAAAAATCGAATGCGCAATTTTCGCTATATCTTCGGACTCGATGATAAGTGAAATTGTTATAAGGTACAGAAAGCCGCTTCTTATATATTTTGGAATGTCATAGTTCCACTATGGGGAAGAAAAAAATTTAACATTACATTTTCGGGGCCTGTCAATTTGACGAGTTTCAAATAACACAATTTGAAATAAGTAAATTTGTTATATTGTACAGAAAGCTGCTTCTTATATATTTTAGAATGTCATAGTTCCACTATGGGGAAGAAAAAAATTTAAGATTACATTTTCGGGACCTGTCAATTCGACGAGTTTCAAATAACACAATTCGAAATAAGTAAATTTGTTATATTGTACAGAAAGCTGCTTCTTATATATTTTGGAATGTCACAGTTCAACTATGGGGAAGAAACAAATTTAACATTACATTTTCGGGACCTGTTAATTCGACGAGTTTCAAATAACACAATTCGAAATAAGTAAATTTGTTATATTGTACAGAAAGCTGCTTCTTATATATTTTGGAATGTCATAATTCAAGTAGGGGGAAGAAAAAACTTTAACATTACACTTTCGGGACCTGTCAATTCGACGAGTTTCAAATAACACAATTCGAAATAACTAAATTTGTTATATTGTACAGAATGCTGCTTCTTATATATTTTGGAATGTCACAGTTCAACTATGGGGAAGAAAAAAATTTAACATTACATTTTCGGGACCTGTTATGTCATAGTTCCACTATGGGAAGAAAAAAAATTTAAGATTTCGACGACGACAAGTTTCAAATAACACAATTTGAAATAAGTAAATTTGTTATATTGTACAGAAAGCCGCTTCTTATATATTTTGGAATGCCATAGTTTAAGTAGGGGGAAGAAAAAACTTTAACATTACATTTTCGGGACCTGTCAATTCGACGAGTTTCAAATAACACAATTTGAAATAAGTAAATTTGTTATATTGTACAGAAAGCTGCTTCTTATACATTTTGGAATGTCATAATTCAAGTAGGGGGAAGAAAAAACTTTAACATTACACTTTCGGGACCTGTCAATTCGACGAGTTTCAAATAACACAATTCGAAATAAGTAAATTTGTTATATTGTACAGAAAGCTGCTTCTTATATATTTTGGAATGTCACAGTTCAACTATGGGGAAGAAACAAATTTAACATTACATTTTCGGGACCTGTCAATTCGACAAGTTTCAAATGACACAATTCGAAATATGTCAATTTGTTATATAGTACAGAAAGTTGCTTCTTATATAACACAATTCGAAATAACTAAATTTGTTATAATTATATATTAAATTGGAATGTCATGTTTTAAGTAGGGGGAAGAAAAAACTTTAACATTACACTTTCGGGACCTGTTAATTCGACGAGTTTCAAATAACACAATTCGAAATAAGTAAATTTGTTATATAGTACAGAAAGCTGCTTCTTATATATTTTGGAATGTCATAGTTCCACTATGGGGAAGAAAAAAATTTAAGATTACATTTTCGGGACCTGTTAATTCGACGAGTTTCAAATAACACAATTCGAAATAACTAAATTTGTTATATTGTACAGAAAGCTGCTTCTTATATATTTTGGAATGTCATAGTTCAACTATGGGGAAGAAAAAACTTTAAGATTACATTTCCGGGACCTGTCAATTCGGCGAGCTTCGAATTACACAATCCAAAATACAGAAGTCTTAAAAAGAATGATTATTTAAATAAACTGGAGCGCGCAAAAATACCAAAACGATTGCTATTCATATACCGTCCCTACCAATTTTGCCGAATCGTACCAGCGAAATGATACGTCTGTACATCGAAAGTCATTTCCTCCTCAGCATTCCTCTATTCATATCCCGTCTGTCGTCTATCTATACATTCCCGCGTAAATCCAGTGATCCATTGAATAACACGAGCGTATATCCAAATGAATTTCCTCCTCAGTTCTGGAAATTTCGAAATTCTACACACTGTATACCCGTTCCTCCGGATACCCGTTAAATCGCCGCGTCCCGTAAATCTGCTGTTAAGAAATTCGGTCCCGCATAGGTTAAATTTACGACCACCCCTTCGTTTCGCGCGCTCGCCATGCCTGTAGTTGGCGAGATTGACGGTGGCCGAAGTGGACGTTGCACCGTTCGCGCTCGATTCTGATTTTTTCTCCTCACGCCCGCCGGAAAGTGGAGCGGGGCATTTTAAAAATAGATTAGGGGGGCTAACGATCGCGGTATGGACAATATCTGCCATCCACCGCGGCGAACACAGTTATTTCGACGTTCAACTCCGTTCCCTAAGAGTGCTTCCCGACGTTGTTGCATCTCGCGCGCGCACTGTTTGTCAACGTCAAAGTCTCCCGGTAAGGGGAACATATGTGATACAAGCCGCGCGAGGTATAGACGCTAATGCAATCGCGCGTGGCTGCTCGCTTCTGTTTAGCGACACGGCCGAACTGAAAATAGATCACTGAGGTCCTGATGATCGATACGCGGGTGTATCGAAAAGCTGATTACTGACGTATTTCCAGAAAGCGCTAGTCAAGCCGAGTTCCGATTGCTTGCTCGTGCATTAGTGCACGGTGTTGATACATAGTATGTCGGAAACATAGCGGAACTTGTTGAATTTAAGGAAAATTACTAACGCCACCTCTAAAAACATGACGGCAGTCAAAGTGTTAAAGAGTGCGTGCAAAATCATGTGGCATCGACAGTGAATGTGTTACGACGCACAAACCCCCGGACATTGAAAACTTTAACCCTTGATAGGCCATAAAACCGATACAGTAAAACCTGTTTTTGTGCGGTCCTTTTTTATGCGATTTTGTTTTTGTGCGATTGGTTTTGTGGTCATCGGTGACCGGCAAAAGGTCTCACGAAAAATTCAAAAAATACCCAATCGGTAGCATTTATAATTTTGTAAATGAAATTAATATTAGACAGCGATTCAATTCTTTGATCTCCGATACCTTCACATTATTTTCACTGTCGATTTGACATTACAATTCAATCGTATGAAAATCTGTAGTACTTCATTCCGTTGCAATTTTAATATAGTAAAATACGCATGGCAGTCAAAGTGTTAATACAACTCAGGCATTCTTTCACACACCGAACCCCATCACGTCAGCTGAAGTGCGCTAATAAGTCTAAACATTTTCTTACATGTAATCAGAAGATTCTTTTGGATTACCGATTTACATAGTGTGTCATGAACATATGTACAATGAAGACTTTTTTGAATTTGAGGAAAATTATTAACGCCACCTCTAAAAACATGACGGCAGTCAAAGTGTTAAAGAGTGCGTGCAAAATCATGTGGCAAAATCATGCGCCATCGACAGTGGATGGGTTACCACGCACAAACCCCCGGACATTGAAAACTTTCACCTCGATAGGCCATAAAACCGATACCACATTCAATACAACACAGGCATTCTTTCAGCTGAAATGCGCTAATAACTGGACATTTTCTTACATGTAATCACCACCTTCTTTTCGACCCACCGATTTACACAGTATGTCGGAAAAATAACGGAATTACAATTCTACTTTTATTACAATTCTAGTATTAGAAAGTGTCAAGATAATTCCTTGCATTTCTTCATATAGTTGCCCGAGTGTTTGCACTTGCGTAACTATTTTAATTTTTGAAACGTAGGGCAATATAGAATATAGCAAAATTTTGTTCATTGTGTTCAATCGCGTCTGCTTTATTATAAAAAAGTATACTTTTCTTGGTACTGAGGCTTTTATTACAATTCCAGTATTAGAAAGTGTCAAAATCGACGGAACGTGACTATTTCCTGTTCCTGAAACTCAAATTGGCTATGAAAGGAACGTTTTATGACGATGTCACACAAGTCCAAGTCATTGAGGCGATTCCGAAAAATGACCTAAAAAAATCTATGTATCTATTGGTTGAACGTGCCCACCGGTGTATTGATGCGGAAACGATGTATTTTGAATAAAAATAAACAAAATTGCCAAAATAACTAATTCTTTTTTTTTAATTTAAAAAGTTCCGCTATTTTCCCGACATACTGTGTATGTCCGCCTGCCTTGATTTGCACATATTGCAGACGCAATATCGGTATATACGTATCCTGTTATTTTTCCATTTATGAGCACACTTCCCGTGGAGTTGCAATCTGAAAATTGAGGGGTAATTCGATTATGTCTCAATCCGCTCCGCGTCGCGGCAGTGGTCCACACGTGGAAACGCGTGTTAACTCTTTGTGGTCGTATGTCGGGTGCTTCACGACATCGCATTACGTTCTGATATGCTTTATGCTGAAGATGTCATGATATAAGAATTTCTGCGTAGTAGAAAGCGATACTAGTCATTGATTAATTTCGGACAGTACATACTTCGCGATATTGTAGTTTATTAACTAAATTTTTATAAACGACAGTTTAGATGTATCCTTAGAAATCTCTGTATATAAATGCGGTGAAAAAAAATTGCTGACAAATTAATAATGTTTTTCTTTGTTCTATCATAGTTTCCGCCCGTTTTCGCGACATTTTTTAACGATAATTATCAACAGCGTAAAGTTTCGGACTATACTATTGGCAGAGTTATAATTTTAGGGATATAATGCAGGTATAACAGTTTTAAACAGACTGATGATGTCAATCTAATTATTGATTAATTTCGGACAGTACATACTTCGCGATATTATAGTTTATTAACTAAATTTTTATAAACGACAGTTTAGATGTATCCTTAGAAATATCTGTATATAAATGCGGCGAAAAAAATTGCTGACAAATTAATAATGTTTTTCTTTGTTCTATCATAGTTTCCGCCCGTTTTCGCGACATTTTTTAACGATAATTATCAACAGCGTAAAGTTTCGGACTATACTATCGGTAGAGTTATAATTTTAGGGATATAATGCAGGTATAACAGTTTTAAACAGACTGATGATGTCAATCTAGTTATTGATTAATTTCGGACAGTACATACTTCGCGATATTGTAGTTTATTAACTAAATTTTTATAAACGACAGTTTAGATGTATCCTTAGAAATCTCTGTATATAAATGCGGTGAAAAAAATTGCTGACAAATTAATAATGTTTTTCTTTGTTCTATCATAGTTTCCACCCGTTTTCGCGACATTTTTTAACGATAATTATCAACAGCGTAAAGTTTCGGACTATACTATCGGTAGAGTTATAATTTTAGGGACATAATGCAGGTATAACAGTTTTAAACAGACTGATGATGTCAATCTAGTTATTGATTAATTTCGGACTGTACATACTTCGCGATATTGTAGTTTATTAACTAAATTTTTATAAACGACAGTTTAGATGTATCCTTAGAAATCTCTGTATATAGATGCGGTGAAAAAAATTGCTGACAAATTAATAATGTTTTTCTTTGTTCTATCATAGTTTCCACCCGTTTTCGCGACATTTTTTAACGATAATTATCAACAGCGTAAAGTTTCGGACTATACTATCGGTAGAGTTATAATTTTAGGGATATAATGCAGGTATAACAGTTTTAAACAGACTGATGATGTCAATCTAGTTATCGATTAATTTCGGACAGTACATACTTCGCGATATTGTAGTTTATTAACTAAATTTTTATAAACGACAGTTTAGATGTATCCTTAGAAATCTCTGTATATAAATGCGGTGAAAAAAATTTCTGACAAATTAAATAATGTTTTTCTTTGTTCTATCATAGTTTCCATCCGTTTTCGCGACATTTTTTAACGATAATTATCAACAGCGTAAAGTTTCGGACTATACTATTGGTAGAGTTATAATTTTAGGGATATAATGCAGGTATAACAGTTTTAAACAGACTGATGATGTCAATCTAGTTATTGATTAATTTCGGACAGTACATACTTCGCGATATTGTAGTTTATTAACTAAATTTTTATAAACGACAGTTTAGATGTATCCTTAGAAATCTCTGTATATAAATGCGGTGAAAAAATTGCTGACAAATTAATAATGTTTTTTTTGTTCTATCATAGTTTCCACCCGTTTTCGCGGCCATTTTTTAACGATAATTATAAACAGCGTAAAGTTTCGGACTATACTATCGGTAGAGTTATAATTTTAGGGATATAATGCAGGTATAACAGTTTTAAACAGACTGATGATGTCAATCTAGTTATTGATTAATTTCGGACAGTACATACTTCGCGATATTGTAGTTTATTAACTAAATTTTTATAAACGACAGTTTAGACGTATCCTTAGAAATCTCTGTATATAAATGCGGTGAAAAAAATTGCTGACAAATTAATAATGTTTTTCTTTGTTCTATCATAGTTTCCGCCCGTTTTCGCGACATTTTTTAACGATAATTATCAACAGCGTAAAGTTTCGGACTATACTATCGGTAGAGTTATAATTTTAGGGATATAATGCAGGTATAACAGTTTTAAACAGACTGATGATGTCAATCATAATTAGAAAGAAGCTAAACGTTTAATGAATTTATCAGTAATACAATTACTTTACATCGCCGACTCTCCTGTAGATATGTGAAAAAAAGAACTGTGCGAGTATTTACTACTTTCACATTGCTGTCAATTTGCCGTGTTTCCTTATTAACCTCGCAAATTGTTCGGCCAATTAATTTTGTTGGCACTGCATTTTTTATAGACATTTCCAGAAATATGCACGAATTTCTGGCTTGTAAAAAATGAGTTAACACACAATTTCACAAAGTATCGTTCGAAATAGATTGGTGCACGAATACTTTCTACACGGACTATATATTTTGATTGAACACGGTTACGTACTTGAAGCGCATAAATATTAGGTAACAGCCAACATAGCGTCGACCGGCTGGAACGAAGTTGCAAAAATCACACGGACTGTAAATGGTTAACATGTCGAGCGACATGCACCTTTTATTCTTCTTTCTACGGATAACTACGCAAGGCTGCGATAAGATTGCACGTAGAGCTTCATATGTTTTCTTAGACATGCTTCTTGTTCTTCAGGAAACTAGTTTTGCTTCATTTTCCGTGAGAGTAAGAAGGAATATCTTGTATCTGACAATGATACAGAGCTTTGTCTCAAAAGGAAATTATTAAGCGTCATAAATGGCTATATTTATTTTCGGAAATACTATGCTAGATGTGCTACTATCGTTTAGTTATTTTTATACATTTAGTTTTGTACAGGAATCATATGTTTTATGCGGTATTTATGCAATTTCCTTACCATTTTCTCGTTAATTCATTTTTCAAAAGTCATTTTTGTAATCCCAAAAATCGGAACAGCTATTTTTATGTTTTACATTACACGTTACATATGAAATTATGACCAAACCTCTTTATATTTGTAAATGCAGTTTAAAGAACAAAACTGCCTTTTGCATTTTAACATCTAATTTTCCACATACAGCATCACTATGATTAATTAATAATATTCTCCTTTCTGCGTGCTCAAAATATCACGATTACTTTTGTTTTTATCCTCCCTTTTATACGCTTCATCAAACTGCGCCAATTCAAACTCGGTATTTCCCGTATTACTTTTTCGGCCGGTACTAAAAGGAGTAACTACCAATCATGCACCCTGGCACTAAAATGCTAGAAAATACCAGAATCGGCATTGATCTCTTTGGCGTTCGGCTTATGCATTAACGTTCGTATTGTGGAGATTTACTGAAATTGGCTGATATTTGTTTTATATATCTTAGTAATTTTACTATATTTTGATTCGATTTCTTGTGACATTTCAAGAGAAAACTTCACGCAAACATGCACGTCTCAAAAAGTTGCGCTGGAATAATTTTAATACCTTATGTAATTTAATAAACTTTAATGTCCCCTGTGCAAAGGGTTAAGGATACACGTCTGTAATAAATAAAACTTAAGTAAATTTTAAATAAGTTTTCAGTAATTACTTAACACTTTAACGACCGCTAGTCGATTAATCGACTTTTCGGTTCCAACTGTTATTTACCAGATTAATCGGCTTTTCAGTGGCCAACGGTTATATTAGATAAAATAAATATCAGATGATATTATGACAATTCTAGATGACAATCAAATTACACTGCTTTGAAACCAAAGGATTCTCAACAACACATTCAGTATTAACACGTTAACTGTCGCGTCGCCCGCATTCGGGTGACGACAATAATGTTGATCCTGCAGCGTCGCCCACATTTAGGTGACGCGCGTTTGAGTATTTATGAGGTCAGTTAGTAGGTATTTGGAAAAATATTTCATAGGATATAATAGCAAAAGCATATTAGCTATGAACACATTAACGACCGCTAGCCGATTAATCGGCTTTTTAGTGGTCAACGGTTATATTAGATAAAAGATAATCAGATGATATTATGACAATTCTAAATTACAATAAAATTACACTGCTTTGAAGCCAAAGGATTCTCACCAACACATTTAGTATTTTTCAGTTATAAAGCTTTACAAATTGGCACATACACAATTCCTACGCTATATCCAAAACAAAGTCGGTCGTTAATGAGTGGCATCTTCAGTCAATAGCGATCGGTAAAGTGTTAAAACAATGTGCATTTTTTAGTTTTACATATTTTACACTGTCAACGTGTTAAATTTCGTATTGTCGGTGACCGGCAATCGTCGAGGCCTGATCGGAAAGTCTCTCGCCAGGCACCGGCGCCCGACACGGCGCTTAACGTGTTAATGAGGCATATACGGCGCCGCTTAAAAATTCCCAAGTTAAATCCATTAACGGAAACGAGTTCCCGGCGACGTCGCCGACTCGCAATTTGTTCGCGCACTGATTGCGGCGAAGAATGTTGCGTTTTGTCGGCCGATAACAACGCGGCACCGGATAAATCCCATTGGGGCGATCACGGGCTCGCCTTAAATAGGAAAGAGGCTGACAATGCGACGGTGATCCCTCCTTGTCGACATAATACCCGCCATGAGCCGTGGACTGCCGATGTGCGTGCGTCGACACGTAAATACACACGGGCCTACACAGAAGGCACACGCTCCCGGCTTGTTTGCACGCGTGCACACTAACGCACGCGACCGATCGATCCTCGCAATGCACGCGTTACGTAACGACTTCGAGTTTGACTAATTGAGGCGCGTCGATTTAGCCGCGATGTGTCGTGATATCGCATATTGAATGTGACGTCAAATGAAAAGTGCGTCGTTTAGGGTGTATTTTGTACTGAATGGTTAACCAAATTCCGGCTGCTCCAGACGGGGACTTTTGGATTATGTTGTTGTTGGTGCTTTTTTAATGGCAATAAGATTTGAATTTTGTTTTATTGTATATTTTATATACGTATATATATATTTATATCGCAAAGAGAATACTTTTTTCAAATGTTGCCTTGATACTTGGAAACGATTAGCTGACTGTAAATTCGTGACTGATGATACGTATGATACTGATGATCGTACTGATGATACGTATTCTATGGGCCAGCGCTTTTAAATGAGCGATTTCTTTGAAAGAAACGGTAATATATTTTATTTTTATGAATTACACTTTCTTGAAATGATGTTCAATTATTTCTAAAAATTGTATTTTTGACCTTTTCGAAACCTAAAGACACTAAAACTCTTTCCCAGCATTTGTCGTCAATCCCAATAAAATCCTCACGTCTTATTAACTGTTTGACTAATTGAGGTGCAGCGATTTAGCCGCGATGTGTCGTGATATCGCATATTGAATGTGACGTCAAATGAAAAGTGCGTCGTTTAGGGTGTATTTTGTATTGAATGGTTAACCAAGTTCCGGCTGTTCCAGACGGGGACTTTTGGATTATGTTGTTGTTAGTGCTTTTTTAATGGTAATAAGATTTGAATTTCGTTCTCTACGAACTCTACATGCTTCGAGAGCCTTGAGTCTTTTGCATAGGAGTAATTTCGAAACCGCGAATCTGTAAATCATTACTGTTGTCTTCAATTTATGACTGGTATTTAGAATTTCGACATTCTAGACGACATGCTACACTACGACACGGTTAACCGTTTGAGTACGGGAGCATTTTCTTATGCATATGCTAAAAGTCCGGGATGAAATGCGTAGTATTTTTTTTTTGGGAAACAATGAAAATGGTTATAATTAACACTAATTGTTATGTAACAAGTAGTTATGATAAAAAAAAATGTTATTTTCACTTATTACAAAAATGTTTTGCTGCACAAATTCCATGAATTCCTTTTTTACATATAGCGCAAATTAGGTTGGATCGTTTAATTCCATTACCATTTTTATTACTGCATACATCACACTGTCGCAAATTTCGCCCAGGCAATTTTTCTAAAGAAAACTTTTTACTTTTTTGATGTTCTTGTGGCATTTTTGCTTGCTAACCATTCCTCCTCTCTTGTGTCAATAATGTTTGAAGTAAATTGCAGTCTATTTAATTCTTATATTGTTAACACGTTGGCTGCCGTGGGGGTCACCGGTGACCGGCGCAAGAGATTTTACTGAAGAACCAAAATATTCGCAATGGGTAGTAATAATTATTTTATAAATGCAGTTATTGTTAGAATAGTGATGCGATTCTTTGGTCTCCAATACTTGCACATTAGTTACATTTTGCATAATTCAGTCAAACGCTGTAGTATTTCATAGCATCGCCGTTCTAATATACGCACGGCAGTTGTTAAAAGCCACAACTGAGTTAAATGAATAAAAACTGCTACTGATATTACTGCAACTGCTCTCAATAATTGCGTAAAGTATACTACCAACAGCAGCGTCTTCGCATTCTCGATACAAAACAAGAGTAGCGCTGTCGCGCTGCGCCGTATTTTTGGCATACGACAAGTGAAGCGCGATAGCGCTTCCCCGGACTCAAATGATTAAATATTAGGTTGGAGGGAAAGTTCTGTCGTATTTTTAATAGGCAGGTAATGTTTCTTGTAAATAAAAAAAACATCTGGCTAGTGAGTCATTCGGATTTTTTTTTGTTTTTTATAGTTGCTGTATAATATAAAAGGAGTCCTTTTTTACCATTCATGATTTACTTGTGATATTTAAAGTGAAAAACATGTCAGTAGATAAAGTGCATTCACGACACTGCATTTTGTATGAATTCCAAAAAGGAAGCAACGCATCGGTTGCATGTAAAAATTTATGTGCTCTTATTGGGAAAGATATTGTAAATGTTCGTACTTGTCAAAAATGGTTTAGCAAATTTCGTTTCGGGGATCTGAGCCTCCAAAAAAGTGATCGATTTGGACGACCATCCAAGATCGATAATGATGTTTTACGATCCATGTTGGAAAATAATCCACATTTAACAAGTCGAGAAATTGCAGAAGAGTTTGGCATTCGTCATACAACACATTAAATGTATTATGATTAATATTAAACACATGTTTTTATAAATTAATTCATCACGTTCACGATTTTCACACATTAAGTTCATGTATTATTATTTTAATTATTTAAATGTTCAACTATACGACAATTTTGTTTATAAAAACTATATTTTTCATGGTGAGCGGCGTGTAAACAAATGTTCACGCCCGAATAGTTTCTTTAAAATACGACAGAACTTTCCCTCCAACCCAATAACATCCCTGAAAAAAACGTAATTCGTCGCAGACCGCACTTAGAAACGTACGAGAAATGAAAGAATGCAGTTTGATCAGTGACGGATTGGCCCTGCACGCAGAGTCCCGCTGTGTCAAAGGGTGGTGAATCAGTGACTGTTTACAGATGCCCGTTGGCGGGATACCGGGCCAACGGAGTGGCGGTATTTAAATCGTGTGCGCGACAAACCGCGGGGATTTGCACGACGATTTTATCGATGCGATCTTTTCTTCCGAGCTACCGGACGGCGAGTGAGCAATGACCGTTTCGCGTGGTGCCCAAGGTGCGAGAGTACATACTCGTAATAACGACCGGCGAAGTGGACTCGACACATTTACATATGAGTGTACCGGCTGTCGCGATACCTGCAGCCACGATACACACCCACACACTCGCGAAATGCCACAGATAATTAGACGGACGTCTGACCAATCTACATATGAATGTGTTTTATGGCGAAAAACTCTATGCGCGGCCAGTTCGAAATGTCGATGGATCTTAACGTACGAATTCACGGTGCGGTGTGCGTCAAATTAATATTGCGAGGCAATGTCGTTTTAAGAAATTTGTTTGTTAACACATTCACTGCCGTGCGTATTTTGCTATATTAAAACCGCGACGTGATGAACTAGTATAAAATACGATTGAATTGTGCAAAATGAAAATAATGCGAAAGAATCGGAGACCAAAGAATTGAATCACTATTTAATATTAATTGCATTTACAAAATCATAAATGCTAGCGATGCTGACGAATTCAAATTCGTTGATCCAAAATTGATGCCATTTTCAAATATGTAAAAGATCGAAAACACGCACAAAGGTAGATGTACTCAACACGGCATAGTGTCATGTTTTACAAATATCAAGCTGTAACGCTGAAATTTTGGGAACGTTAATGACATTTGTGGCAATCTAAAATAAAAAAAACATTTTCAATCGAGTGACTGAAAAATAAATACGGCGGTCGGTCCTAAAACTTTTTGATCAAGGTGCTATGTAGGACTTTAAATACGTGAAATTAGAGAGTATAACATTATAAGCAATAAAACATTAATTACATATTTTAAATAATAATTACATAATTACATAAAAACATAAGCTTTGGCTGTTCATATGAATATTGTATTGTGGGGCAGGAAAAGAGGTAATTTTTAACGGATATACATGAGCCGTTTATTTTGAAAGTGGCCTAACTCCGTTTTAAATCCGTTTTTCACGCAAAATTTTATTCAAATTCGTTGACCCAAAGTTGATGCCATTTTCAAATATGTAAAAGATCGAAAACACGCACAAAGGTAGATGTACTCAACACGGCATAACTTTTACAAATATCAAGCTATAACGCTGAAATTTGGTGGGAACGTTAATGACAAATGTGGCAATCTAACAAAAAAAAAAAAATGTCAATCGACCGACTGAGAGCGCCATACGGCGGTCGGTCCTAAAACTTTTTGATCAATGTGGTATGTAGGACTTTAAATACGTGAAACTAGAGAGTATAACATTATAAGCAATAAAACATTAATTACATATTTTAAATAATAATTACATAATTACATAAAAACATAAGCTTTGGCTATTGATATGAATATTGTATTGTGAGGCAGGTTTTTCACGCAAAATTTTATTCAAATTCGTTGATCCAAAGTCGATGCCATTTTCAAATATGTAAAAGATCGAAAACACGCACAAAGGTAGATGTACTCAACACGGTATAACTTTTACAAATATCAAGCTGTAACGCTGAAATTTGGTGGGAACGTTAATGACCAATGTGGCAATCTAACAAAAAAAATGTCAATCGACTGACTGAGAGCGCCATACGGCGGCCGGTCCTAAAACTTTTCGATCAAGGTGGTATTTCGATATCCGCACCGGAACAGTATGCGTCGCCGACAGCGGTGGTGATAAAAATTTGACGCAGCGCGCCGCAACGAGCCGTCCGAGATTGGCCCTTACAAAGCACGCGGCGAGTTTCCCAATTAGTCCCGGCGCGGAAAGTTGCGACAGCGCGACTTTGTATTTTCGTCGCGGTCCGCGTTCGCCGGCGTGGGCGGAAGTCTCGAGAAAACGGCGGGATCCGCATGAAGATTCAATTATAAACTTGTAATCCGATATAATCCGCGTTTGACGGCCGCGGCTCAACAGGTCACGGGTGCCGGTGGGCGGCATTGTTTTTCGTAATCCCGATGAATATTAATGCGCGCATCGCGAACAAAAAAGCAGGTTCGCCGGTGTGGGTCGGCGCACACGAGGGTCCCCACACGCGTCTTACGCTGCCTCTCGCCCTCCCGTCGTATTCTTTTCGCGTGTGGCTTAGTCACCGAGAAAAGAAAGTCGAGGGCCCGCGGTGAATCCACTTTACGTGGGTATTCAAATTTCGAGTGCGTGTGCCCGGAATGAAAGATCCCGGCGCGCTCGGATCGTCCACATACGTACCCCACCTTCTCTCTATATCACGTCTCGACTCTGCGGCTCTATTTCTGTCTCTCGTCTTTCGGGGACCACTCTCCCTCTTTACCGAGGACCCAAGTGCAATACTCGAGAACACGTAGGTGACACGCCAGCCACTCACACCCAATCGAATTGTCGCGCAAAGAGGCATCGGTCGTCAAAAGCACAACGCAGGTCTACGCTGGTATAGATCTATTATTTTCGGAGATAAAGTAGCTAGAAGAGGGATAAGATGTCGGTGAAAATAATTGCGCACGTTTGTGTGGGAGATTTATTTTTGTAGTTGACAAACTAGGTCTATAATAAGTAAGGTATGAAAATAAAGATAAAACTTCGTATTGAACTTTATGATAAATTGTATAAATAGTGTAAAATAAAAATAAAAATAGTATAAATAGTCTAAAATACAATGGTATAAAATACAAATAAAAATAATATAAATAGTATAAATTGTATACTTAAATGGTCTAAAATAAAATAGTATAAATAGTATAAATTGTATAAAAGTTTAAATAATATGTATTGATAAAATCATTCAAGTTTACATTCACAGACAAACATATAATTTACCATAATGTTTAAATTTATCATTTGTTATGTAAGTTGCCTTTATTGTTTACCAAAGTAACTGTTACATTATACATATGTTGCAGAACCATAAGTTCTTTCTTCAAGGGTCTATATAATTAATAGGAAATTAAAACAGAAGCATTGGTCGTCAAAAGCACAACGCGTTCGCCGTTGCAGGTCTACGTGGTTATAGATCTATTATTTTCGGAGATAAAGTAGCTAGAAGTGGGATAAGATGTTGGTGAAAATAATTGCACTCGTTTGGGTGGCAGATTTATTTTTGTAGTTGACAAACTAGGTCTATAATAAGTAAGGTATGAAAATAAAGATAAAACTTCGTATTAAACTTTATGATAAATTGTGTGAATAGTCTAAAATAAAATAGTATAAAATAAAACTGAAAATAGTATAAGTAGCATAAATTGTATAAAAGTTTAAATAATGTGTATTAATGAAATGATTTAAGTTTATATTCCCGGACAAATGTATAATTTATCATAAAGTAGCCGGAATTGGGATAGGATGTCGGTGAAAATAATTGCACTCGTTTGTGTGGGAGATTTATTTTATAGTTGCCAGACTAAGTCCATTATAAATAAGGTATGAAAATAAAGATAAAACTTGGTACTAAACTTTATGATAAATTGTATAAATAGCATAAATTGTATAAAAGTTTAAATAATGTGTATTAGTGAAATGATTTAAGTTTATATTCCCGGACAAACGTTCAATTTATCATAAAGTAGCCGGAACTGGGATAGGATGTCGGTGAAAATAATTGCACTCGTTTGTGTGGGAGATTTATTTTATAGTTGCCAAACTAGGTCTATAATAAATAAGGTATGAAAATAAAGATAAAACTTCGTATTAAACTTTATGATAAATTATATAAATAGTCTAAAATAAAGTAGTATAAATAGTATAAATTGTATAAAAGTTTAAATAATATGTATTAATGAAATTATTTAAGTTTATATTCACGGACAAACATGTGATTTATCATAATGTTTAGATTTATTATTTGTTGTATAAATTGCCTTTATTGTTTATCAAAGTAACTGTTACATTATACGTATACTGCGAAACCATAAGTTCTCCGTTCAAAGGTCTATATAATTGATACGAAATTAAAACAAAAATAAAACTTTGTTTTAAACATTATGACAGTGTATGTAATGTAATGTATTTTGGTACCTGCTGTGCTGTAACAGTTGGTTTTAAGTGGTGTTCCAACGAATTCTCCAGAACCGATGTTGTCGAGTCGTAAGTGTCGCACTATGATCTCGTATTGTTGATTAAAAAAAAACGTCATCTCGTATGCGATTGATTACTCAATCAACAAAACTATGTTACATAATTAAACTCCTGAAGGTTAGACCATATAGTTTTTCGTCCAGCATTCCATCGCTATTTGCTTGTCGCTGCTGGAGACTAACGGACTCATAGAAGCAAAAAAGGTAGATTGGCGCGGACACTATTTTTCTCAAGAACTTGGAGGGGTCGGAGATTCAATGGTTTGAAGAGGGCAATGCCAAAATGAGAGAATGGATGCAATGAGTTCTAAACGGACGGGGAGGAATAAAAAAGTTCCAGAACAGGTATGACTCATAGGTGGTGCAAAGATAAACGCCAGGTATGGAAGTTGGATTATGGGGAGAATCCAAGGGTCAGCGACAGTTAGGGAACCTCAACCAGAGTTCCTTGGTTTTAACTACATATATATGTCTTATTCCACGGGTCTTCTTTCTCTTAATTTTAGCTGTTTCGAAGATACGCTCGTTGGATTGAGTTGCTCAAAATATTTTATCGGAAGGAAAATACAGAAGCGAGAAATTCGCAGCTCGTGGCACACTCACTTGGCCGCGCAAAATAACTGACGACACACGTAACGCCTGAACATCGCTGGTCTCTTCCAACACGTTCTCTTCTACAATCCCACTGAATGTTGGCCGCGTTTTTCCGTGACGATCAGCGCATCTTTTAACACGCATGCATGCGTACCTCTCGTCCACCTCACTGTTGCTAGGCGGTGGACGTTGAGCTGGTGGCCGAATATAATTTTTCCCTTCAATATTGTTCCGTTAAAACGACAAGGCAGTGTTCGTGATAGATGCAAGAGCGCAGCTTGGCGGTCAAAACTAAAATAGTCTAGACGACTTGGGAGGACTTTGCTTTTACGATGGTTGTAAATCCTCACGTGATTCTTCACGACCGAAAGTAGTCGCTTTTCTCAACGATTTCTCGTTTTCGGAGTCATTGATTGACGAAACATGTTCATTTGCACCTAAGATATATATCTTCAATATATAAAGCTGCAGTAAGTTAACACGTTGACTGCCGTGCATATTTTACTATATTAAAACCGCAACATGATAAAGTATTACAGAATATAATCGAACTGTGCGAAATGAAAATAACGTGAAGGTATCGGAGACGAAAGAATTGAATCACTATTTAATATTTTGCATTTACAATATGCATGAAGCACCGGTAAATAAGCCAAAAAACATGAAAACAATCGAATTTAATACATTGGATATTAATGTAAATACTTAAATAGTTAAATAACAAAAAAATAGATACAATGTATCAAAGAAAGTGATATCTAAAGACAGCGTGTAGAAAACACGAGAAAACTCGTGAACGGTCCTTAAACTGTTAACACGTTGACTGCCGTGCGTATTTTACTATATTAAAACCGCAACCTGATGAAGTACTACAGAATATGATCGAAGTACGTGAAATGTAAATAATGCGAAGGTATCGGAGACGAAAGAATTGAATCACTATTTAATATTAATTGCAGTTTCAAAATTATAAATGCTACCGATTGGGTATTTTTTGAATTTCTCGTAAGACCTTTTGCGCCGGTCCAAAAGGACCCACCGTATTCCATCGAAAATATGCATCGACCCATGCGTTTCCTGAATATAAGAAATAATGAACAGGGTACTGCTAAATAACCAAAGAAGATGACCGCTATCGAAAGACTGTTGCAAGCAAAGAAAAATACCTCGTGACTCGAAACGCGAAAGCTTGCATCGTAGCAAGGCCTTCGCAGATTACATTAACCCCTTGCCGTACTTTGACGAGTCTGACTCGTGCTGAAAATTTCGGGCCAAAAATGAATATCACGAGTCAACGGCTCCCATATTGGCATTATAATCAAAGACGCAGGTCGGTTTTTGTATTGGCAATCCGGTACGGTAATCTATCCGAGTTGTATCAACGATGTCTACGGAATGGCAAGTTGTTAACAACAGTATTTCATGTAAAGTATATATAAAGAAAGAAAGACAAGCATATATAGTGTGAACGTATATGTACGCTCTTCGTACATAAGCGCACACTTTTCCATAGCGTATATATACGCTCTTCCTATGTGAATGATCATTCTTCGAGGGCGTATATATAGGCCCATCGGAGCGAAAGGGTTAAAAGAAAACGACGTTATGGTTGCCAACCGTAAAAGAATGGCGTCGATGCGCAGGTCTGATTCGCAATAGCTTACAAGCGACATACCACCTTGATCAAAAAGTTTTAGGACTTTATGCAAAAAAGCGAAAATACAAGTTTATCCATTATAATTGATATCGTAAAATAATCAAAAAAAAACTATAATAACATTTAACAAACTGTAACGCACTTATACCAGTGCTTGATCGAAACATCGCTGGTATTCAATTTTTGGTATGTCCATCAGAGCCGTCTTCGATTTCTCCATAATATCCTTCCGAGTGCTGTAACACGTTCCGCGAAGCAGCGAAAAGTTTTAGAACTATTCATAAAATCGAAAATACAAGTTTATCCATTATAATTGATATCGTCCCCTTCAAACTACTCCCCATCGACTGTAACGCACTTATACCAGCGATTTTTGAGTAAGATTGCGGATTTAGAGCGATGGTGCGAATGGATTAAGTGTACTACCCGTGAAATCCGGAAGTGCAGATGAAGATTTGCGACCCGGCCCAATTTTGCTTTTGTAGCGCAACAACCGATATTATTCTCACTTTCCACGCGGCGAGCAGCTCCGATGCGTTACTTAGTTACACTTGTTACCTAATGACGTCCCATTAGTCGGTGCCCGACACTCGCACCCGACCGGTCCCCATATGTGTGCGTTCGTCCGTGTGCAGTTGCCACGGGGTCGCCAAGTGTATATCTTACTCGCGAATTATATCGATCTAATTCCCGCGGCGCACGCGGCCGTCCGCATTAACGCGCCGTGTGTTTACGGCTCTCGGTCTACACCAGCCAGCTCGGACCGAAACGATCTCGATCCCGCGGCTTTTACGACGGCGAGCGAATTCACACGCTCGTTTCGACGTCGGACATCGATCCGAGGCGAGCAGCGTGGATTTCGCAAACGGCGCTCGAAGGAAACGGCGGCTGGCTATCCTCGTGCGATCGGGGTCCCGTTCTTCGAGCCGTGACGAAAAACGCCTTGTGTCCCGGACCTTCTCCCGCGGCAGGCCGTTTAATCCCGGCAACCGGAACTGTGCCGACGAGAGCTGTTATTCCGCGAACGCCTAGGAAGCGTCCGGAAAACGGAAACTGCCGGGGCGCGTTTCGCTCGGCGCAGAAATTTGGGCTAATAGGTTACGTGGGCAGTCCGATAAGTAGTTAGCCTACAAAAGAAAAACGAAAATTTTGGAAAATTGACGATTTATTTTTCGACATAGTCTCCTTTTAACTCGATACACTTGATCCAGCGATGCTCCAACTTCTTCAACCCGCCTGAAAAATACGTTTTCTGGAGATCTGCAATGTAGGCCTCCGTGGTGGCGACAACCTCCTCATTCGACTCAAACTTCTGCCCAGCGAGTGACTTTTTCAAGTTTGGGAACAAAAAGAAGTGACACGGGGCCAAATCTGGAGAATACGGTGGATGGGGCAGCTGTTCGTAGCCTAATTCAACGAATTTGGCTGTAGCTTGGGCAGAGGTGTGAGCCGGTGCGTTATCGTGGTGAAAGAGCACTTTTTTCTTCGCCAAATGGGGCCGTTTTTTCCTTAATTCCGCGTCGAATCGGCTCAATAATTTGGCATAGTACAGCCCTGTGGCTGTTTTGCCCTTATCCAGGTAGCCTATCTAGATCACACCTTGTGAATCCCAGAAAACGGTGGCCATCACCTTTCCGGCCTATAGGACAGTCTTCGCGTTCTTCGGAGCACATTCGTCGGGCGCAGTCCACTGGTTCGACTGTTCCTTGGTCTCTGGTGTGTACCAGTGGATCCACGTTTCGTCGACAGTCACAAAACGACGTAGAAACTCTTTCGGATTGCGCTTAAACAGTGTCAAACACTGCTCTAAAGTGGTCTCACGGATGCGCTTGTTATCCGGAGTGAGCAAACGTCAAACCCATCGAGCAGAAAGCTTTCTCATGCCCAATATTTCATGCAGGATATGCCCAGATTTCATCGCGGGATCAAGTGTGTCGAGTTAAAAGGAGACTATGTTGAAAAATAAATCGTCAATTTTCCAAAATTTTCGTTTTTCTTTTGTAGGCTAAGTACTTATCGGACTGCCCACGTATGTATGCGTGCAAGCGAAACAGGCGCTTTTGAGCTAGGTATGCGTTGTACGCGATCAAGCGACCTTCGGACGTACCTTGGCTGGCGGAGAAAGTGTTTGTACACCGATCGGTTTTGAACAATACATACCTCGGGAGTTGAGCTTACTACTTCAATTTTTAGGCATTGAGTTTGAGTGTGTTTTTGGAAATCTAGAATGAGCACAGTGCAGAAAAGGGTTGTTGAAACATATTGGGATTTGGAGGTGTGTGTGAAATAATTTTCTTCTGCGTTTATAGTAACTTATACTTTATACTTTTAAGAGAGATGATCTTTCCCTTTTGAACGTAGGGCTTCGACTGACTCATATGACAAACAACATGTTTGTTCAACCTTTGTTATTTGCGTCGCAGCTCATGCCACGCATGCATTCGACATGCATTTGTTTTAAAAGAAGGGAATCGAGTTGTCATCTCGATATAAAGTCTGAGGCGTAGCATAAACAGTTCAAAGGAAGGACATTGATTTTTGTCGTATTCCAACAAAACAATTAAGAGTGGTGACCGGCGCAAGAGATTTTACTGAAGACTCAACATATTCGCAATGGGTAGCAACGATTATTTTATGAATGCAGTTATTGTTAGAATAGTGATGCGATCCTTTGGTCTCCGATACCTGCACATTATTTACATTTTACATAATTCAGTCAAACGCTGTATTATTTCATAGCATCGCCGTTCTAATACAGCAAAATACGCACGGCAGTCGATGTGTTAAGAAGAGTGTACAACAAATTGACACTTTTTGTCCCGGAATATTCCGTTTTGTATGAATTATGCGTCCACATCTTTACATATATGGATTCCCCAGTAAAAGCTGAGCAAAAGTAAAAAAGGATCGTTTAAATCCGATGTATACTTACGTTGCTCTCAATATTTTAGTAAAGCGTATAAATTTCTTCGATATGCCAGAAGTTGTTCGTGTTACATGCAAGGTGCGCGTTCCGCACGTAATGTGTTAACACGTTGACTGCCATCGGTGACCGGCACAAAAGTTCTCACGAAAAATTCAAAAAATACCCAATCGCTAGCATTTATAATTTTGTAAATGCAATTCAAATGAAATAGTGATTAAACTCTTTGGTCTTCGATACCTTTGCATTATTTTCATTTTGCACAATTCAATCATATTCTGTATTACTTCATCACGTTGCGGTTTTAATATAGTAAAATACGCATGGCAGTCAACGCGTGGATAGAAACATAAGAACAGTTCAAACGTACTAACGAATATACATTTTCGAGAAAATACGGACGCGGTGACGCGATTTCTCGTCACAGAAAATTTGTGCGCAAAACATAACACAAAAATGCTCCCCATTCGTCGGATACCTCACATTCAACTATCATTCCGTCCTATTTATGTCGACTCATTGATACCCGACCTCCCTGCTTTATTTACGTCCCATTTACGGCTTTCTCGGTTTATTTCAACGGCACCAGTGTCAATCACGACTTCGCGGCTTGTCAGGTCGCCACGGTAAATTTTCGGGACACAGTCTGGCGTAGGATGGACGCGAGTAACGCGGAGAAAGGAAGTCGACGAGGAGTAGAATGGGTAAGCGGCCGAGAAACGGAGTGACAGACGGAGTATCCCTCGTGAAACCGCGGCATTCAGTATTATTAGCCGGCGCTAGGCTCTCATGGCTCCGCGGGATAGGCGCCTTATTGGGTTGCACGAAAGTAAGTAAGATAATATACACGTAGAATGCGAGATATCCGAAGTAAAAGGTGCAGGGCACCGCGATCCGGACTGCCGCTGCTTGCCGCTTGCCAGCCTGTCAAGTCCCCACGGCTGATAAAAGGTTATGCCAGGAATGCCGTTTCATGAGAGCGCCACGCCGCTATATTAATTATTGCCTGTGAAATTAGCGTGCCCGGCTCGAGACTCTGGCCGGACCGAGAACGTCTTGCTTGATGACATTGAACGTACGCGAACGTGCGCGAGTGCTAGTTAGTGTAGCGAAACAGTGTCGATCCCGGATAGGCAGCCTTCTTCCTGTTCGAAATAAGCAACTTTCCTCTTTCTTTTCTTGAAGTCGCAGGTAGGGTGAGAGATCCACCGTAAATCTTTACGCACAAATGAACAGTCATTGCAAGTAGGGTCCCGTGCGAGAATAAAGTCGACCGAAATGGACACCAAAATTGTGTGGGTTTGATCCGAAATAAGCAAGCGCCGTCTGGCTTCGAAGTAGCAACACGCAATTTCCCACTTCGTAGTGGAGGCTGCTTATTTCAGAACAATTTGGTGTTGCTTATTTCAGAACAAAATTGTGTGGGTTTGATCCGAAATAAGCAAGCGCCGTGTGGCTTCGAAGTAGCAACACGCAGTCTCCCACTTCGTAGTGGAGGTTGCTTACAGAGATCCGTGGAAGCGGGAAGCCATAAATCTCTACGGTCGAATGAATAATCATTGTTGCAGCTGGTGTCCCGTGCGAGAATAAAGTCAATCGAAACGTACACCTGTTCCGTAATAAGCAACTGACCGGTCCCGAGGGTGTTGCTTATTTCAAAACAAAATTGTGTGGGTTTGATCCGAAATCAGCAAGCGCCGTCTGGCTCAGAAGTAGCAACACGCAGTCTCCCACTTCGTAATGGAGGCTGCTTACAGAGATCCGTGAAAGCGGGAAGCCATAAATCTCTACGGTCGAATGAATAATCATCGTTGCAGCTGTCGTCCCGTTTAAGAACAAAGTCAAGCCGAAGCGTATAACTGATCCGTAACAAGCCCCTGGTTAATCCCGAGCGTGTTGCTTATTCCGGCACAAAACTGTACTTAGGGTATCTGGACATCGTGTTTTCCGCAATGCACACGCCGAATTTTGCCTTCGGCCGTCCGGCAGTAGAGAATAGAGGAGAATGTTACCAGCATACTGTAACGCTTCTGTCGAACTAGAAAGAAATTTCAGAGGACTACTTATGCCGAGAAAAGTTCGAGAAAACGCGTGACATTGCACAATGCTAAACGTTACAGGTTGCACATTATCGCTGAACACAGGTGGCAAGCCATCGAGAAAGTCATGGGGCACGATGCATAAGTTCGATTCCTACTCTTAACATTCCAGGCGAGTATGGCACGAGCGCGAGGAGGAGAGAGAAATAGAGTCAGATGAATAGATACGCGGATAGACGGGTGGAGAATGAGAAAGAGAAGGCGCGCGCGCGGGAGAGTTTGTTCTCTCGATCGTGCAGGCTGGTGGGTAACCTGACCATCGAATGGAGTATTCTAGGGCACTGTACCCGGGTCTTAGAATAAACTCGGTTTACTTAAGCATGACGGGCATGCATATGAGTCCGGGGCAAAGGAGAGCCGCCAAGCGCCATCTACCCAGTGGCCAGAAATAATTGTCATTCTACTTGAGACGGTCCACGTCCGCCAAGGTCTCACTCTCCGATTCTCCGTTTTTCTTCTCTCTCCTCTTCGCCCAACCCTCGTATCTCAGCTTTTGTGGATCTGCGAATTAGCCTCAGCAGATTGTCGCTTTGTATGCGCGCCGGTTACGTTCTTACTAACATCGGATCACGGCCTGCCTCCCGCAACCAGTCCGCTTAGTCATAATTACGCACACCGTCTCTCGCTCTTGCGCACATCACGCCACCTCTCATCTTCGGACAGTGTGCTTCAGTTTCGTTCAACCAGCCGCACGACGCTAAAGGGCATCGTGTCGGGACTGTTTAAGTCGGGAACAAGGTACTTTCGGGAATCGCCATTCGTACGCAAAGCTACGCGCGATCGTTACTAAGTACGAGTCGGTGGCATTCTGCCGTTTCGTCGGATCGTCCCATAAAGCCTCGTAATTTTGTCGCAGCGCTGCTTCCGACGCGGCGCAGGGCGGTGGAATATGTCTGACGATAAAATGTCTACCCACCCGCGGGACGCGAAGAGCAAGGGACCCCGGGGGCACCGGGGGAGTCAGCGATCGTTTACATTGCGTTCACGTTCTTTCCTCCTTCGTCTCTGCGTACGAACGCGACGACTTTTGTCCCAGTCCGCGGACTTTTCTTCTGGCATACACCGAGAATACGTACCGACGTAGGATTGCGTCGTTTCGGTTATTACTCGCGTGTCCCGACCGGGACGCGCCTGTATTTTGACTTGCGGCGCTAACGACCGCTGTTTCTCAGTTTAAGTCTTTGGGGCGCTTGTTGAATTGGGCACTCCGGGCCCAATGGGTATGACAGATTTATCCGCAGATTTGTGTATCCATTGAAGTAAGAACTGAAGAGCTTTTCCTGCAGGAGTTGTTTAGTAATCGCTGCTGACTGTTAGCGTTGGGTGCTTAGGAAGCCTTTACTGCTTTTGCGAGGACAGATTTTAATAAACGGAAACTACGCTATAAATGCCGAAATTTGTTAGTGCAATCATTTTCAGGCATCTGTAGGTGTTATCAGTTTATTTCGCGCAATGTGAAACGAGCGTCTATAGCCGTCTACATAGTCTATAGCGCCTTCTATGTCTTCTAGGTACATATTCAGTACCAAAGGGTTAACTGAAGTCTGCTGAATTTCGATGGCCGACGAAATATGAAGGTACAGTGTGCTATCTACGCGCAGCTGTTCCGACTTCTGTATACTTGTATTTGATACAGATATTTCAGAGTCTTCATTTAACGCTTATCATTTATTTACGATCTATATGATGAGATAGGCTTGGCAGCAGATGTGAAGATTTTGTATTCGACATCAAATGAGTTAACTGGTACCTACCGAATTTCGATGGCCGCCGAAGTATAAGGATAGAGTGCGATAAAGATCTATCACACGTGTTAAGGAATCTATATGTAGCTTGCAACTTTCGTGCGAATATGTGTTAGACACAGATATTTCAGTTTTTTTCGTATAATACTAATAGTCTATTTACGATTCGTATAGTGGTATATATTTACCGTTATATTACTCATGTGAATATTATGCAGAATCGACTACTGTTATTAGGTGTGTACACCTAGACTTTGCAGTATGACTAATTTTAAACTATATTAAATACTATGCATAGTAGACAGTCCGCAAGAGTGGTTGTCGTGTGTATGAGATTGCGGCGCTAACATCTATTGTACAAAAGATATCTGAAGTGCAAATAACCCGCAATAGTCAATTTCCGATCTGAAATGATGTCGGTTCCATTTTTCAGTTTAATTCATTTTTTGCTCAACGAGTGCGTGGGACGTATAGTGGTATATATTTACCGTTATATTACTCATGTGAATATTATGCAGAATCGACTACTGTTGTTAGGTGTATACACCTAGACTTTGCAGTACGACTAATTTTAAACTATATTAAGTACTATGCATAGTAGTACGCAAGTGTGGTTTCTTTTGTCGTGTGTATGAGACGGTTATATGCGGCGTTATTTAACATCTATTGTACAAAAGATATCTGAAGTGCGAATAACCCGCAATAGTCAATTTCCGATCTGAAATGATGTCGGTTCCATTTTTCAGTTTAATTCATTTTTTGCTCAACGAGTGCGTGGGACGTATAGTGGTATATATTTGCCGTTATATTACTCATGTGAATATTATGCAGAATCGACTACTGTTATTAGGTGTATACACCTAGACTCTGCAGTACGACTAATTTTAAACTATATTAAGTACTATGCATAGTAGTACGCAAGTGTGGTTGTCGTGTGTATGAGACTGCGGCGCTAACATCTATTGTACAAAAGATATCTGAAGTGCAAATAACCCGCAATAGTCAATTTCCGATCTGAAATGATGTCGGTTCCATTTTTCAGTTTAATTCATTTTTTGCTCAACGAGTGCGTGGGACATTTTCTGTGGTCCCTGCGTGAAGCATGTCGATGACTGCACATTGTAGAGTCCACGTACTCCATACGGTCACGGAGATTTATTAACTTTAATTTACGCCACTCTCCGATAACCAGGCACAACTTCACGCGGCTAATCCCGGAATAATCTGCCTGCATAAAATCCGCGAGGCCAGGTTTCTTTTGCCGCGTCGTTATGGAAATCCGGTTATATCGCGGCGTTATTTGATATGATTACCGGTTAAAATGTTCGTCGGCTTAAAAGGATTTCCCAGGAGGGCGGAGGCGCGATGACGACGAATCGGACTAGACGCGAGGCAGTCGGGTGGGAACGAACGTATAAATGTTCATTGTGGGAAATAAAAGGTATAACGTATTGCGCGGACAAGCGCGAGACTCGGCACACCTTGTATACAGATTTATATCTTACCTTACAGGGAATAGTAAGTAGATTATGCGATCCCACTTTCGCGTTGCACAAATTGCTCTATACTACGTGCACGCGTATGTACACGCCGACACGTATGGTCGCGTGTGCCGTGCTGCGCGCGTGTACCTTCGCACACACCGCTAGTCCACGACGCCACGAGATCGTGCACAGAATAGAGACCGATCCGAGCGTGTCTCGGCCGTCTAGACATGACCAATCTATTCTACACCCAATGGTACGGCCGGTCCATTAGAAACAGCCCATATCGATTAAATTAATCTCCTGGCCCGCCGTTATTTCTCTGCGCCCCGGAACGCAAACATCGCCGTCTTTTTCCGACTTCGCATTCTCCGGAGTTTCGCGCACGTCGACGCGCTACCGTTTATGCGCTTATCGTTCGGCGGGCACTTTGATTTTCCGCCTAACGAGGCGTGTCCGGCGACCATCCGCTAAATTCGCTTAAGTTCGCTGCGTTAATCGCCCAGTGACACCGTAGGCGCGTTTGCTATTTTACGTTGAACGCGTCAAGGGTTTTTCGAAAATTGCACAATATGCGTGTTGGGATAAATTTAGCGGCGTTCGATGTTTCAATTTGTTCGTCGTATTGACACTTTGACTGGCCATGGTGGTCATCGGTGACCGGCGTAAAAGGTCTCACGAAAAATTAAAAAATACCCAATCGGTCGCATTGACAATTTTGAAAATGCAATTAATATTAAATAGTGATTCAATTCTTTTCATTTTGCATTTTCATTTTGCACAATTCAATCATATTCTGTAGTACTTCATCCCGTTGCGGTTTTAATATAGTAAAATACGCGTGGCAGTCAACGTGTTAATGGCCTGGCGAAATAGTCATTATAGTAGAATATAGTCATTATAGTAGTATATATAGAATCGGCATTTAGCATTTAGCGTAATTTAGCATTTAGGCAATTATAGTAGAATATAGTCATTATAGTAGTATATATAGAATAGGCATTAGTAGTTGGTCAAAGGTTTCTAAAAAATTGAGCAATGGAACGAAAGGAGTTTAGCAATGGCCGTTGTTTCGGAAGCATCGAAGAATAATAAATGATAATATTGTAGAGTGCGGGAATGAATGGTCTATGGAAGATCGTCCAGCGATTGTCACTGATTTTTGGGAAAGCAGTGTCTAAAAAGAAGTGGTACCGAGCGTGTTAACACTTTAACACGCTCACTGCCAAGAGTATTTTGCTATGTTAGATTGGCGATGCGATGAAATGCTGCAGAGGTTGATTAAATCGTGCAAAATCAAGGTAACGCAGAGTTGTTGGAAGCCAAAGTATTGAAGCACTGTTACAATATCAATTGCTTTTACAAGATTGCAAATAGGCTTCATTGTGAATTTTTTGCATTTTTAGTAAAATCTTTTGCATTGGTAACCGGCGACCATCAGTCAACGTGTTAACGAGTATAATAACGCATGAAATGCTGCAGAGGTTGATTAAATCGTGCAAAATCAAGGTAACGCAGAGTTGTTGGAAGCCAAAGTATTGAAGCACCGTTACAATATCAATTGCTTTTACAAGACTGCAAATAGGCTTTATTGCGAATTTTTTGCATTTTTAGTAAAATCTTTTGCATTGGTAACCGGCGACCATCAGTCAACGTGTTAACGAGTATAATAACGCATGAAATGCTGCAGAGGTTGATTAAATCGTGCAAAATCAAGGTAACGCAGAGTTGTTGGAAGCCAAAATATTGAAGCACCGTTACAATATCAATTGCTTTTACAAGACTGCAAATAGGCTTCATTGTGAATTTTTTGCATTTTTACTAAAATCTTTTGCGCCGGTCACTGGTGACCCCCGTGGCAATCAAAGTGTTAAGGACCGTTCACGAGTTTTCTCGTGTTTTCCACTTTTTATTTACATCAATATTCAATGTATTAAATTCAATTGCCTTATTTTAATATTAAACTATTAAATTAATCTCTTGGCCCGCCGTTATTTCTCTTTGCCCCGGAACGCAAATATCGCCGTCTTTTTCCGACTTCACATTCTCCAGAGTTTCGCGCTACCGTTTATGCGCTTATCTTTCGGCGCGCACTTTGATTTTCCGCCTAACGAACCGTGTCCGGCGACCATCCGCGTTCCACGCTCGTTCTTTTTGCGCGAGAATTCGATTACCCGACGAAAATGCGCGCAGATCACAATGCGAATACGGAAATGGAGGCTGGCCGGCATCGTGCGCCAATTAGTTTGTTCCCGTCACTCAGTAGTAATTGCGAAAACTACACGGCGCGACCGTAAATTTCGTCGTCGGCTCAATGCGACGTCCATTAGGCCATGTGCTCGATCGCGCTGACTCGTGGGCGCAAAGAAATTTCATTTGATGCTTGGGATCCGTGTTAGCGGATCGAGGGAATTGAGGCAAAAATGACACGAGAGTAGGGGCATGTAGTGTAGGTTGTGAATTAGTGAATACATAATGTCACGTTGCAGCTTGTTTCATCCAAAAGCGTGGATTCATAACAATCAAATGGTTTTTACTCGAAAAATTGCGGCGACATTTTCATCTAGTGAATTAATCATATGAATATTTGTTCAACTACGTTTCGTATTTTATTTTACACTTAACTTGTTACTGCTGACTAGTGAAATAATTATATGAATGTTTGTTCAACTACGTTTCGTATTTTATTTTACACTTAAATTGTTACTGCTGACTAGTGAAATAATCATATGAATATTTATTCAACTACGTTTCGTATTTTATTTTACATTTAACTTGTTACTGCTGACTAGTGAAATAATCATATGAATGTTTGTTCAACTACGTTTTGTATTTTATTTTACACTTAACTCGTTACTGCTGACTAGTGAAATAATCATAAGAATACTTGTTTAACTATGTTTCGTATTTTATTTTACATTTAACTTGTTACTGCTGACTAGTGAAATAATCATACGAATATTTATTCAACTATCATTTCGTATTTTATTTTACACTTAACTTATTACTGCTGACTAGTAAAATAATCATATGAATATTTGTTCAACTACGTTTCGTATTTTATTTTACACTTAACTCGTTACTGCTGACTAGTGAAATAATCATACGAATACTTGTTTAACTATGTTTCGTATTTTATTTTACACTTAAATTGTTACTGCTGACTAGTGAAATAATCATATGGATATTTGTTCAACTATCATTTCGTATTTTATTTTACACTTAACTTGTTACTGCTGACTAGTGAAATAATCATATGAATATTTGTTCAACTACGTTTCGTATTTTATTTTACACTTAACTCATTACTGCTGACTAGTAAAATAATCATATGAATATTTGTTTAACTACGTTTCGTATTTTATTTTACACTTAAATTGTTACTGCTGACTAGTGAAATAATCATATGGATATTTGTTCAACTATCATTTCGTATTTTATTTTACACTTAACTTGTTACTGCTGACTAGTGAAATAATCATATGAATATTTGTTCAACTATCATTTCGTTTTTTTTTACACTTAACTCATTACTGCTGACTAGTAAAATAATCATACGAATACTTGTTTAACTATGTTTCGTATTTTATTTTACACTTAAATTGCTACTGCTGACTAATGAAATAATCATATGGATATTTGTTCAACTATCATTTCGTATTTTATTTTACACTTAAATTGCTACTGCTGACTAGTGAAATAATCATATGGATATTTGTTCAACTACATTTCGTTTTTTTTTACACCTAACTTATTACTGCTGACTAGTAAAATAATCATATGAATACTTGTTTAACTACGTTTCGTATTTTATTTTACACTTAAATTGCTACTGCTGACTAATGAAATAATCATATGGATATTTGTTCAACTATCATTTCGTATTTTATTTTACATTTAACTCGTTACTGCTGACTAGTGAAATAATCATACGAATACTTGTTTAACTATGTTTCGTATTTTATTTTACACTTAACTTGCTACTGCTGACTAGTGAAATAATCATATGGACATTTGTTCAACTATCATTTCGTATTTTATTTTACACTTAACTCGTTACTGCTGACTAGTAAAATAATCATATGAATATTTGTTCAACTACATTTCGTTTTTTTTTACACCTAACTTATTACTGCTGACTAGTAAAATAATCATGAATATTTGTTCAACTATCATTTCGTATTTTATTTTACACTTAACTTGTTACTTCTGACTAGTGAAATAATCATATGGATATTTGTTCAACTATCATTTCGTATTTTATTTTACACTTAACTTGTTACTGCTGACTAGTGAAATAATCATATGAATGTTTGTTCAACTACGTTTCGTATTTTATTTTACACTTAACTTGTTATTTCTGACTAGTGAAATAATCATATGATTATTTGTTCAACTATCATTTCGTATTTTATTCTACACTAACACATTCTTCGGTGGTCCTTAGATAAATTTATTTTTTCATCTGCTTCGAAGATAATTGCAATTGTATGCAAATGCGATTACATTTATAACAGTGGTTTGACGAGACCCTGACTATTTGACGGTATCGTGGAAGCATGTAACTGTGTGACAAATTATTTACTAATTTCTGAATTTTAACTTTAATTTTAATTTTAATTCGGCAGGATCCTTTTTCTTCTTCGGTGGTCGAGATAAATTTATTTTTTCTATCTGACGAAGATAATTGAATTAATTGTATCGTGACCGCCCGACCCCAGATATACTGTAATATTTATAACATGGATTTTCCATTTGACAGTAAAATGTAACTGTGTGACATAAAAATTGTACTGAAAAATATTTAACTTTAATTTTAATTTTAATTCGGATAACTTTTTCTTCTTCGGTGGCCGAGATAAAATTTTTTTTTTTTATCTGCTACGAAGATAATTGAATTCCAATTGTATCGCGTGACCGCCCGACCATGCAGATATACTGTAATATTTATAACAGTGGATTTACGGGACCTTGCGATTTGACGAGTATCCGTGGAAGTATGTAACTGTGTGGCATAAAAATTGTACTAATTTCTAAATTTTAACTTTAATTTTAATTTTAATTCGGCAGGATCCTTTTTCTTCTTCGGTGGCCGAGATAAATTTTTTTTTTTTATCTGCTACGAAGATAATTGAATTCCAATTGTATCGCGTGACCGCCCGATATGCAGATATCGATATTTTTAACAGTGGATTTCCGGGACCTGTCAATTTGACGAGCCCACGGATGTGTAATGTGTGGCATAACAATTGTACTAACTTCGCAAATTTTGATTTTAACTTTAATTCGGCGGGATCCTTTTTCTTCTTCGGTGGTCGAGATAAATTTATTTTTTCTATCTGCTACGAAGATAATTGAATTCCAATTGTATCGCGTGACCGCCCGACCATGCAGATATGCTGTAATATTTATAACAGTGGATTTACGGGACCCTGCGATTTGACGAGTATCCGTGGAAGTATGTAACTGTGTGACATAAAAATTGTACTAATTTCTAAATTTTAACTTTAATTTTAATTTTAATTCGGCAGGATCCTTTTTCTTCTTCGGTGGTCGAGATAAATTTTTTTTTTATCTGCTACGAAGATAATTGAATTCAAATTGTGAGTGACCGCCCGACCACACAGATACGCCGTAATATTTATAATATAACAGTGGATTTACGGGACCTTGCGATTTGACGGGTATCTATGGAAACATGTAACAGTGCGACATAAAAATTGTACTAATTTTCAAATTTTAATTTTAATTGTAATTCGCTGGGATCCTTTTAACTTCTTCCTTTTAACTTCTTCGGTGGTCGAGATAAATTTATTTTTTCTATCTGCTACGAAGATAATTGAATTCCAATTGTATCGCGTGACCGCCCGACCATGCAGATATACTGTAGTATTTTTAACAGTGGATTTACGGGACCCTGCGATTTGAGGAGTACCCACGGAAATGTGTAATTGTGCGACATAACAATTGTACTAATTTCCAAATTTTGATTTTAATTTTAATTCGGCGGGATTCTTTTTCTTCTTCGATGATCCAGATAAATTTAGTTTGTCTATCTGCTTCGAAGATAATTGAATTCCAATTGTATCGCGTGACCGCCCGACCATGCAGATATGCTGTAATATTTATAACAGTGGATTTACGGGACCCTGCGATTTGACGAGTATCTATGGAAACATGTAACTGTGCGATATAAAAATTGTACTAATTTCTAAATTTTAATTTTAATTTTAATTTTAATTCGGCAGGATCCTTTTTCTTCTTCGGTGGTCGAGATAAATTTTTTTTTTATCTGCTACGAAGATAATTGAATTCCAATTGTATCGCGTGACCGCCCGACCACGCAGATACGCCGTAATATTTGTAATATAACAGTGGATTTACGGGACCCTGCGATTTGACGAGTACCCACGGAAATGTGTAATTGTGCGACATAACAATTGTACTAATTTCCAAGTTTTGATTTTAATTTTAATTTTAATTCGGCAGGATCCTTTTTCTTCTTCGGTGGTCGAGATAAATTTTTTTTTTTATCTGCTACGAAGATAATTGAATTCCAATTGTATCGCGTGACCGCCCGACCATGCAGATATACTGTAATATTTATAACAGTGGATTTACGGGACCCTGCAATTTGACGTGTATCCGTGGAAGTATGTAACTGTGTGACATAAAAATTGTACTAATTTCTAAATTTTAACTTTAATTTTAATTTTAATTCGGCAGGATCCTTTTTCTTCTTCGGTGGTCGAGATAAATTTTTTTTTTATCTGCTACGAAGATAATTGAATTCCAATTGTATCGCGTGACCGCCCGACCACGCAGATACGCCGTAATATTTATAATATAACAGTGGATTTACGGGACCCTGCGATTTGACGAGTACCCACGGAAATGTGTAATTGTGCGACATAACAATTGTACTAATTTCCAAATTTTTATTTCAATTTTAATTCGGCGGGATTCTTTTTCTTCTTCGATGATCCAGATAAATTTAGTTTGTCTATCTGCTTCGAAGATAATTGAATTCCAATTGTATCGCGTGACCGCCTAACCACGTAGGTATGCTGTAGCATTTTTAACAGTGGATTTACGGGACCCTGCGATTTGATGAGTATCCGCGAAAGTATGTAACTATGCCACATAAAAATTGTACTAATTTCTAAATTTTAATTTTAATTCGCCCACATCCTATTTCTTCTCTTTTGGTGGTCGAGATAAATTTATTTTTTCTGTCTGCTCTGAAGATAATTGAATTCTAATTGTATCGCGTGACTGCCCGACCACGCAGATACGCCGTAGTATTTTTAACAGTGGATTTACGGGACCCTGCGATTTGACGAGTATCTGCGGCAATATGTAACTGGGCGACATAAAAGTTGTACTAATTCCTAAATTTTTATTTTAATTTTAAATCGTTGGGATCCTTTTTTTTTCTTCGGCGATCGACATAAATTTATTTTTTCTATCTGCTCCAAAGATAATTAAATTCTAATTGCATCCGCGGAAATATGTAACTGTACGACATAAAAATTGTACTAATGTGACCGCCCGACCATACGAATACGCTGTAATATTTTTAATAGTGGATTTACGGGACCCTGCGATTTGACGAGTATCTATGGAAACATGTAACTGTGCGACATAAAAATTGTACTAATTTCCAAATTTTAATTTTAATTGTAATTCGCCGGGATCCTTTTAACTTCTTCCTTTTAACTTCTTCGGTAGATGAGATAAATGCATTTTTTCTATCTGCCCCGCAGATAATTGAATTCCAATTGTATCGCGTGACTGCCCGACCACAAAATACGCCGTAGTATTTTTAACAGTGGATTTACGGGACCCTGCGATTTGACGAGTATCCGCGGGAAAATGTAACTGGGTGACATAAAAGTTGTACTAATTCCTAAATTTTTATTTTAATTTTAAATCGTTGGGACCCTTTTTTTTCTTCGGTGATCGACATAAATGTATTTTTTCTATCTGCTCCAAAGATAATTAAATTCCAATTGCATCCGCGGAAATATGTAACTGTACGACATAAAAATTGTACTAATGTGACCGCCCGACCACGCGAATACGCTGTAATATTTTTAATAGTGGATTTGCGGGACCCACCGATTTGATGAGTATCCACGAAAGTATGTAACTGTGCCACATAAAAATTGTACTAATTTCCAAATTTTAATTTTGATTTGAATTCGCCGGGATCCTTTTTCTCCTTCGATGGTCCAGATAAATTTATTTTTTTCTATCTGCTTCGAAGATAATTGAATTCCAATTTTATCGTGTAACCGCCTGACCATGCAGATACGTCGTAATATTTTTAACGCTGGATTTACGGGACCCAGCAATTTGACGAGTATGCGCGGAAATATGTAGGACATGAAAAATTGTACTAATTTCTTAATTTTAATTTTATTTGAAATTTTACAAACTTCCGGTTATATATTCGTGTGAATGATTTAAAGTCAGTAAAAATTGCTCGGAAGTAATAACAATCGAATGTTTGGTTTTGGTTAGTTAAAAGCGGATAAAATTGATGGGTTCCGCGAATAGTGTTAATTATCGACGCTGCTTTGCAATCTCGATATTTTGCGGACTGGGTGTTTCAATCCAAAGCTCTTCCGTGCAGCTGGCTATTTTTCCGCGGTTGAGTATAAAATGGAAACGTCTGAATAAACTTCGATATACTTTATTTACACATTATGCGTTGAAATATTACTTGTTACACATATTTAATCATTTTTTCGACTGTGATATATTGCAGAGTATTTACCTACGCGCACTGGTGCGCAAGTTTTCCAAACATATCGAGCTTCGCTGTCTTTTTCCTTGACAGAGCCTATTCTACACATGTTAGTAGGATTTTTATATATAAAATAGTACAATATATTGTCTTCAGTCTTCAAAACTACATGTTGAGGCACGAAAACACGAGTATAATCAGAATGAGTCAGCAAACTATTAACAGACTACTTTAAAAATAACTTAAACGCTTCCTAGAAACAGTACTAGTCCTGGAAGCAATATACAAACGAATACTGCGAAAGATCTGTTTATCAGTTCTTACTTTAACAGATTAACTACTTTCAATTTGTATTGAACTTTCGTCTTAATGAACTTCTTGCAACGAATGATGCCCCTGTCCGTAAACTCTGTAAGTAAGCACTGTAAAATGCCATAACAATTCTGTCGTAAATCGAATATTCTAAATTAAATATCTTTATTGTACACTGGACCCTTCGAAACATGTAAACTATAAATATAACAAATCCAACCAAAACCTGCATTTTAACAAGTTCATTATTTCATTACATCCACGATTTGTTGAATAACTACCTTGGGCGCCTATACACGCCCATAGCGCCCCATTGTATCATTGTACATCTATGCAACTAAGCAATGCCATTATACCACAACAATTCTGTCGCAAATCGAATATTCTAAATTAAATATCTTTATCGTACACTGGACCCCTCGAAACATGTAAACTATAAATATAACAAATCCAACCAAAACCTGCATTTTAACAAGTTCATTATTTCATTACATCCACAATTTGATGAATAACTACCCTGGGCGCCTATACACGCCCATAGCGCCCCATTGTATCATTGTATATCTATGCAACTAAGCAATGCCATATACCACAACAATTCTGCCGCAAATCGAATATTCTAAATTAAATATCTTTATCGTACACTGGACCCCTCGAAACATGTAAACTATAAATATAACAAACCCAACAAAAACCGCCATTTCAACAAGTTCATTATTTCATTACATCCACAATTTGATGAATAACAACCCTGGGCGCCTATAATTTAGTGGACAAGCGAACGCACCCAACTGCTTCAGTGTATCATTGTGTCCGCAGCTCCGAAAGGGTTAATCGCGTTTTTTATGCTAATGTCTGGCGAGACATTATAGGCCGCAGCAGGCTGTCTTTCTCCTGGCGTCACCCACGACGTTTCTATTGTGTCATTCTTTTTTCTCACTCGCCGACTTTCTTCCGAGCCACCGACTCGTGTTGTGACTTCGATACGTTTCTCATCCGGTGTTAGATTACGCCGGCGTTATCTGCGTCGATTATTTATATAACACTCTCCATTGTCTATTGGACGGATCGCCGGCGTGGCTGATTCATGCCGAGGCGAAACGATAAAGACTTTTCCCAAGCGTGACGGGCGCCCCCTTTTTAATGCCGGCCCCGTATTACACTCTCTCGCTCGATCGCGCTTGCCAATAATTTCGGCCCGGCCGTTCGATCGATCAAACGGAGCGTTAAAGTTCGCCGCGTTAATCGCCCAGTGACACCGTAGTCGTGTTTGCTATTTTACGTTGAACGCGTCAAGGGTTTTTCGAAAATTGCACGATATGCGTGTTGGGATAAATTTAGCGGCGTCCGATGTCTCAATTTGGTCGGAATATTAACACTTAACGGACGGGTCGAATCTGCTCTGTCTTTCCTAGTTTCCGGGCATTTTCAGCTCTGCCATCATTGCAAACAAATCGTTTCTTTATAAATAATCCAACGCACTCAGAAATAGACTTTCGATTACTGGGTATTTGCTGTACACCAATAGAACTAAGAAAAGGTTCTAGAGACATTAACTTGTCTAAAGATGCCCATTCATCTCTATTTAAATCATTATCTTCAAATTCGCTCTCCGAAGAAGGTAACCTACGTGCAATTTTTTTCCTGAGAGAAAAAAATTCACTGTCATCACTTGAAACATCACTTTTTTCATCAAGGTTCTCAAACTCAACATCACTTCCAGATAAGTTACCCATATAAATTACCTCACCTTCCGCAGGAAACCCTTTGCTGCTTGCCCTTTTATGGCTATAAAATTATTTTGAAATATTTCCTAAAATCAAAACTACGCCGTAGGATCATCAGAGAGATAGTGCTACAACTAATAGCATCAAGAAAAAATAACAATATGTATAAAAGGAAACGCTAATGCAGCATACTAAAAATTCATGCAAAAACGTAGATCTACGTGGCCCGTCCTAGGAAGTCACAATGGAAAAACGTAAATCTACGGGGCCCGTCCGTTAAGTGTTAAGGCCCGGCGAAACAGTCGTATTGGCTGAAGGTTTCTACAAAATTGAGCGATGGAACGAAAGGAGTTTAGCAATGGTCGTTGTTTCGGAAGTAGCGAAGAATAATAAATGATAATATTGTAGAGTGTGAGAACGCGCGGGAATGAATGGTCTATGGAAGATCGTTCAGCGATTGTTACTGATTTTTGGAAAAGCAGTGTCTAAAAAGAAATGGTACCGAGCGTGTTAACACTTTAACACGCTCACTGCCAAGAGTATTTTGCTATGTTAGATTTGCGATGCGATGAAATGCTGCAGAGGTTGATTAAATCGTGCAAAATCAAGGTAACGCAGAGTTGTTGGAAGCCAAAGTATTGAAGCACCGTTACAATATCAATTGCTTTTACAAGATTGCAAATAGGCTTTATTGCGAATTTTTTTCATTTTTAGTAAAATCTTTTGCATTGGTAACCGGCGACCATCAGTCAACGTGTTAACGAGTATAATAACGCATGAAATGCTGCAGAGGTTGATTAAATCGTGCAAAATCAAGGTAACGCAGAGTTGTTGGAAGCCAAAGTATTGAAGCGCCGTTACAATATCAATTGCTTTTACAAGATTGCAAATAGGCTTCAACGATCGTCCAACGATTGTCATTCACTGTTGGGAAAGCAATGTCTAAAGAGAAGTGATACCGAGCGTATTAAGCACAGCGTTTGTACCGAAAGTGTATTAACACTTTAAGGACTGAGTTTTCACGAGTTTTGTCGTGTCCCAACTGTTAAAGACCGCTTGCGAGTTTTCTCCTGTTTTCTACACGCTGTTTTTAGATGTCACTTATTTCTTTTTTTGTTTATTTTATTGTTTTGTTTATTATTTTGTCTATTTAAGTGTTTGCATCAATATTCAATGGATTAAACCCGATTGTCTTCATGTTTTTTTTTCGTTTATTACTGATGCTTCACAAATCCTATAAAATTCCATACAAATTTATTTTTTAAGTAAAAAAGTTATGATAATTATTAAAAAACATTTTTTTTTAATAATACCTAAAATACTTTCAATTATACAATTTCTGAAAGTTTCACAAAAATTGCTTCATAAATAACAAAGTTATCATTTCTTATAACGTACAAGTTTCCCAAAAACGTGCGGTTCCGTATTTGTTACGGATTTTTTAACGGTCCTTAAAGTGTTGAACACAACATTTTTAGCGAAAGTTGAGAACGTGTTATATGCTTTAATACATTTGCGACTAAAGGGTTTAGCCCCTGAAATCTACGTGAAAGCCGCGTACAATTTATAGACGTCTATAACTGAATAATGCGAGGTTGTGTATTTAGCACTAGATTCACGGGCCAAATTGTCGGGACCCGGATTTCACTGGTAAACTCTCAGAAGCAACTGCTGTTACTTTCTACCTACTCTTGCCGACTTTTATTAATGAATACGAATAGATATCCAAGTTAATTTCCTTCCGGGGATCCTAATTTTGAAATACAGCATATCGTACAGCTGCATATTTCTCCGGATATCCTCCAAATTCACGTATCCCGCAAATATGGCGTTGAATGGGTGTGAATATACAAAATTGTATCATATTTTGCGTAACAATAATTTATTTTTTACATTTTGCACGATTAAACGTTCTAAGCGAAAATTCAAAAAGACCATAAAAATTAAATCCTCGACCTCCAGTTACACATTACCCGCCCACATTTATTAAACGCACGGAAACAGATTCCGCAATGACGTAAGACTACATTGCCGGTCCACAGCCCTATATTTTTAAATAACCTACCCCTACATTATTACCGGCGAACGTTTTAGTACCAGCGTTCCGCTTTTTACCGTCCAGCCGCTAAGTTCGTTTCTTCCGATAAAAAGTCGCAAAAGTAAATAATGAAAAGCGTAAACACTTTCGATCGCTCGAAACGAAAGTGACTTCCGGCGATCACTGGCTGAACGTTAAGCAGCCGGGTCTGTCGTTCGGCAGAGCGAAATATCCGGACGTCCCGGGTGCCCGACAGTAGTCACGTTCGCCAAAGTTCATTCTGCCCGAGTAAGACCCGCAGACAAAAAGGCGCTCTTCGATTTTGACCGAAACGTTATGCATTACCCGCCCACATTTATTAAACACACGGAAACAGATTCCGCAATGACGTAAGACTACATTGCCGGTCCACAGCCCTATATTTTTAAATAACCTACCCCTACATTATTACCGGCGAACGTTTTAGTACCAGCGTTCCGCATTTTACCGCCCAGCCGCTAAGTTCGTTTCTTCCGATAAAAAGTCGCAAAAGTAAATAATGAAAAGCGTAAACACTTTCGATCGCTCGAAACGAAAGTGACTTCCGGCGATCACTGGCTGAACGTTAAGCAGCCGGGTCTGTCGTTCGGCAGAGCGAAATATCCGGACGTCCCGGGTGCCCGACAGTAGTCACGTTCGCCAAAGTTCATTCTGCCCGAGTAAGACCCGCAGACAAAAAGGCGCTCTTCGATTTTGACCGAAACGTTATGCATTACCCGCCCACATTTATTAAACACACGGAAACAGATTCCGCAATGACGTAAGACTGCATTGCCGGTCCACAGCCCTATATTTTTAAATAACCCACCCCTACATTATTACCGGCGAACGTTTTAGTACCAGCGTTCCGCATTTTACCGTCCAGCCGCTAAGTTCGTTTCTTCCGATAAAAAGTCGCAAAAGTAAATAATGAAAAGCGTAAACACTTTCGATCGCTCGAAACGAAAGTGACTTCCGGCGATCACTGGCTGAACGTTAAGCAGCCGGGTCTGTCGTTCGGCAGAGCGAAATATCCGGACGTCCCGGGTGCCCGACAGTAGTCACGTTCGCCAAAGTTCATTCTGCCCGAGTAAGACCCGCAGACAAAAAGGCGCTCTTCGATTTTGACCGAAACGTCAATCTGTCCGTCGCAACTTCGACGCGCGCCTGCACACAGCAAGCCACGTCCAGCACATCGACTGCCGCGCACGTATCCTCCATTCTGTCAGGAAAAACGCTCGGACACGGTATTTTTCCTCCCAATCCTGCCGGAGAACGCCCGTAGTCGTTTATTCGCCGATTGTACCGGCGCTCTCCTTTGTTAACTTCTTTTTTGATCCTTTTATTATTCCTTTCGGGTAGCGCCGAAGCTTTCTGCCTTGTTTCTTCTATCTCAAAGGTCGATTCGTTCGCTTCGCGGCGCCGGGATGGAGACGCACACACACACACGAGCGACCCTCTGGATATTCGAGCGAAAGCTCCGTCCCGCCAATCTATACGGGGTGTTAAAAAAAACATTTCGGACTTTTATGGGGCGTTGGACTTGTTATGCGGGGTAAAGAAAGCGTCGTAAAGATGAGTTGAAAAGGCAAGTTTGGGAGACATAAATATTTTCCGTGATTGATTTATTGGATTCTGTCACTACTTGCAGTGTTTATGTCCACTTTCGAAAATTCGGAAAATACTCAAACGGTAGCATTTATAATTTTATAAATGCAATTAATATTAAATAGATATTCAATTCTTTGGTCTCCGATACTTTTGCATTAGTTTCATTTTGCACAATTCAATCACAGTCTGTAGTACTTCATCACGTTGCGGTTTTAATATAGTAAAATATGCACGGCAGCAAAAGGTCTCACGAAAAATTAAAAAAATATCCAATCGGTAGCATTTATAATTTTATAAACGCAATTAATATTAAATACTGATTCAATTCTTTGATCTCCGATATCTTCGCATTATTTTCATTTTGCACAATTAAATCATATTCTGTAGTACTTCATTACGTTACGGTTTTAATATAGTAAAATACGCACGGCAGTCAACGTGTTAAGAAATGATTGCATTGCAGAGAAATTGTATTAAAACTTGATATTTACGGAAAGTGTTGCACGTATCCTTTCACTTCCGTACACGCTTCGGATATTCTTCTTTGTGGACTCTTTCAAAAATTCCATATTCTTGTTGGATTATTTGCGAGTATGAGTGAATTGGTTCATAAAGACTGAAGATTTTGGAACAGCGAGTGAAATGGAACTCTTCGATTAGATATACATTGCCATTTCTTCATTAGAGTAATACGTTGTCACTCTCAGTGAGATAATTTGTAAATGTGTTATACCGAATTCTGGTGCAATTTGTGTGTAATGCAATCTCTTGTCGACGACGACTGACAGATTGCCGATTAAATCTTTTATACGGAAATTGAATAACGACTTTCAAAAGGTCATTTGAGCGAGTTAATCGTCATAATGACTTACAAAAATGTTTATATCAGAAATGGTTAACATATCTTTCTGCGTACACTGCTTTTTCTACGTACTATAGTGTATTCAAATTCACTATTTAAATAAAATTGCCACCATCCCTTCGGTCAAGAAATGATCTAATTACCAAACACGCCAAAATACGCACAAACTTTTATCTCGATGTTGCGTCATTCAGTATCCGTATCACGACATAACTTTTTTACCCCGTTAATTTGTGAAAAGAAAACAAAAAGTTCTTTCAACAACCGTGCATATCACAAGCTACGTTTTAAGTATAAATTAACTACACTATCCACTTAAAACACAATTCGCGACCCTCCCAGTTAAAAAACACCCCCTTTTCCGACTCCCCTCCAATTAGCTCGCTTATTAATTAATTCTTTCCCCGCCCGCCCACGATATTATTTACAAAGTGTGTTCCGTGTAGCGTAAAATATTGAACGTCCTTTTTGAACACCCTGTACAGCAGAATCGCGTACGTGTGCGTTCGTGGGTACAGCATGCCACTGGCGCGATTAAAGCACGTATATCGGGTATACCTCGAGGGGATTCGCCGTGACCGGGAAATGGATAAATAATGGCACCAGGCGCGCTACAACGGCGTGCTTTTGGTACCGCCATGGTACCCGCGCAACCACGCTGCAGCCCGTTGCAACCTCGTTGCAGTCCCTCGGACTGCCTAAGTATGGCGGCTCACGGGAAAGCTCTGCGGATCGCGAGGAAACACACCCTCTCGCTTTCGCGCGCGCCCTGTCCTCTCGTTCTCTCATTGTCCACTCTTCATCTCGTACTGGCGCGCGACGTGCCCAGAAGTCCAAAGCCCGGGCTGCAACGACACGGGAATAAAAAAGGGCGGAGAGGGCGAGCGTTTTAATCCCTTCTCGGGGACCACACTGCATGGCCCGGTGTGTGGAGGGTTGTGTATGTGGGTACATGGAAACATACGTAACTTGTGCACGGGTACATACGTAAGATGTGTGTACGTATACATTCGCATAGGTACACGTGTGCATACGCACATACGTATGCATGCGCATTTGCATGTACGTATAAATATACATATGCATATGCGTATAAATGCACGTACGTACATATGTATACATGTGCACGCATATATACGTATGCATGCGCTTGCTTATATACGTATACATGTGCATGCATCCATACGTATGCATTTGCATATGCCTATACGTATAAATACGCATATGCATATGTGTATAAATGTCCGTACGTACATATCTATACATGTGCATGCGTCCATACGGATGCATGCGTATGCTTATATACGTAGACATGTGCATGCGTTCATACTAATGCATTTGCATATGCATATCTGTATAAATGTGCATATGCATATGCGTATAAATGTCCATACGTACATATGTATACATGTGCATGCGTCCATGCGTAAGCATGTGCATGCGTCCATACGTATGCATTTGCAAATGCATATACGTATAAATGTGCATATGCATATGTGTATAAATGTCCATACATACATATGTATAGATGTGCATGCGTCCATACGTACGCATGTGTATGCTTATATACGCATACATGTGCATGCATCCATACGTATGCATTTGCAAATGCATATATGTATAAATGTGCATATGTACATGCGTATAAATGTCCATACGTACATATGCATCCATTTGCATGCGTCCATACGTATACATGTGTATGCTTTTATACGTATACATGTGCATGCATCCATACGTATGCATTTGCAAATGCATATATATATAAATGTGCATATGTACATGCGTATAAATGTCCATACGTACGTATGCATCCATGTGCATGCGTCCATACGTATGCATGTGCATGCTTATATACGTATACATGTGCATGCGTCCATACGTATGCATTTGCAAATGCATATACATATAAATGTGCATATGTATATGCGTATAAATGTCCATACGTACATATGCATCCATGTGCATGCGTCCATACGTATACATGTGCATGAGTCCATACGTATGCATTTGCAAATACATATACATATAAATGTGCATATGCATATGCGTATAAATGTCCATACGTACATATGCATCCATGTGCATGCGTCCATACGTATACATGTGCATGAGTCCATACGTATGCATTTGCAAATACATATACATATAAATGTGCATATGCATATGCGTATAAATGCCCATACGTACATATGTATACATGTGCACACGTACACACATGTACACGTACATCGTTCCTACATACACATATACCCATGTACACCGTTTCTACGTTCATACGTAAAACACGTTCACCGTTCATACGTACACACGTATACACGTACACCGTTCATACATACCCACATGCACACCCATCCACGTACAAAAATATATATATATATATTTACGTGCATTGGTACATCCGCGACTCCTGCCGTTGCCGGGTCCGTCCGCTTCCTTGTTATTGGATTTATCGTCCCGGCGCATTGTTTCTCGTCGTGCAGTTTAAGGGACGGTCGCTAGTTGGTGCGGTCGCGGCGAGGTAAAGCTTCATCGTGTCGAGGCGAACCTCGAATCCTGCACTGGCGCTTTTACGAGTCCGTAGGTCGAATCGCTCTGGCGAATTTCTTCACATGCCGATGCGACACTCAGGCAGGCAGGGTTGGGCGGCTCTGTCAATGTGCAGTCGATTATATACGGTTAGCGAGTATTATGTCTGCTGATGTACGTATTGGATATCAGACGTAGCTATGCGTCGCCATGAATCCAATCCGCGCGTGTGCTTGTGGTCAGGGTGACTAAGAGGCAATGTATCGGAGTGTGGTGAGATGATATGATGAGTGAATGTACCCGAATGCTTTTGGGTACATTATTGATGCTAGGTGGATAGTTATTTTCGGAGAGTGAGAAAAGTAGGAATTTAGGTGTAAGAATAGTCGGTCACAAAAGGTTGAGGTTTGTGTGAAGGATCTGAAAGAATATGTATATATGTGTATTTATATCTAGAAAGCTGCAATGAGAGAAGTTTAATCCCAATTGTAACCTTATGCGATCTGATGACGCGTGGTATTTTACTTATCTTACGTACTTTGATGCTGCAAAAGAAGGCATCGTCATTTGCTTATGTATAATAAGAGTTCTTGCCGTTATTTGGAGTTTGCAGAACAAACAGGTGTCTTAGAAAAAGTGGCGAGTTCATCTGCAAATAGCAAATAAGGATGAAAACATCTAATATGCAGTAATAGTAACTGTTATTTTCGGGAAGTCAGAAAACCAGGAATTTAGGTGTAAGAATAGTCGGTCACAAAAGGTTGAGGTTTGTGTGAAGGATCTGAAAGAATATGTATATATGTGTATTTATATCTAGAAAGCTGCAATGAGAGAAGTTTAATCCCAATCGAAACCTTAAGCGATCTGATGACGCGTGGTATTTTAAGTATCTTACGTATTTTGATGCTGCAAGAGAAGACGCTGTTATTTGCATATGTATATTAAGCGTTCTTGCCGTTATTTGGAATTTGCAGAACAAACAGGTGTCTTAGAAATAGTGGCGAGTTGATCTGCAAATAGCAAATAAGGATGAAAACATCTAATATGCAGTAATAGTAACTGTTAATAGTGATGGTATGTACTCGCCACTATTTTAGCTTGTTTATTTTACAAATTACTTGCGTATGTATGAGAACCGCCTAGTGTTCTAGATATTTCTAAGTTTGAGTCCATTCTTCGTTGGATTGGTCGTTGAAAATCATTTACTACTCTGAGTATCTGCGTGCCTGTGTCTTTTTGAACAATTTCTAAAGGCCTTGTGATTTTGTGCGATTAATTCCATAAAACAAAAGGTAGCAAATTTATTCCAAATATCGCGTGCGAAGCATGCATTACCCCTTCGGTACTAAACTTCAAACAAATTCCGAAAGTATACGTTCCAACTACAAACCGCGTCAAAAAATTCCAAAGCAAAAGTCTGGGGTATTTTCTCTACTGTGCATAATTAAACGTACAGGTAATTTTGGGGGACTCTAGGGTCTTTCCCGGTTATAAATTGTATCGTGTCTGATAAATAAGGAATGGCATCAGGGGTTTTAACACGTTGACTGCTATAGTGGTCACCGGTTACCGGTGCAAAAGATTTTACTAAAAATGCAAAAAATTCGCAATGGAGCCTATTTGCAATCTAGCAAAAACAATTTATATTGGAACGGTGCTTGAATACTTTGGTGTCTAACACCTCTACGTTACCTTCGTTTTGCACGATTCAATCATACTCTGCAGCATTTAATCGTATCGCGGTTCTAACATAGCAAAATATGCTTTACATTCAACGTGTTAACACATTGACTACCACGGTGGAAACCGGTGCAAAAGATTTGTCTAAAAATGCAAAAAATTCGCAATGAAGCCTATTTGCAATCTTGCAAAAGCAATTCATATTGGAACGGTGCTTCAACACTTTGACGTCTAACAATTCTACGTTACCTTCATTTTCCACGATTTAATCATACTCTGCAGTATTTAATCGTATCGCGGTTCTAACATAGCACAATACGCTTTGCATTGAACGTGTTAAAACATTGCCTACCACGGTGGAAAACGGTGACCGGTGAAAGAGATTTTACTAAAGGTGCAAAAAATTCGGAATGAAGCCTATTTGCAATCTTGCAAAAGCAATTTCTATTAGAACGGTGCTTCAATACTTTGGCGTCTAACACCTCTGCATTACCTTCATTTTACACCATTTAATCATACTCTGCAGCATTTAATCGTATCGCGGTTCTAACATAGCAAAATACGCTTTGCATTCAACGTGTCAACACGTTGACCTTCATTTTACACCATTTGCTGTGCATTTAAACCGGTGACTTTGCATTGAACGTGCAAAAGATTTTACACGGTGGAAAACGGTGACCGGTGAAAGAGATTTTACTAAAGGTGCAAAAAATTCGGAATGAAGCCTATTTGCAATCTTGCAAAAGCAATTTATATTGGAACGGTGCTTCAATACTTTGGCGTCTAACACCTCTGCGTTACCTTCATTTTACGCCATTTAATCATACTCTGCAGCATTTAATCGTATCGCGGTTCTAACGTAGCACAATACGCTTTGCATTCAACGTGTTAAAAAACACTGGAATGTGCATGTACGACCGAACTGCCGCCTAGCATTTACAACCCTTACAGATACACGTTGCATAGTCCTCACGCTAGACTCGCTAACGCTACCTCATTGTCGACTCCCGTAGTCCCGCGTGAGTTTCAACTATCGGGCTTTGAAAGTCAAGTATGGACTTGCTCATTTAGGGCTAATGTATGCGTGCGCGTTTCAGGGCGCCACCGAGCCTAGACGCCACAAGCCTCGCGAGTCGCTGGATAATGGCCTTGTTCGTCGAAATTTCGCTTCGCGCCCAGCGAAAGTAAATAGCCGTTTGTTTCCGGGATTATTGGGAGCCGCGTCTCGAGGTGCAAGAAAGATAGCCTATCCTGACGTTCCGAACACTCGCTCCCGCTTTCCATCGACCTTTTTTCACCCCTGCCGTTGTGATGGCGCGTAAAACACATAAAATACCACTAAATAGTTGAAACTTTTAGTTGAAACTGTTTTACAAGCGCTGGCAGGGCTTAGGAGTTAACATTTAACCCTTTGCACTCCATAGACGTGACTATGGGGACGTGCATATTTTGTACTACGTCTTCAGTGACGTCATTAACACTTTAACTGCCGTGATGGTCACCGCTGACCAGCGCAAGAGATTTTATTGAAGATCCAAAATATTCACAATGGGTAGCAATAATTATTTTATAAATGCAAATGTTTTGATTGAAAACAATGGTAACAGAGTGAAATTGTATGCCAAAAAATACACCGTACAGATCTCAAAAATCCTGGACATTATGTACATTTTATAATTCAGTCAAACGCTGTAGTATTTTATAGTATCGCATTGGTTTACATTCATAATACATAAAAATACGCACGACAATGAAGAACGTGTTAAAGCGACAAAGGCTGTAAGTAATTATTTCGCTGATGATCCGAGAGTAATTGTGTACAGAAGATGTACTTACTGCTGATAAAAAGGAAAAGGAGAGTATCTCGAAGATTTGCATTTTTCGACTATGAAGATGATTGATTTCGGTGTATGTGTATATGTCGATTTAACGAACGCTGCAGTCGATTATAATGAAAATGTTTATGATACTGAAAACAATGGTAACAGTAGTGAAATTGTATGGCCAAAAAATACACCGTACAGATACTACATTGCAAAATCCTTTCAAATGTAAAATCCAATATTTATTCCATATAGAAAAAAACTTAAAAGAACAAATATATAATACTTTTTCAAATAGAAATTTAAATGTAGTCATCTATAGTATTCTTTTATTTGACACAAGCGCATTGGTTTACATTCACCAGAAATACCATAAAAATGCCTTGCACTCGTGGTAGATCACATAACTGAAGAACCAAGTGTTAAATTGCGATTGCAAAGGCTAGATATGGCAACTGCGACGTAATTGTTGGCTGATTAACTGCCTATTAGTACCTTATGGATCATCCCCTTTATAAAGATGGTATATCTATAAGTTGAACAGTAATAACAAAAAACACTTCACCTTACGGTCACTTTTTAACCACCAAGCTTTCGGTTCGTCAAGTTTTCCTTCCCATATGCAGGGTCCGGTAAGGTGAAAAGTGTTTGCGCGCGAATGTATTCCTAATAACGAGCGGCGCGTTATTGCTAATTTCATTGCGGGCCGCGGGGGCGCGGAAAAAAGTGGCCGAAGTGAAATTCGATGGACCGCGAGTAAATCGGGCCCGCGTTTCAATCAGCGGCCGCTTGATTGTAATGCGCTCTCGCGCGCGCCGGATAAAACGCGTCGATTTTCCGCGGCGGTTTGCTCGTGTTGCCCAGAGGCCGACGGTGAGAGATACTCTGATGATCACCGTCGCTGCCGCGGCAAACGCATAATTTAATTGCGAAATCGCAATATGACGAACTTTTTGAATGCGCGCATTAACCGTAGAATAATCAGCGCGCCGAACGCGGCCGTGTGCCGTAACGACTAGTTTTAATTGAACGCGCTAACGAGTGACAATGTCCGCAGCTGCTAGCGCGCGCGCTCATTGTGGCGCTTCGAGAATTGCGGTGCAGAGGTTTTCGCTCAATTTTTCGCATTCGGCGATCGGTAATGGCCGGGTTTGACGGGCGCAGCTTCATTTCAGCCGCAGACGCTTTTATATATGACGTACGCGGGACTGGACCCCAGCCGCCATGTTTGGTCTACGCCCCATGACAAATGGTCCTGTCCTCTTCTCTCGCGAAAGTGCTAATTTCCTGTTCGGCACTGTTGGAGTGTTATTGCGTGCAGTTCAACTGTGCGTCGTTTGCTTATTAAAAGCCCCATCAATTGGCTCATGGCGCGCTATCGATATCGCGTTTGAGATAATGGCATACAGGTGCGATACAGGCATCAGGGTCCAGGTCTCTTTAACACGTTGACTGCCACGCAAGTTTATAAGAAAATCTCCGTCAGGCCACGCGCGCTGCTATACCATGCGCGAATTGTTTCTTACCGTAGTAGAAGATTGTTACATTTTGAACAAAATGCCTACGGATTTCCATCGAGTTGAAAATCTATATTGGAGAATCGTGCTGGGCCTATTGTTTCTTGTAGCAGAAAATGAGTACGTTTACATCCAAACGTCTCGAGACATGCATTCAGTTGAAAATCTTTCCTCAAGAGCGAAGTATTTAAGAAAGCGTGTGTGTGCCGAAAATGATCATTCAAATAGGTTTTCTGTAGTGACGTATGATTACAGTTACTTTTATAACAATTTAATATTTAATATGCTTTTACTTAATAGCTTAACACTTTACCGACCGCTATTGACTGAAGATGCCACTCACTAACGACCGACTCTGTTTTGGATATCGCGCAGGAATTGTGTATGTGCCCATTTGTAAAGCTTTATAACTGAAAAATACTGAATGTGTTATTGAGAATCCTTTGGCTTCAAAGCAGTGTCATTTTATTGTCATTTAGAATTGTCATAATATCATCTGATTATCTTTTATCTAATATAACCGTTGACCACTAAAAAGCCGATTAATTGGCTACCGGTAATAGCAGTTGGAACCGAGAAGTCGATTAATCGGCTAGCGGTCGTTAATGTGTTCGTAGCTAATATGCTTTTGCTATTATATCCTATGAAATATTTTTCCAAATACCTACTAACTGACCTCGTAAGTACTCAAACGCGCGTCACCTGAATGTGGGCGACGTTGCACGATCAACATTGTCGTCATCCGAATACGGGTGACGCGACAGTCAACGTGTTAATACATCTTACGTCTGCACTGTGTATTCGATATACAGATTACGTCGCCAGAAGGGACCCGCCTGTTTCTCACTGGCCTGTGAAAGCAGTATGAAGTGTCGCACGATAAAGTTGTTTCTGTCGAGTCAGGAAATATTTTGACGACCCGAATAATTTTACGAATGCCATTATTTCACACTCGTCGACTGCTGGCCAGCTCACCCGGTATACGTATTCAGCTTACTCATTCAGGCTCTTTGCTCCGGCAAGACGGGCAAAGTTGATAATAAGTCGTGGTGGGGGTCTTTGCACGTAGAACCTTCTGAAATTTTTCTAATCACGTTTTGTGTTAACGCGATCTTCTTCACGACCTTTTACGGAGGTGAAGGGTGTAAATTGTACGAAGAAGTGTTCAACGGAATAACAAATATATATTTCAAACAAACTTAATAAGGTTCACAAATTAATAAGAATCGCAAAAACAGAAAATGTGCTGTACGCGTGGTGAATTTATCGAAAAAGTTCGTGCTGCGTTGTTGTAACTTTGGTGACAGTGTTCGAGCAAGTGAAGTCCAAGATCCTTGCTTCAGTATATGTAAATGTCTTTCTCCCCTCCAGCTCATCTTTTTCCTCGTGCGTTCGTCTGTGGATTTTCCGAAATTCGGAAAGGAAGTGGGGATATGCGGAGATTGGTGCCGTGTGTATGGGAGGTATCATGATCGAAACAAAGAACTGCAGGTTCGGCATGTGTGAAGAAAGAGGGGTATGACCAGAAAGGACAGGAAGGATTAGGCGATATTTGGTTGAGCGATAAAATTGAACGTGGACGTTGATTACTTTTTCGGCATCTATTGAAATGCGGAGGAGAATGGGAGACTAAACGGTTGTGGCTAACGGTGGTCGATGAGCTGGAGGTGAAGCGTCCGGTTTTCGTTTGTCTTGCGAACGAACACCTTCTACATCACTATGTACGCCACCCGAAAAGTCCAGACTCCCGGAGGTGACCTACGCACGTTACGACGCTTATAGAAACGTTTGTGCATCAGGAAACGTTCCGGGACTCCTTGTTCGACAAATTATCCTGCTCTTCGGGCGGCATCCGAAGCGCGCCGAAAAGATTCGCCGGGCAGGTAGGCAGTTTGCCGGGTAGGTAAGACGTCGAATCGCTCGAGATTGGGGGTCACCGTTACAAATTCACGTTGGTGCGTGTAGGGAGTATCGTGTCCGACGTGCTACGACGATCGCAATAATGTCAGGACACGCTCGATCGAGTCTCGCGTCGGGTGGGGTCCATCGCACTTCGTGGACCGGTCGCGTTTACGTGTGCGTACATTTTATACGCACACCCACATATTCCCCTATGCACACGGGTGTACAATGTCCAGCGTCGATGGTGTCGGTCTTATCAATCAGCGGATGGATGCTGCTCATTAGTCTTTTCGATATGGACCGAATTTTAAAAGCTTGTATTTATATTCTGTCGTTGAAACGATGTGATGACAGGTACCTTTATTATTACGCAGAAAGTACGTGGACGTTCAAAACGTGTATTCTCAAGGTTATGCAAACAATTGCGAGTTTTTCATGATTCATATTTATCATTACACAAAAAATTCCCACTTCTTTGCGATGAGGATACTTGACATCGCAGAATATAGTTGCAGCTTTTTTCAAGATTATGCAAACAATTGCCACTTTTTCATGATTCATACTTGTCATTACACAAAAAATTCTGACTTCTTCGCGATGAGTATACTTGACATCGCAAAATATAGTTGCAGCTTTTTTTAAGATTATGCAAGCAATTGCCACGTTTTCATGATTCATACTTGTCGTTACAGAAAAAATTCTGACTATTTCACGGTGAGGGTACTTGACATCGCAGAATATAGTGGCCGCTTTTTTCAAGGTTATGCAAACAATTGCCACTTTTTCATGATTCATACCTGTCATTACACAAAAAATTCCGACTTCTTCGCGATGGGGGTACTTGACATCGCCGAATATACCTAGTTGCAGCTTTTTTCAAGATTATGCAAACAATTGCCACTTTTTCATGATTCATACTTATCATTACACAAAAAATTCTGACTTCTCCACGATGAGGGTACTTGTCATCGCAGAATATAGTTGCAGCTTTTTTCAAGATTATGCAAGCAATTGCCACTTTTTCATGATTCATACTTATTGTTACACAACAAATTCCGACTTTAGGATGAGAGTACTTGACATTGCAGAAGATAGTTGGCGCTTTCTTCAAGGTTACGCAAACAATTGCCACTTTTTCATGATTCATACTTATTATTACACAACAAATTCCGACTTTAGGATGACAGTACTTGACATTGCAGAAGATAGTTGGCAGTTCTTTCAACGTTATGCAAACAATTGCCACTTTTCATGATTCATACTTGTCATTACACAAAAAATTCCGACTTCTCCGATGAGGGTACTTGACATCACAGAAGATGGTTGCCGCTTTTTTTTTAACACATTGACTGCTACGGTGGTCATCAGTGACCGGTGCAAAAGATTTCAATAAAAATGCGAAAAATTTGCAATGAAGCCTATTTGCAACCTTGTAAAAGCAATTGATATTGGAACTCCCATACTTTGGCTTCTAACAACTCTGCGTTACCTTTATTTTTCATGATTTGTTTATACTCTGCAGTATTTCATCGCATCGCGGTTCTAATATAGCAAAATACGCTTGGCAATCAACGTGTCAACAAGTATACGTGCCATTACACGAAAAAATTACAATTTCTTCATAACAAGTATGCTTGTCACCGACTGCTAAGAAGAAAAGGTTTTTCACTGCAGGCATGTCAGCTTTGATACAAAATTCGTGACATGTGGCTTCTGGGAAAGAGAATCTCTATGAGTCAAGATTAATCTTGCAAACGTTACGTGGATGAAGGAGCTTTGCAAAGTAAGGAGAGAAACAGGCCGGACTCAGTAGGTTTTGCGGCCAATGCGAAAACACTCGCACCGTCAATCATTCGCTTCGCACGCATAACATCAACGATAGCCTTCGCTACCCATCGCCTCTCAAACACAATCTCTCGGCGCCAACGCGCGCATCGCAAGCCCTGAATATCTCAACATACCCCGCAGTTTAAACAAACAAAACCTACTCACCACCCACGAACCACTCACCGTATTTTTCACCACACGCCTATCAACTTCGGCAGTTTCTCCGTGGGACCCTGTTTCCGTACATCAGTATTTTCCCCAACCTGGTCAATTATCCGCGAAGGGCCTCGCACCATCAAATCTGGATGGTGTACTGTGCCCTCGTACTTTCTCATTCCCACCATGGGTATTTACTAAATTACGTCCGGTGCAGCCGTGCGGCGCTGGAGAGGGTCCGCAATAAGATGCACCGAGCGAAGTTCGGAAGACAAAAGAGGAGGGAGAGGGATCAGGGAAGGCAGTCGGGAGGACAGAAGGAGGGAAAGACAAAATTCCTCGCTTCGCGGTAGCACCCAGTGGCCCGTTGCAAAATTGTGAACGCATCGAGACCGCTCGTGGGTGGTGCATATGTGTTGGCGCATTGGCCAACTGCAACGATGCGGCTCGCACCCACTGATGATCTCAGAGGCGCATGTCTGTCGCAGTGAGAATAAATCTGACGAGTGTCCTGTGAACATTTTCTAATCGCGCCTTGTGGTAACGCGATCTGCTTCACGAGTTTTTACGGAGGTGGAGGGTGTAGATTGTATGACGCGAGTGTTCAATGGAATGATTGGGTAACATATATTCTTTCGGAAAATTAACACTTTGACTGCCGTGGTGGTCACCGGTGACTGGCGCAAGAGATTTTATTGAACATCCAAAATATTCGCAATGGATAGCAATAATTATTTTATAAATGCAGTTGCTGTTGAAATAGTGATGCGATCCTTTGGTCTCCAAAACCTGCATATTACTTATATTTTGCATAATTCAGTCAAACGCTGTAGTTTTTCATAGCATCGCCGTTTTAATACAGCAAAGTACGATTGGCAGTCAACGTGTTAAGAGCTGTAAGGTTGTAATTCTAAAGGAAACGTCACCAGTGTGGGGCAGTACGTGATGCTGTTTTATAATATTTTAACACGTTGACTGCCGTGTCCAATCGGTAGCACTTATAATTTTGTAAATACAATTAATATTAAATTATGCAGCTTTTGCATTATTTTCATTTTGCACAATTCAATCGTATTCTGTAGTACTTCATTACGTTGCGGTTTTATAATAATGTAGTAACATACGCACGGCAGTCAACGTGTTAAATAGTGATTCAATTCTTTGGTCTCCGATACCTTCGCATTATTTACATTTAGCATAATTCAATCGTATTCTGTAGTATTTCATCCCGTTGCAGTTTTAATATAGTAAAATACGCACGGTAGTCAACGGGTTAAAAAATAGTGATTCAATTCTTTGGTTTCCGATACCTTCGCATTATTTTCATTTTGCACAATTCAATCATATTCTATAGTACTTCATTACGTTTCGGTTTTATAATAATGTATTAAAATACGCACGGCAGTCAACGTGCTAAATAGTGATTCAATTCTTTGGTTTCTGATACCTTAGTATTATTTCATTCTGCACAATTCAGTCATATTCTGTAGTACTTCATCCCGTTGCAGTTTTAATGTAGTAAAATATGCACGGCAGTCAATGTGTTAAATAGTGATTCAATTTTTTCATTTCCGATACCTTCGCATTATTTTCATTTTGCACAATTCAACCGTACAAACTGATGCCGTTTCAATATAGAGATATTCACAAGGCACCTAAAGGTCTCACAAAAAATTCAACAAATTAAATATCCATTTATAATTTTGTATGCAATTAATATTAAATAGTGATAATTTTGTAAATGCATTATTTTCATTTTATTATTAAATAGTGATGAAATTCCTTGATCTCCGATACCTTCGCATTATTTTCATTTTGCACAAGTCAATCGTATTCTGTAGTACTCCATCACGTTGCGGTTTTAATACAGTAAAATACGCATGGCAGTCAATGTGTTAAATAGTGATTCAATTCTTTGGTTTCCGATACCTTCGCATTATTTTCATTTTGTACAATTCAATCGTATTCTATAGTACTTCATCCCGTTGCAGTTTTAATATAATAAAATACACACGGCAGTCAACGTGTTAAATAGTAATTCAATGCTTTGATTTCTGATACCTTCGCATTATTTTCATTTTGTACAATTCAATCGTATTCTATAGTACTTCATCCCGTTGCAGTTTTAATATAGTAAAATACGCACGGCAGCAAAAAGTCTCACGAAAAATTCAAAAAACATCCAATCGATAGCATTTATAATTTTGTACATGCAATTAATATTAAATAGTGATAAAATTCCTTGGTCTCCGATACCTTCGCATTATATATATTGTGCACAATTCAGTCATACTCTGTAGTACTTCATCACGTTGCGGTTTTAATATAGTAAAATACACACGGCAGTCAACGTGTTAAATAGTAATTCAATGCTTTGGTTTCTGATACCTTCGCATTATTTTCATTTTGTACAATTCAATCGTATTCTATAGTACTTCATCCCGTTGCAGTTTTAATATAGTAAAATACACACGGCAGTCAACGTGTTAAATAGTAATTCAATGCTTTGGTTTCTGATACCTTCGCATTATTTTCATTTTGTACAATTCAATCGTATTCTATAGTACTTCATCCCGTTGCAGTTTTAATATAGTAAAAGACGCATGGCATTCAACGTGTTAAAACAAGGGCTACGTCGGCATGCGTGAAGAAAGAGGAGTATGGCCAGAAAGGAAGGGAAAGATTAGACGATGTTTCGTTGAATGATATGATTGAGTGTGAACGTTGATTAGTTTTTCGGGGTGTATTGAAATACGGAGGAAACTAAAGGTAATGTTGACCAACGGTGTCCGATTAGCTGGAGGTAAAGGATCCAGATTTCAATCGTTTGCGAACGAACATCCTACATCTTCAAGACATCGAGCAGACTGGTGACGTTTTCTGGCGTTATGGTTGGATTCTTGTGGAACGCGCGGGCGGATGAATTAGAGTCGGTTCGTTGAAATGTAACGCGAACTATTGTAATCCCAGGGCGTTCGGTGTGGGATCGATAACATCGATCGCGGCGATGCGAAAGAGTGACGATGCACGCTCGATAAGTGGGTTGCGTTTTACAGGCGTAACGTTCTGATCCAATTTCGTCGCGCTATGTAATTTGTTTGAGAGTCCTTCACCCACGGGTATGGGCTTTGGCCTGCGGCGCATCGTGTTTTCGCATTTCTGTGATCAAGCGACCGGAATGCGCGTGCAGCGACGTAATCCGGAGTCATGTAATATCTATTTTTGATGGAAGCGATTTCTTCGATGAAACCTGCACGCGACAATGGGCCGTTACTGTTGTGTCGAGTAGTTAGGGCACGAGTTTGTACAGACTTCAAAGATTGTTAGGACTAAACAAGACTCTTTATAATTCGTTTCGTGCTATGGACGTGTATAGACGTCCAGTGAATGGCACACTGGTATATAGACAAATTCGTTGTATACGCACCCAGCGTGTTTATCGAGCGCATTCCAGTAACAACAGACCAAATATTTTTTACAGTGTTTATTCCAGGCAACTCTAAATAACGGTTAAAATTGGGTATCAGTACATTTTTTTAGTGAGCTTAATTGGTTTCCTTCGAGCATCTGATTAAGGGACGACTTTGAACAGAATAGGTTTATGCTGTCTTTTGATCGCTTGCAGGATTCTGCTGATCATCGTTTACAGCTTTGATGCAAAAAATTAGTTCGCTATTGGGTGTAGTTATCTTTCCGTTTTCTAGCCCGCAATTTGCTAATATTGCGAACCCTTATAAAAATGGTATCGCGGGACAGTATTCTGCGGTGTGTCACATTTGACAAAGTATCCTGTGAAAGCCGCGATCCATTCGTTGAAAGAATTCAGCACCAAGGGTTAATTTTTAACCGGACATGACAAGCTGACTCATAACAGAACATAGAAGAGAACTCGCGTAAACTACAGCCCGTTACATAATTTGTTTCTTATTGTGATCATGACGCAGAACATCTACCTTACTATTCCTGTTCCATAATAATTATTCGTAATACTGATCAGGGCAATAAAATCAACATTTTATGTTATTTTCGCTGACGAGAACGATACTCAGTCTCTTTTCAGGCACACTCTTTGACCTTCCTTTCAAAATTTTATCAAATCCATACATTGCCCGCTCATGTCTCTCACGCTGACTCTGTTTCATTCATACTCATTCGCTGTCGTTCGCACTCTGTTTCTGTTTTCCTTCAAACACACGCATTTGGCCTATAAAAATAAAGAACCGAAGGGTCATCATAATTGCAGAACTATTACTCTATTAACACATTACTGCTGTCAACTATATTCACTGCAACGCGATGTAGCAAAAGATTTTACTCAAAATGAAAAAAATTCGCAATGAAGACTATTTGCAATATTTAATATTAATTTCATTATTGATATTGGAACGGATTGAATCAATTTTTTGAATTTTTCTAGATCTTTTGTGCTGGTCACCGTATTTTGCACGATTTAATTATACTCTGCAGTATTTCATCGCATCGCAATTCTAACATAGCAAACTACGCACGTGTTTTACACATTGATTGCCGTTAATCGGTTTTTTTCTCTATTAAAATTCCATACGAATACTATTACATTTCATTTAATTTTACAAATGTAAACAATGCGAATTTATCAGAGACCAAACAATTGAATCACTACCCAATATTAACTGCATTTACAAAAATATAAATGCTTGGGTATTTTTTTAATTTTTTGTGAGATCTTTTGTGCCGGTCACCAATGACCACCACGGCAGTCAACGTGTTAACACTTTCTCGACCGCTAGCCGATTAATCGGCTTTTGGGTTCCATCTGTTATTTACCGGTTCCAGATTAATCGGCTTTTCAGTGTTCTCTTTTTAATTCCATACAGAATACTATTACATTTCATGTATTTTACAATATGAGTCGACAAGTACTTGTATTAGGTAAAATAAATATCAAACAATATTATGACAATTCTAAGTGACAATAGATATTGATAGGGTATTTTTTGAATTTTCGTGGCACCTTTTGTGCCGGTCACCGACGACCATCACGACGGTCAACGTGTTAATACAAAGCACCACACGTCCTGCGCTCCGTAAAAATGTTCGGTTTCGTATCCATCTCCTGAACTCAGGATCCGTCCACGTGCGACGTCTGGCTGCCGACGTCCGAACGCCGATCGGCTAATACGGTTCGTTGCTTTTAATCGGATAAGCTTCAGGCGGTAGGACGTTAAGTCGCTTCCACTTAAGTCGCAGCACGCGAATCGCTCCGTGTTTACACTGCGAAGTAGCAGGAAGGCTACACGAAGGACACGAAGAGGAGCGTGGCGCGTGTCTAGTTTTTCTCGTAAATGTGCGCGGACTACGCCGACGTAATGCTTATTTATCGCCGATATTAAGTGCGAGGCGCGTTTGCCGTGGCGCCGACGTAAACTGGGTCGAGAAACGCGAAGAATGAGAAAGGGCAAGACCGTCGTCATTCCTATTATTGTCGCTGAGGTTTTTCTAAGAAGGCGAGATTCATTTCTTGGCCGGACGTGGATTCGGTTTATCGCGATAATGTTGGCCGATAACGGCGGACGATGTGCGGGTATGTGGGACGATGAGCTCAGCGCGGCGGAAACTGTTGAGGAAGTAGGATCGATTGTTAATCGAAGATTTTAACACATTGACAGCCAAAACTACGGTACAAATGCTAGTATTGAATATTTTCTAATCACGTCTTGTGGTAACGCGATCTGCTTCACGACTTTTCACGGAGGTGAAGGGTGTAAATTATATAACGCAAGTGTTCAACGGAATGATTCAATAACATATATTCTTTCACAAAATTAACAAAGAGTTCACAGACATAAAATGTATTATAATCGTGATATGTTCAGAGAATAGGTTAACACTTTGACTGCCATGACGGTCACCGGTGACCGACGCAAGAAATTTTACTGAAGACCCAAAATATTTGCAATGGGTAGCAATTAATATCTTATAAATGCAGTTGCTATTAGATTAGTGATTCGATCCTTTGGTCTGCAATACCTGCACATTATTTATATTTTGCATAATAATTAACACATTGACAGCCAAAACTACGGTACAAATGCTAGTATTGAATATTTTCTAATCACGTCTTGTGGTAACGCGATCTGCTTCACGACTTTTCACGGAGGTGAAGGGTGTAAATTATATAACGCAAGTGTTCAACGGAATGATTCAATAACATATATTCTTTCACAAAATTAACAAAGAGTTCACAGACATAAAATGTATTATAATCGTGATATGTTCAGAGAATAGGTTAACACTTTGACTGCCATGACGGTCACCGGTGACCGACGCAAGAAATTTTACTGAAGACCCAAAATATTTGCAATGGGTAGCAATTAATATCTTATAAATGCAGTTGCTATTAGATTAGTGATTCGATCCTTTGGTCTGCAATACCTGCACATTATTTATATTTTGCATAATAATTAACACATTGACAGCCAAAACTACGGTACAAATGCTAGTATTGAATATTTTCTAATCACGCCTTGTGGTAACGCGATCTGCTTCACGACTTTTTACGGAGGTGAAGGGTGTAAATTATATAACGCAAGTGTTCAACGGAATGATTCAATAACACATATTCTTTCACAAAATTAACAAAGAGTTCACAGACATAAAATGCATTATAATCGTGATATGTTCAGAGAATAGGTTAACACTTTGACTGCCATGACGGTCACCGGTGACCGACGCAAGAAATTTTACTGAAGACCCAAAATATTTGCAATGGGTAGCAATTATTATCTTATAAATGCAGTTGCTATTAGATTAGTGATTCGATCCTTTGGTCTGCAATACCTGCACATTATTTATATTTTGCATAATTCAGTCGAACGCTGTAGTATTTCATAGCATCGCCGTTCTAATATAGTAAAATACGCATGGCAGTCAAAGTGTTAATTAATACTTTTGCAAGATTCTTTTCTTCGTGTGTGAAAAATGTGTGAAAAAAATGATATGCGTGGATTGTCATCATAGGTATGGAATCGAGTAGGTATTAGGATTAAAACAAAGTACTGCGGGCTCGGCATGCGTGAAGAAAGAAGAATATGACCAGAGAGGACAGGAAGGATTAAACGATGTTTCGTAGAGCGATATGATTAAGCGTGAACGTTGATTAGTTTTAAAGAATCCGGGTTTCGGTCGTTTTAGGAACGAACAAGTATCGCTAGTGTTTTATGCGAGGAAACAATAAGTGATAGTTTGCAATGCGAAAATATTAGCAAGTTTTGTGTTCCTACAATAGATTTTGCCGTTTGGTAAAGTGACGTTTTGTGATCTCCTGAGTACTTCAAAAATCTCGGGCGACAGGCGGAAATAAAGGGTGTCTCAAAATGACCTGACATTTTAAATTACGCACCATTCTTTTGTGGCGAACATAAAGTAATAATAAATACGAACATAAATAAGCAAATATAAGTAAGAACATAAGTAATCGTTGACAACTGGTATCAGGAAGTATTGAAGTTTAGTCATGGAGAAGTGCTTTATATTAAAATAAAAACATTCGTATTTTTTAAGTAAATAATGCGATTTATTAATCAATTAAAATGTCAGTCCATTTTGAGACACCCTTTATGTGAACGGGTCCTACCGGTGCCAAACCAAAAAATCTTGATGACGTGTGCAGGCGACATAGTGTTAAGAGTCGTGACGTCATGCATTTGGGGTCAACTTTGTTATTTTTGTAATAATGCAAATGATCAAGATTTATCATTGACGACATGAATTTAATATCAGCTAGGTTATTATTTGCAGCAACGCAGGACAAGATTGATAGGCATCTACATTTATATAAAATCAGCTCGACCGTTTATTTCCTATAAGACAAGAAAGCGCGTTTTGTAGGCATTAATGCGGTTTTCTGTTCCGCGATCGATTTCGTCATCGCGTGTGGTCAATCGGGAAGCAAATTCGCGAAACGGGGCCGGAGTCATGAAGGCGACACGGGATTCGATTGGCTACTAATCAGAACATGGCGAACTAAAGTAGCTCCACTCGACATTAATTGGCACTTCCGTGTCAAAAGAACCGATATTTTCCATTGGCACGGCTTAATGCATTTCCCTTTGTCTGCCGTCAATTGTTTCCGCGTTTCTTCGTTCGGGTTCTATCGGCGCATCACGCGAATTCGTTGTATCGACGGGCACGTATCCTGCCAATTTGGGTCACGAAAAGTCATCCGGACACGGTCGACCGTCGTCCAGCGATTATTTAGGCCCGACACAAAACGGCGGATGAGCGTGTAAGCCAATTAACTACGCTGTTGGGGTCGTCGTAGGAGCTTTGTCAAAATTAACTTTGCTCCATCTGACGTAAAACTAACCTTCCGTCAGGTTGCCTGCCTGCCAGCCTGCCAGTCTATTCACTCGTCACCCTACCCAACTTCGTAGGAATCTTTTGTTCGTCATTTCACTAGCGCCATTTGCAGCAACTGCAAAAAAAGTATCTGTGGTGCAATGTTAAATTCGGTTTTATTAACAAAAATTGCGCGATTTTGATTACTAATTTTTGGTATAAATAGTTGTCCTCCTTCTTGGGTGAAATTTATTTTATTGTTCGAACACTACAGCACTCTACTTGTTTGGGAACCATGAGTTTCCTCTTCAGGAGTCTGTTCTCAGGATATCGAGTATGTGAAAAGGGTACTTTAAACTTAGTGATTGTTAACATTTTTTTGCGATAATAGATCCAATAATTAAAAATATTAGTTTGCATTCACTAATAATTAATATCTTAAATATTGTATAATTGAAAATCAAACCAACTGACCTGCAACAGAAGTTTGATTGTAATTATATGGTTGTCTTGTTTGAAGGGATTACAACCCACCCTTAGGAAATCCCACCCAAAATATTTTGTTATTGATTTAGCTCCAAAAATTTTGAAGTATGTCGGATTCTGTTCTAAAGTCTCGACGAGTACATATTCTGTTCTAAAACTTTGCTCAGTACACATTAATACGTTGACTGCCGTGCGCATTGTGCTATATTAGAACCGTGCTATAAATCCTGATATAAATCGTGCAAAACGAAGGTAATGCAGAGTTGTTAGAAGCCAGAGTATTGTAGCACCGTTCCGATATCAATTGCTTTTACAAGATTGCAAATAGGCTTCATTGCGAATTTTTTGCATTTCTAGTGAAACCTTTTGCGCTGTGGTAGTCAACGTGTTAAGACTCAAAACCTTGAATAATACATACTCAGACTCCCAACATCGAACAATTCAGTACAGCAATAAAATCACTTCAAACAGTATTCATTCAAAGAATAATTTTACCTCATAAACCGACTAACACACAAGGTTGCGATTAGCGAGACAGTTACACTCATTTCTCGGGAATCCGGTCCGACGCCATAGGTTCCCTGTGGCACCCGACAAAATCAGTCAAGATTGCCACACCATGCCCATCACTCAACAGCGGACACGGAATCCGGCCTGCGTCGAACTACGCGTCACGTTCTTAGGTCCATGGCTCATTTTCTCTCCGCATCCCGTGCCCTTCCGCCGCTCGACTCGTTTATTGGGCGTCACGAAAGAAACGACGATGTCGATATCGTCGTAAAGTACGAGACGGCGATGCGTCCACGCCGGAAATTGGAAAGATCCAGGCGGCGTAAATATACACTGCTCTCCGGGCGACAGTGGGAGAAGCAGGGGTCGCTTTCTTCGCGTCCCCGACTGTCGACGTTTTTCGTAACAAACGACCCCGGCGCGCTTTTTATTAGCCCGACGATATTTCCGAAAAATCTCGGCCGGGGATCATTTCCGCGTTGCCCCGGGCGAGTGGGCGGGAATTATCTCCGCGTTCGACGAACAGCACTTTGTCCACGAGATATCGAACTCGCTGGGGGTATCCGCGGCTCTTCCTTTCCGCGTGCCTCCATTGAAATCCGCTGCTTTGCCGTTTTCGCGGGCGTGTGTGACGCGTAATGGGATCGCCCGGTGAATAAGGACGTACGCGGGTGAGTGGTTCGTTAAAAATTCTGTGACGGCTGAACATTCTTAACTGGGCAATATTGGCGCGCGAACTTTCGCGGGCTTATTACATTCACTGCCACGGGAGATAATGGTTCTTAAAGTTTGCCGGTCTTATTCTTTGCGCGAGTTTCGGAACAATTTGGAACGGGGCTTCATGAGGGACGCGCGATAACATTTTTGCGCGGAGTTAGAGACGTCGAAAGGACATTTAATGCCAGACATTTATTTCTAATTTGTATAAAATTTAATCTAAGCTATATTGTAGGTATCGTCTGAGGCATAAAAATAAGAAGTCTTGTAAAAATAAGAAGGTTGTGTACGGCGAGGAGTAAGAATTACATTTTTTAAAGGAACTTTTGCAAGTAGTGCTCGCTGCTGCGGGCGCGACTTCTGGGTGCGTGTGTATTGAATGCAGATATTTTAGTTAATTCAGTTAATACCAGACATTCATTCCTAATTTGTATAAGATTTATTCTAAAATATATTGTAGGTATCATCTAAGGCATAAAAATAATGAGTCTAAGGGTGGGTGTGTGGTCGGCTGCGATAAAAAAATTGATTGAATCAAATGAAGGGTTGTGTCCGGTGAAGAGTAAGAATTTTTTGTTTGAAAACCATATAAATGTTAATACCAATTAATACCATTAATACCACAATTACCATTAATACCATATAACCAATTTAACCAAATGTTAAAACCGTATAAATCTTTCTCATCTGTCATGCACCCTTCAACGTTTTGTGGTCGATTTACTTTACACTTACACTTCTATTCTATTCTATATCTATTTTATATCTATCTATCTATCTATCTATCTATTCTATAGACCATGATTACTCGAAACAACACCCTTCCATCCCAATGACAACCACAACACTCACCTATAGACACCCTGATCACGCAAAAACGCGTCCGTCATCCATGATATCCGCGAAAGCCGCTATGGTGGTGTGTCCTCCTAAAAGATGATATCCGCGAAAGCCACTATCGTGGCGCGTCGTATCTAAAAGGTTAAAATTGCTTCTTTGATCACGATTACTCGAAACAACACCCTCCCATCCCAATGACAACCACAACACTCACCTATAGACACCCTGATCACGCAAAAACGCGTCCGTCATCCATGATATCCGCGAAAGCTACTATGGTGGTGTGTCGTCCTATAGTGGCGTGTCGTCCTAAAAGATGATATCCGCGAAAGCGATTTTAGTGACGCGTCGTATCTAAAAGGTTAAAATTGCTTCTTTGACCACGACTATTCGAAACAACACCCTCCCATCCCAATGACAACCACAACACTCATCTATAGACACCCTGATCACGCAAAAACGCGTCCGTTTCCCATAATATCCGCGAAAGCCACTATAGTGGCGTGTCGTCCTAAAAGATGATATCCGCGAAAGCCACTATAGTGGTGCGTCGTATCTATAAGGTTAAAATTGCTTTTTTAACCACGATTACTCGAAACAACACCCTCCCATCCCAATGATAACCACAACACTCACCTATAGACACCCTGATCACGCAAAAACGCGTCCGTCATCCATGATATTCGTGAAAGCCACTATGGTGGTGTGTCGTCCTATAGTGGCGTGTCGTCCTAAAAGATGATATCCGCGAAAGCCACTATAGTGACGCGTCGTATCTAAAAGGTTAAAATTGCTTCTTTAACCACGACTACTCGAAACAACACCCTCCCATCCCAATGACAACCACAACACTCACCTATAGACACCCCGATCACGCAAAAACGCGTTCGTCATCCATTCCTGGGTAACGCGGCCTCCTGGAAAAGCGAAGTTCACCCATTCGCGTGACGCAAGGTTGAATGCGTTAAGGAAGAATTCCTCCGTTCAAATATTCCGCGTGCGACGATGCGCACGGGCCTCCCTATGACGAAGAGGCGGATAAGAGATTCTGTCGGCGGGTATATGAAAGAAGGATGAAGAAATCGTTGGCTCCAGGATTCCGTTCATCGTTCGGCTGGCACCGCTCCAAGGGAGTAAATCGCGCTGGGATTGATTTATGACCAACTGGAGTTTTTACCCTTGGCTCCTGCGGGGCTCTTATCAGTATCCCGCTGATTTATTCGGCCGAAAACGAGAGGACGCGGGTGGACGTATTAATTGCGGCGCATATGCCGCGAAATAACTGCACGTTTTCCCGGGTTCTAATTATCGCGCGCGCTGTACAGGTATGTCGCTCAGGTGCATTGTGTTTACGAGGTTAGACACAGGCGACACGCGTTGTGTCTCCGAATTAATGGTCACGCGGCTGTTTGTAGCTGTGATCGATATTTTAATGTTATTTGTTTCCTTAGTAATTCTAGAGCGCTGCTGTGGGGGTCAGGTTGTCTGCGGAAGTGTGGGATATCTATGTGGACGGTCAGGTAATACATGGTGTAATATGTAGTATAACGCGAGTTCGTACGATGCGATAGAGATATGGCGAAGGGGATTTTTCGTGTAACACGATTCGACTACAGGACAATGTATAATAAAATGTGAAAATTCACTTACCTTGGGCGAGCAATGCATAGCTTGTTATGTTCAACGCTAACGATTTTTTTGTTTTGTAATTGTTTTGCATTTTTTTACGGCTACTTTGAATACGACATATATTTTTCTTTAATTTAAATAGCTTACATATATACATATATGTATGCTTTATTAAATTCTATTGAATGCATAATGTATTATAGTTTACAGTAGATAACAATTTGTCGTAAGAAATCGAGTAATATATATATATATATATTATTATATTATCGCATAATGTATATATATATATATTTATTTATATATATACACATAATATAACATATATATATATTATATTATATTATATGACAAATTGTTCTCTACCGTAAACTATAATACATTATGCATTCAATAGAATCTAATAAAGCATATATATACATACATAAATCGGTAGGGAACAACTCGATATATATATAATTCAATTTTTTTACGACAAATGGTTACCTACCGTAAGCTATAATACATTATGCATACAATAGAATTTAATAAAGCTATCTTCCCGTTTCAATTTATTACATGTATATGCTTTCCGCAAAGTCATTTTACTATTTCAATAGGAATAACACAAAGTACATTTGGCACGATGATAATTATCACGAACGTATTGTATTACGTGTATTCATACAATTTCTATTATACGAGAAAGATAAGGTATATCGTCTAAAGTATTATAGACGATTTGCTTGCATCGGATTTGTTCCTTTAAGAAAGGGTGACCGAATTCGGCATACCTCGCGGAGGACTTATTTTGTTCGATCTACCTGATTTTCTCTTGAAATTTATATAAAAGAAAAATGAAAATGGATAATTACTCTGTGTGTACCGTAGCAGTTGCAATTCTACCAAATACACAAACATTATCATGACACGCCGTGTTTTTGGGTAGTAACGACAAAGTCACAACCCATAAAAGTGCTCCGACAATTTTAATCGTAAAGCTGTTCTTTTGTACTTCCACTAACGCCGTACTTAGAACAATTCTAACTACAGCCTGTTACCCGACAATTGTTTAAAGTAGCACCTGATAGAACCCGTACTTTTCCTCAGCAGCACGCGCAGCCCGGCAGCGAGCGTAATTTATTTGAATAAATCTGTTTAGCACATCAGATACACAGACCGCACGGGCTCCTGTTTAGTTCCACGCAGATTAGATCCAGTGCGCGACGACTAAGTAAACGACTCATACTACAGCGCGGAGCCTCGTCCGCCGCTCGCTATCAAGACGTAACTGATTTAACCTGCTCTCGACTAAACGCGGTTCATTTGTCAGATGAGTCCAACATCTGTAAAGATCCGCGCCGCGCGCCCAGATTTGGGTCAGATTGCGGAATCCGCGAGTCTTGACTCTCGTCCGTGAAACGACGAACTCCACAGCGACACACTACGTGCCTCCGTGCTTTACTGTCCGTGAACACCTTTTGACGAACGGACGCGGACGTGCGCGACGAAGAAACGAGGGCCCCAAGTAAGACGCCAATGCCCATGTCGTTACCGATACTCGATCGATTTTGCGGAACGGCAGGAATTCCCCTTTGATTCGCGGATGGCTAGGAAATTGGCCAATCTTTGCCGTGCACCGCAGGAAGACTGCTCCCACCCACGCTCCTGTACTCTCCCGACAGACGCCATTGAGATTGCCAGCGGTTTTTCTGGGTGCTTAACGGTTCACGTGCCACGATTGTCTCCGACGTCGAGCTTTCCGTCTCGAAATTCCATTGACTACCACTCTCGCGGAACAGAGGTGCATGTGTAAGTGTCGATGGCGAGCTGAGAAGTCGGGGCGAAGTTCGCGGGCTGATGGAGAAGATTCGGGAGTCGCGAGAATAAATTGTTCATTGGGTCTAGTGGGGAAGCTTGTTTCGGTAAACAACTGGGCGCACTATTTTCACGGTACTGGCTTCACATTTTTCGTCTGCCGGTTTGCAAGTGCTGTTATGAGGCGGATAAAATTTGGAGAGTGGATGGTGATGATAGGGAAGAACGAATGTTGACAGAAGCTAAACGTAAAGTAACACATTCTATACTGATACGGACATGTCTCATAACATTATTGGCTTTCGACGAAGTTTCTGTTTAGGAGGCAGCGGTAACTTTGAAATGTGCATTAGCAACATATAGTATTAATAAGAATTGTTTACATTTTTTTCAATGCTTTGAATAATTTTGAAAGATAAATTAGGAACATGCAGTATTAACATTTTGACTGCCATGACGGTCACCGGTGATCGGCTTAAGATATTTTACTGAAGATCCAAAATATTCGCAATGGGTAGCAATAATTATTTTATAAATGCAGTTACTGTTAGAATGATGATGCGATCCTTTGGTCTCCAATACCTGCACATTATTTACATTCGGCATAATTCGGTCAAACGCTGTAGTATTTCATAGTATTGCCGTTCTAATACAGCAAAATACGCACGGCAGTCAACGCGTTAATAAAAATTGTTTACATTTTTTCCAATGCTTTGAATAGCTTTGAAAGATACATTAGGAAGATACGGTATCAACAAAAATTGTTTACATTTTTTTAATGAGTTCTATTGAAGCGTTTTAAACAAAAGTTGTATTTACTTTTGTATTGTATTAAATTTACTATTGTATTAAAAGTTTTATTTATACACAAATCTAATTGATGTATTTACGCACCGCGTAACACGGGAAGTCAAATAAAATCGGCTCCATGTTTAATGTTTTAATAAAATAACGTTTAATATTTTTTTTTAAATTTTCTCAATGGGTTTATAGAGAGCCTCTTAACTCTTTAAGAACCGCTCACGAGGTTTCTCGTATTTTCTACACGTCGTCATTAGATGTCACTTACTTTGATACATTATATCTATTTTGTCTATTTAACTATTTATATCAATATTCAATGCATTAAACTCGATTGCGTTTATGTTTTTTCGCTTATTTACCGGTGCGTTCTATACATTTCATACAAATGTATTTTTTAAGTAAAAAAGTTATGATCCTCATTAGAAAAATATAATTTTTTTAATAATACTTAAAATACTTCCAATTATACAATTTCTGATAGTTTCACAAAAATTGCTTCATAAATAAGAAAGTTATGATATTTTGTAACGTACACGTTCTCTAAAAACGTGCGGTCTCGGGCGTATTTCTTACAGATTTCTTAGTGGTCCTTATAGTGTTTTGCATTTTTAATGCATTGTTGACCGGACACAAGTTAACTCGTATTTGCATAGCCGGTCAGGAGTTAACTCGTGTTTGTACTTGCGTCGGCTATGTTAATTTTTGAAACGCAGGGCAATATAAAATATAGCAAAATTTTGTTCATTGTGTTTAAGTATTAATTCTAGTATTATTGTTTTAAGTACATACATACATACATTGTGTTAAGTATCAATTCTAATATTAGAAAGTGTCAAGAACGATGGAACGTAACGGTGAAGCATTTTTCAATCAATTATACGTGAATGCTTTATTTAGTTGCCCGAGTGACTTTTAAATAAGTTGTAGTAATTTGGAAAATGATTATTGAAAATGAAATAACAAGGGAATAATCTAGCTCTTTAAAAGGGAAGCGCAAGGAAACAAGATATATATGCAAAACCTCTTGTCTACATCTATGCGTAAATGACTGCTGTACAGATAATCATACGAAAAAATATTACAAGTTACATAAAATTTATGTCCAAAGTTCAATTTGAATTCATAATGCACGAACAAACTTTATCGAAGGTTATTTACATCGTCTCACTTCCATGTTCAATTACGAACTAATAGCCGGTGACTTAAGACAGCTTTTGCCGAAAATTGCCGGTCAACAATACATTAACCTCGCATAAACTTAACGAAAAAATGTATTAAGAATAATTATTTATGCTTACTGCCAAAACATAAGCCTGAAATATCTCGACAGTTTGCTCATGCCCTTCTTTATCTACCAAAAAGCGAAAATATCAGAATACGTAGGTGAAGGGTACCCTGCTCACCCCGCGTAGGACCTCCTTTGTTATTTCCACTAAAACGGTCAGGGTCCGTGTTCACTGAGACACGCTACGCTCCGGGACAATCTGGGCAGAGTCGAGACGAGTGGGAAATTTCGCTTCAGTGTCGGTTAAGGAACCTATTACAGCGGACTACCGAGTGTCGACGGTCTACTACGGTTTTCCATAGTCTACTAGGGTCTACCTGTGGCGTGCGGTTCTTCGCGGTCTCGTGCGATCGGCTTCTCCCAACCGAGAAAACCTCAAATGCAAGTACAAATAGATTACTGCCCGCCGGGGTTAGTTGCTATTCACAGCAGCTACCAGGATCGCCAAGAGAGAACGATCTTCGATCTTTCCACTCTCGCGTGCCGCTCGACGGCTGGATTTCGGTGATCGGCGGAAATTTGTTCCGAGCCATAAGAGCGCGTTATGGGATGGGCTGCCGTGTGAGAGGACAGTGGAAAATTCAGATTGACTGGTGCGAGGCCTGCGAATACGTCGGGATACGAAACTCGTGGGTCGCATGGGGGAATTATAATCGGGTGGCATGAAGTACGGCCGAAGTTGTCATACGGAAAATGTGGATTGTTGAAAGCGTGCTTCGTCGCACAAACAGGTAACACTAAACGTACCGGTACTTTACACCTACCTATTCTTATCATGGCGGGTCATTTGACCCCTTGCGAAATGAACATTGATTTTTAGAAAGAATTTCCTAGATTATTAACACGTTCCGTGTCGCGTGTACCACCGGTGGTACACGTTACACTTCCTCTGCAAGTCACGTGCGCCACCGGTGGTACACGTTAAATGATTGTTGAAAGCGTGCTTCGTTGCACAGACAAGTAACAATAAACGTACCGGTACTTTACACCTACCTATTCTTATTATGGCGGGTCATTTGACCCCTTGCGAAATGAATATTGATTTTTAGAAAGAATTTCCTAGATTATTAACACGTTCCGTGCCGCGTGTCCCACCGGTGGTACATGTTACACTTCATCTTCAAGTGTCGTGCGCCACCGGTGGTACACGTTAAACTTCATTTTCAAGTCACGTGTGCCACCGATGGTACATTCAGACATATTTTTTTAATGCGCTGAAAATATATGTTTATGACAAATTTAATTCTGTAAAAAAATATTTCTGTTGAAAGATTGACGCATTATACAAAATGCAGTATAGAACAGAGCACATAAGTTCGTGAATTTTTATATTTACAGTAATTAATAATTACGTATAGTTACAATAATTTATAATTAATAATTACGTGTATACAAATATTAACTTTGCAAGATTACTGTTGACTACGGTTTATTATTAGGTATTGGTACTTTTACTAAAGTATCAATACGTACTGATGTACTGATACTGAGAAAATCCTAGTACTTCATTTATTGAATTTGATACGATTGGTTCTCACGGAATTTCAGTAGGCTTTGACCAAGAATCTAGCGTTTTATTAGCAACAATAATACCGTTTCGATGGCAATTATTAAGCATACGATTCACGTCGAATTCGAACATCGCTTGAAAGACGCACATGTGTTTTACAAATTCGACCGAATAATGCATCTTCCTACCAGAGACGTTATACTCTACAGAACGCTATAACGATTTTTGCATAAAATTCGGACATTTATGTACGCGTGCACGTATGACCAAAAAGTCGTGCGCAACACGAGCGTTGGGGCAAAAGCGGAGAGTAAGGAAATTGGCGGGTAGAAAATCCGAGGCGGAAGGAAGCGCGGAGTTATTCAAACATTCGAACGCATCAAGCTCGTTGCCAGTCAAACGACTGAATTATATTCGAGCGGCTGGTGCCTGGGATAGACAGACGAAATGCAATTAAGCTAAGACTGGATTGTTTCGCTCTCCTGGCGAAGACCGTAGGTACTGAACTTGTTCTATCTGCGGTTTATCAGGTTGCGCCGCGCGGATTGAGTTAAATGTACTTGGAATTGTGCGGGACGATGGTATTAATTATGCAAAGTAGACGGTGGGCGTAGGGACGATACGGACTAGCGTAACCCCCATATTGCGCGCGCTTTATGCGGAATTTAAACGAGATCTCCAGATTCGGACGCCTGACTAATTGCACGCATAATAACCGCACGTTTTCGCGACCCGTACGTTCCAATTTACAGATCGCCGTGCATCATAATTGCGGAACGCTTCTTCGGCTGCGCGGGTCGATTTGGAAAACTAAAAGGAGGGATTACGTGTATGTGGCTGTTGCGGATAATCGGGATTAGCCAGGCGAATTCGATTTGTAATAATAAAGGGTATTTGAAGAGGGGAATCATAAACTAACGATGAATTCTGTGACCGACGAATATCGTCGAATATTTTTCACTGTTCGGTCACAATTACGCCTTTTAGTAACCTGTCAATACTTGTCATCGGCACTTTATGTTATATTGAAATAGGTGTACGATGTGTGCAAGACATTGTAGTTTTTTTAAACGAAGTCTTAATTATTGAACGAGACGAAGTTTGAAATACAGTTAAAACGAATAAAGTTTCAAGAAACATATTGGTTTTAAAATGATTAATTGAAAGTTTTTTCTTTTTGACACATCCGTCCAGTTAGGCGTTTTTATGCTGATCAATGTTTTATTTTTGAACTTTTCTACTGTTTCCCTTTTCTCTGTCCTTTTGCAATAACACCGTTAGTAACACAAGCTATAATTATCCCTAACATTAACATAAATCGTCACTGTTCAATTCTCGTCTAATTTTGCGCGCTCAAGCACTTATTATTTGATTTATTAGTTTAAAAGTATCTTGGAAGATTCTTGCAACCCTCGTTATGTTTGAAGTGCCTTCATTACTACGTTTAAAAAAAAACCTAACATATTTCAGGACCCTCCTCAGGAATCTGCCCATTATTCTGTGTCGTAATAATTAAACTGTGTGCTTACCTTATCGTGGCTTGTATATTTTTTTTGAGAAAGGATTAAACAATGCGACGTATTTCCCTTTCGCAACGTTTTCTGAGAACACACAGGGTGCTGATGATCGCTAGGCAAAAGAGCAGCGAACGCGTGACTTATGGCGTGCGGTAAGCAGAGCCGTGCGAAAATAGCTTTTGACAGCCGCGTGTAGCAATCACAATAAATCTTGTCCCATCGTGGGCCCACGCTCACACGCAAATGCGTTTCGTTCCGCGATGCGCTTCCATAATCTGGCAGGACCTGTCGATGCGGCGACGGGAGTATCACTTTTTTTCGTCGGCGCGCCGGAGTCTCTCGTGCAAAGCCACTTGAATACGGACGCCCGACAAACGCGATTTCGAACGTGTCGTTTTACCTAAGTGTCATTGTTTCGGTGCAAACCGAATTGCACGCCGAAGTACAGAGTGTACGAGCAAACGTTAACACCTTGCGTGGAAACTGCCTGACTGTTCACCGTGTATTTTTCGCGAGCGGCGAGTAGGTATATTCTTAGATTTCCTTTTTAATGTATACAAACGAATACTAGTATATACAATAATTTTCGTCGTGCCATATATATTCGGTGTGTGCTAATGGCCAGTAGAGTGTATATTTGAAGGGTTTTGTGTGGTAATGGTGACTTTCACGGAAAATAATAACTCACTCGAGTGTAATGTATCTTATTGTCTTTTTGGTCATGGAATACAATTTTTTTACCTACTTTTTTTTTACTTATCTGTTTTACTTTTTTGCTTATTTCTTTTTATTTCCGTGTCGTTTTATCTAAGTGTCATTGTTTCGGTGCAAACCGAATTGCACGCCGAAGTACAGAGAGTGCATGGGCAAACGTTAACACCTTGCGTGGAAACTGCCTGACTGTTCATCGTGTATTTTTCGCGAGCGGCGAGTAGGTACGTTCTTAGATTTCCTTTTTAATATATAGTAATGAATACTAGTGTATATAAAAATTATCGTCGTACCATAAACATTCAAGCTGTGATAATGGGCAGTAGAGTGTATCGTTGAAAGCTTTTATGTGGTAATAGTGACTTTTGCGGAAAATCATAACTCACTGGATTCTAATGTATTTTATTGTCTGTTTGGTCATGGGATAACATTTTTTTACCTACGTTTTTTACTTATATTTTTACTTTTTTACTTTTTTTTTCACTTAAATGTTATTGTTTTGGTGCAAACCGAATTGCACGCCGAAGTACAGAGAGTGCACGGGCAAACGTTAACACCTTGCGTGGAAACTGCCTGACTGTTCATCGTGTATTTTTCGCGAGCGGCGAGTAGTAATTCTTAGCTTTTTAATATACAAACGAATACTAGAATTTTCGTCGGCCATAGATATTCGGTGTGTGTGCCAGTAGAATGCATATTTGAAGGCTTTTGTGTGGTAATGGTGACTTTTGCGGAAAATCATAACTCACTCGAGTCTAATGTATCTTATTGTTCCTTTGGTCATGGAATACAATTTTTTTACCTACGTTTTTACTTATATTTTTACTTTTTTACTTATTTTTTTTTCACTTAAATGTTATTGTTTCGGTGCAAACCGAATTGCACGCCGAAGTACAGAGAGTGCATGGGCAAACGTTAACACCTTGCGTGGAAACTGCCTGACTGTTCACCGTGTATTTTTCGCGAGCGGCGAGTAGGTACATTCTTAGATTTCCTTTTTAATATATAGTAATGAATACTAGTGTATATAAAAATTATCGTTGGCATAAACATTCAACTGTGATAATGGGCAGTAGAGTGTACGTTGAAAGCTTTTATGTGGTAATAGACTTTTGCGGAAAATCATAAAAATTCTAATGTATTTTATTGTCTGTTTGTCAATGAAGCCTATTTGTTATCTAGTAAAAGCAATTGATATTGGAACGATACTTCAGTACTATGGCTTCTCATAACTCTGCTTTACGTTTATTTTGCGCGATTTAATTATACTCTGCAGTATTTTATCGCATCGTGGTTCTAGCATAGCAAAATACGCTTGGCAGTCAACGTGTTAATACATATATACTAACGAATACTAGTAGATAGGATAATTGTCGTGCCATAGACGTGTATTTTTCTGTGTGATTTCCTTTTTAATATATAGTAATGAATACTAGTGTATATAAAAATATCGTCGTACCATAAACATTGATTGTGTGTATCGTTAATGTGGTAATAGTGACTTTTGCGGAAAATCATAACTCACTGGATTCTAATGTATTTTATTGTCTGTTTGGTCATGGGATACAATTTTTTTACCTACGTTTTTACTTATATTTTTACTTTTTTACTTATTTTTTTTCACTTAAATGTTATTGTTTCGGTGCAAACCGAATTGCACGCCGAAGTACAGAGAGTGCATGGGCAAACGTTAATACCTTGCGTGGAAACTGCATGAATGTTCACCGCGTATTTTTCGCAAGCGGCGAATAAGTATGTTCTTAGATTTCCTTTTTAATATATATTAATGAATATTAGTGTATACGACAATTGCCGTCGTACCATAAACATTCGGTGTGTGATAATGGCCAGTAGAATGTATATTTGAAGGCTTTTGTGTGGTAATACAATCGGTTGTGTTAGACTACAATATGACGAAGAGTGACGTTGATCTTTTTGGCGAGCTGCCTCCTCATGTATCAGCATTCAGAACAGGTACAAAATGGTACCGAAAATAAGGTACTTATTTAATTTTAATTTAAAAAATTGTGGCTACAGTATTAGCATCACATTTTTCAGCGAATTGTTCGTTTTTAAATGAATCATTTCATTATTACATCCAAAATATATGCAAACAAATGCTCGTTCAATGTTCAGCGTGCAACAGTATTTTATGTGCAATTTCATGGACGTATATACGAACGCATAGCGCATCGGTATATCATTCGCCAGACGTCTGTCCACGCCCGCAGCACCGAAGCGTTAATGTACCATTGATTAAACATAGTCATATACGCGCTCACATAATATCATTTTATCTCCCCGTCTTGTTTTTCCGTTTCATTCTCCGTTTGCTTTTTAATATATGATAAACATACTTATCCATAAACAAGCTGTGATAATCCGCCGCCGGCGGAAAATCATTTTCGCCGATAATATTTTATCGTTTTCCGCCAAAGAACTATATTTTTACTTTTTTACTTTTTTTTTCACTTAAATGTTATTGTTTTGGTGCAAACCGAATTGCACGCCGAAGTACAGAGAGTGCATGGGCAAACGTTAACACCTTGCGTGGAAACTGCCTGACTGTTCACCGTGTATTTTTCGCGAGTGGCGAGTTGGTATGTTCTTAGATTTCCTTTTTAATGTATACAAACGAATACTAGTATATACAATAATTTTCGTCGTGCCATATATATTGTGTGTTTGGCCTAACGAATATTTTGACAAGTCTACCTGTAATGTATCTTTTGTCTTTTTGGTCAGATCCTACTTTTTTTTTTTTATCTGACTTTTTTGCTTGTTTCTTTTTATTTCCGTGTCTCACATAGCTATAAAGATGTCTTATCTCAAAAACACAAACGAACTATAATCAATCGCGTGCATTATGAATATGAGAATAATAGAACGCTGATCGGAGATCGTCTTAATATTAATTGCATTAACAAAATTATAAATGCTATCAATTGGGTATTTTTTGAATTTTTCATTAGACCTTTTGCGGCGGTCACTGAAGACCACCAAAAAAGATGAACTAGTGTAATATAGAATTGTCCAATTCGGTGTGTATTAAATGCAATCCAATTTTGTAAATCATAAGTCACTTGAGTATGATATACCTATTGTCTCTTTGGTCATGAAATACATTTTCTTTTTACTTATTTTTATTACTTACCGTTTTTATATGATTACTTTTTTTTTTACCAAAGACGACAAACTGTGTACTCTTTATTTCGTGACACATGCGTGTCTATGCCGATTTCGTTCCAAGAATGCACATTGGAGATTGTTTTACAAAATACCACGAGAAGAAAAATTATAGAACGTAATCCTTAATAAATATCCTTCATTAAGTTAAATAAATGTATGTAATGTTAAAATATACGAATATATAAAGTGTCCCATTGTGCTTAAAATTATTTTAAGTTAACAGAAACGAACTCATGAAATAGGCGCGCGTGCGGCGGATGACTGTCGAGTTGCTGGTCAGCCCGAGAGAAAAGCGGGTCGAGCGCAAAGAGTTAATAAAATCGTTACCTCAACGACATAAATAAAACCCGCAGGCCGTTCTTCCGAAAATGAAAGTGGCTAATCAAGCGGCGCGGATTTTACGTTTGTTTTTCTCGACGTATCCTTTACGGTAATCAACGAGCACTTTTATGCCCCAAGTTTCCCTATGGGTTTCCGTGGCCGAGCGACGTTAAGCGACCTTCGCGCAATGTCTTCTCTCTTCAGTTCGTAAAGCAGCGCGGAAGACAGTTGGCGGCGCCGTTTAGTGCCGTCCGCGGCGAAAACTTTTCAATAATTGCCACCCTCGTAATAAAGGCCGTTGGCGGTTAAGGCGGTGGCAGGCGAATAAGGAAGGAAATTAGCGCAAGCACGCGTCCACGGTGGCACGCGGACTGCCACTATTACACGAAAAGTTCGGCCGTGCCCAGCGTTACTAGATCGACGGAATTAAAAAAGGAAAAATGGCATAGTAGCGGAGGAACGTAGTTAGGTCGTGAAACAGTGAAATAGCGGGAGACGAACTCTGACGTGATGAATATATCACGTCACATTGCACCTTGTGCATAATTTTTTGACTCGTTCATAATCGTGTATTATTTTTTGACTTGTTCGTAATTGTGTATAATTTTTTGACTTGTTCATAATTATGCACAATTTTTTGACTTGTTCATAATTGTGTATAATATTTTGACTTCTTGATAATTGCGTATATTTTTTCGACTTGTTTATAATCGCGTATAATTTTTTGACTTGTTCATAATTGTGTTTAATTTTTAGTTACGTCTTTAATCCGTTTCGCGTCACGCGCTATCTTATAATAATTTTGTGTGACTGGGTGGCAAAGATCACGATATTTGTGGTGTGATGTTTATGGGATGTAGATCTCACACTTGTTTCATCGTAACTAATGGTGGAAAGCTAGTTGTTAGTCCGTATACTCGTTAAAAAAATTAAAGGGAGTTCGATTGGTCAAAAATATTGCATGAAAATGAACATGGTTGGTTACTGGAGTTTTCCTCTATGACTGCATAAAAAGGGGGAACGTATATGGAAACAAGAAAATATTATGGGAAATTAGGGAACATCCTCAATTTATATGTTCGCATGTATGGCCAGATTAACCTATTGTCTTCGCGATATATACATATAATGGCCCTGCAATAAAATCTCCAGGTTTGACATACCGGCTTATTAACACTTCACTTCATCTACCACTTCATCTACTACCTGGTAGTAGTGTAAGTCCACCGAAATCGAATGTTTCCGTTTAAAATAATTGTACGGACAAATAATTTTTGTAAATTACGTTTCATGTTTTACGTTTGATCAATATTATAATTTGAGATTTAGTTTACTAAACGAAAATGCTATCCAGAGGCTTTTACTGACAGGCATTCGATACTGATGAGTCTACGCTAGATAAAATGGAAAAAAGTGACGTAGATGTAGAGTTGGCAGTAGAGCTAATGTGACGACATAAGGGAATTTTGAGTGATTAGAAATAAGCGTAATAAAAACGAATGCCATAAATTGCATTTTTTCAAAACGTTTTCCATGTCACCTAGTCAACGCATTCTTCTAACGTCTTACAAAATGCAAGTGGCTGCGTCCAATTAAAACAAAACCATTGGTATTTAAATAAAAGAATCTTAATGTCTTGATTATAAAATATAAACACTCGTGTATAAATAAAAACATGAAAAATAAAAACACGAAAGAATATTTAAAAACACAAAAAAAGCATATGCGCAGTGCAAGCGAACGATATAGGGCCACACAAAAGAAAATTTTTCTAAGAAATATGACGTCATCAGTCTAAATACCTGTTTCACCAAAAACGATCTGTTTCAAATTATCCGAGTTTTAACGTAAGTAACTGTCGCTCACTCTTCCACACTACATTTCCGCCATCACCCTTATTTCCCACGTGCCTCCGATGTCGGTATTTTATCTCAAAATTCCCCGAACGCCGTCTGCCCTTGACAATGTCTCAGTTGAACCTCTGTCAGAGTTATCGGACGCGGGCCACTGTTACGTCTCAATTTATGAGCGTCGACTCTTCCTCCACCGGCGACTTTCGGATCGCAGTGCCGTCAGTGCGCTTTGCCCGGCGAGCGTTTGTTCCGCTTTCTATCCGTTCCTTTCCACGACCAACGCAAACGAGCATCCCATCGACCGAAAGTCCGGTCCAGTTACGTTTGTGCCCCGCGACACACGTTTGTTCTCTAATGCACTCTTCAATTTTTCTCTCAAAAGCCTTCGCCGTCGAGCGTTACACGCTTTCGGCTTTGGCGCTTCGCAGTTTTTCACGGGGCGACCTCTAACGTCAGTGACAGGAGCGGTTTCAAATTTATTTCCTCACCACGCGTGCCCATTACTGTCCGTCACTTTCAGGGGCGCGTAGCTGTCTGATCGATCGGGACTTTTTTCCAAACGCAATATGCGCTTGTCGGGTCTGACAGTGGAAAGCTTTACGCCATCTTCTCTTGATCGATCGACCTGCCGCCTGGCGGGTAACGAGGAACAACGATATTCTGCGGCGCGCTTCCGATCTCCCGCTTGTCAGTAGTAGACGTGCGTGTGCGATCAGACGTCAGAGAGTGTCCGGCGGGCGATATAAGAAATTAGTACGGATCGGCAATTCGCCAGTTTTTCACTGCGAGCCGTGGCGGATCGCTATGCTCTCTGTCACGGAATTAACCAATAACGAAATTCTTTAACCCTTTCGCTACGACGGTCTTTTTCCAAAATTTGACTTCGCTCACTCTTAACCCTTTGACCGCTGAAAACTTCCCGCCGGAGCCCTCACTGAGGACGAAATACTTTCCACTAGTGTGAATTCTATTGATTGATTATGTAAGGCGCAACTAAGTTGTAATGGTCATTTTTTATTTACGCCAAATTAAATAATACAAGAGAACTATTTGATAAAGGTGATTGCAGTAGGTAAGCATCTCTATTCATCACATATATTGATAATTGTGATTGCAGTAGGTAATAAATCGAAACGATTGAGAAACGCATATATGCGTCCATAGTCGACACCGACAAATTTTGGCGGACGCATATATGTGTTTCTCAATCACACATTCATGTAATTTCGATTTACTATCAATAATATAATACTATAATAATATAATCACTATATATCAATATATGTGATGAATTTAGATGACCCGCGCTCCAGTGACAGACTACAAAAAACGTCAAAAATCTCATTTGTATTATTTAATTAACATGCTTCAAATTGAAAAATGACCGTTTTGGAGCTAAAAATTCGATTGAAGACGAAATAACTACAAAAGATCGAGTAACTTATCAATATATGTGATGAAAAAAGATGCGTTGCCTAGCAACGCAAATCACCTTTATCAAATAGTTCTCTTGTATTATTTCATTTGGCGTAAATAAAAAATGACCATTAGAACTTAGTTGCGCCTTACATAATACAAGAGAACTATTTGTTAAAGGTGATTGACTGCTATGGACGCATATATGCGTCTGTATTCATCACATATATTGATAATTGATTTTTGATTGCAGCCACAATTATCAACGTATGAAATAAAACGATTGAGAAACGCATATATATTATCGTATAACTTAGTTCGACACCGACAAATTTCGGCGAACGCATATATGCGCCCATAGCAGTCAAAGGGTTAAAAATGTCACGATCATGAATTTTTTAGGGAAAGAACATTTCTGACGAAAGCTACGGCTGATTGATAATAGACGCATGCAACAATGCTATGCTCTCTAACAAAAAAAGCAACATACGGAACAAGAGTTCTATGATAAATGTGCCAAGATGGACTGTTAATAGCGAAAGGGTTAAACGCCCATTTTTATTGAAGTTTACTTATGACGAAACTGAATAGGGGAAAGTATTGGGTTGTCCGGAAAGTTCGTGCCGATTTTCGGTAGGTGGCATGAGAACAGACCTGAGGATATCATTTTTATAAACATTTATTAATTTAATATCATTTTTGAAAACAAATGACATGTGTACATATTCTAAAGGACGGAACTTCAGGCATATTTGGAAAAATGTTTGGTTACGATACGTGAATTTTTGTCAGGTTTGTACGCCTTAGAATATGGTAGCGAACAAAGTGCATTATAGATATTTAACTCCTAGCACTACGCTGAAATTCGGAACAAATCGTGCCTGAGATATGCACCCGAATGGTCGCAAACATTAAACACGATATCTTGCAACTGAGTGCGAGATACTGTCTTATACTATATATAATTAATCTTCTTGCGCGATTCATCACTGGCATAATGACACTGCTGTCACTAGAATTTTCATCACTGTTTCTCTCGACTTTCAACTCTTTCAATATGTATCGATTGACTGCTTGAAACATTGGGAGCCTTTCCACTACTCTTACTTCCACGCGAACTACATGCATTTTTAGTAATTTTGCCCCTTTTTTTATATATGCTGGAAGGTTTTACAAAATGAAAAATGATAAAGAATATTACTTCTTGTGAAGAAGAGTATAAGAAACGTGTGCACCTCATATAATGGAATAGTAAGAACTGAAGAACGACTGAAGCTTTCTTGTTCTCGCCGAATGCATATGTTTATTTAGTTTTCAAATGTATCTGGACTACGACATTCTAAGTAGCACGTAAACTGCATTGGGACATAAAACATAAAATACCCATTTATATAAAGAAGAGAAAAGAAAAGATAAAAGCCCATTCAGACGTTCTTGTTTGGCACGAGATTAAGACCACGAGTACGGCTCGTGATATTCATGTCTGGCCCGAAATGTCGATTACGACCCAGACTCGTGATATTCGCGTTCGACATGAAATCAAACAACGAGTCTGACTCGTGATATTCAAATTTGGCCTAAAATTCTCATCACGAGTCTGATTCGTAAAAATAATGCAAGGGGTTAACCCTTTGCACTCCTATGTCGAGTGTGACTCGACATCAGTTTTTATGGCAGGAGCTCCTTTGTCGAGCTCCACTCGACATTTTTTCATGTCTAAATAAATAGATATCGTGCACAGGTTATCGACGCTCTCGCAATGTCACTAGAAGGGTTAGACATTCAGGTAATCGAAGAGAAATAAAAGAACTGGATGTGATCACAGATTATAATAAAAATATAGATGGTGTCGATATGGCGAACCAATACGCGACATCTTACTGTTTTTTACGTCGAGCACTCAAGTGGTGGAGGGAATATTTCTTTTGGGGCTTAGAAATCTCCATGGTAAATGCGTTTATTTTATACAAAGAAAAAACAAAAAACCAAGGAACAGAACCTATAGCCCACAAAAAATTTCGCGAAAAGATTTTGTCAATGCTAATTCGTGATTGTCGTCATCCAAATATGAAATTTGGTCGAGTCACACTCGACATCAGTTTTTATGGCAGGAGCTCCTTTGTCGAGCTCCACTCGACATTTTTTCATGTCTAAATAAATAGATATCGTGCACAGGTTATCGACGCTCTCGCAATGTCACTAGAAGGGTTAGACATTCAGGTAATCAAAGAGAAATAAAAGAACTGGATGTGATCACAGATTATAATAAAAATATAGATGGTGTCGATGTGGCGAACCAATACGCGACATCTTACTGTTTTTTACGTCGAGCACTCAAGTGGTGGAGGGAATATTTCTTTTGGGGATTAGAAATCTCCATGGTAAATGCGTTTATTTTATACAAAGAAAAAACAAAAAACCAAGGAACAGAACCTATAGCCCACAAAAAATTTCGCGAAAAGATTTTGTCAATGCTAATTCGTGATTGTCGTCATCCAAATATGAAATTGGGGAGGCCTGGAACACATGATAAACACGATCGCTTAGATGGAAAGCCTCATTTAATCTTCCTACATCCCGAAGGAAAACACAAAGACTGTGCAGTTTACTCAAATAGAAAAACATCTGGAGGAAAAAGAGAAACCACCTATTTTTGTGAAACGTGTGAAAGAAAATCAGGGTTACATCTTGCAAGTTCTTTCAAAAGATATCATACCCTTGAAAATGTCAATATACGACAATACTGTAAATAAAATTGGTATTTAAGTGAATTTGTTTCTTCCTTTATTTATTTAAATTGCTTTATATTTTTAGTTAAAGTAAATTTCAAATAAAACACTTAAAAGCGTTGGGAGCTGCTGGTAACGAAATTGAAATAAAATTCGGAGTGCAAAGGGTTAATGCTTTTTTCTCGAAAAGGTAAAACTACCACACAAACGGCAAACAAGATATGCCCTGTTTATGGTGAAGGTGCTGTAGCCGAAGGAATTGTGCGGAAATAATTTGCTCGCGCCTATTCCGATTATTACAAAATTTCCTTAGTGGCAAAAATGTCAGCTCTCCGATCGAGATAAAAATTCACTTAGAAAACTTATTCGCCGGAAAACGTGAGGTGCTGAAAAGACGGAATTCTCGAGTTGCATGAAAGATGGAGAAAGTAGTAGTTGTAGACCAGAGTGGCACTTATATAATTGAATAAATGTATACCAAAATTTGAATGAGCTGCGTTTCAATTTTCCTTCAAAATCAGCACGAACTTTCCGGACAACCCAGTATTTTCTGGCGGAAGCTCCTGTTCGTGAAGAACACGTTACTGCTGAAGAGAAGTCCCTGGGGCATTGGAACGTACAGAGGTTTCGTGTAAGACAGGTTTTTCAAGAATTCTTTACGTCAGAGGTTGAATACGAGGAAAAGTACTTAACCGTTAACGGACGTATGTCACCTTCCAGGTGACATTATAGTTTTTGCCGCAACGGACGTGTGTCACGTCTCACATGACATTGTAACTCTCACTGGGTCAGACATCAGACACGCGAGATGTGCTTTTCAGTGTTTGCGTGTTGTTTGTTTGAGAACTAGTTATTTCGCGCATTGGAAATTTTTGCGAGGGCGATATAATATCGAGTGTCGAATAAAATGTGGTTTTATATCAACTAATGTGGGTCTGCTCATCTTCGATAGGGGTTAAATTTCCCTTTACTGGTTTCGTGTGCAATTGTATATGGCGCGATTGCTTAGCATGTATTTATTAAGAACCCAATAACCGTGTGATGGCTTGCTGTCGATACCGTCTATGAGTTAATTGCGTAGACGCGCACAGCACATGGTACCGTGTGTGACGAACTGCAGCTCTGAGTGCATGCATATGAGCCTGTTTAGTATTTCCGATGTCGCTCTATACTATATTCCGTACAGCAGACTAAACTGTGAGAGGCAAAACAAATAATTTTCTATTTGCCAAATAAAAATACTTTGGTATAGTATAATTTTCTATTTGCCACATAAAAATACTTTGGTATAGTATAATTTTCTATTTGCCACATAAAAATACTTTCGTATAATATAATTTTATATTTTCCAAACAACGATACTTTGGTATAGTATCATTTTCTATTTGCCACATAAAAATACTTTGGTATAGTATAATTTTATATTTGCCAAATAAAGATACTTTGGTATAGTATAATTTTCTATTTGCCAAATAAAAATATTTCTACATAGTATATTCAGTACAGCAGATTAAGCCGCAAGAAACAAAACACATAATTTTCTATTCGCCAAATAAAAATACTTTGCTATACTATAATTTTCTATTTGCCAAATAAAAATACTTCTATACAGTATATTCAGTACAGCAGACTAAGCCGCAAGAAGCAAAACACATAATTTTCTATTTGCCAAATAAAAATACTTTGGCATAGTATAACTTTTTATTTGCCAAATAAAAATACTTTGCTATAATATAATTTTATATTTTCCAAACAAAGATACTTTGGTATAGTATAATTTTCTATTTGCCACATAAAAATACTTTGGTATAGTATAATTTTCTATTTACCACATAAAAATACTTTGGTATAGTATCATTTTATATTTGCCAAATAAAGATACTTTGGTATAGTACAATTTTCTATTTGCCAAATAAAAATATTTCTACATAGTATATTCAGTACAGCAGATTAAGCCGCAAGAAACAAAACACATAATTTTCTATTCGCCACATAAAAATACTTTGCTATACTATAATTTTCTATTTGCCAAATAAAACTACTTCTATACAGTATATTCAGAACAGCAGACTAAGCCGCAAGAAGCAAAACACATAATTTTCTATTTGCCAAATAAAAATACTTCTATACAGTACATTCAGTACAGCAGACTAAGCCGCAAGAAGCAAAACACATAATTTTCTATTTGCCAAATAAAAATACTTTGGTATAGTATAATTTTCTATTTGCCAAATAAAAATACTTTGGTATAATATAATTTTCTATTTGCCACATAAAAATACTTTGGTATACTATAATTTTCTATTTGCCAAATAAAAATACTTTGGTATAGTATAATTTTCTATTTGCCAAATAAAAATATTTCTACATCGTATATTCAGTACAGCAGATTAAGCCGCGAGAAACAAAACACATAATTTTCTATTTGCCAAATAAAAATACTTCTATACAGTATATCCAGTACAGCAGACTAAGCCGCAAGAAACAAACCACATAATTTTCTCGTTGCCAAATAAAAATACCAGAAGCGTCTCAGTGAATTGCATATGCAACCGTATATGACGAATAGCAGTATCCCTTGCACGTACACGTGTATCTTTAATGTTACCTGCCTTCCATGACATACATTCCGTTGGCATACCAAAATACCACCAGTGCCTCCGGAAAAAATTGCTTTTAAAATACATCGAGGATGCGAATGTTTTCATGGCACAAATAACATTATCGTTTTTAGAATTCGAACCCCCTGCAACTTATTCGCCTCAGCTTTTCCATTGAAGCCGTTCGGTTGAGCGAGATTGAGAAATCCTGAGAATATCCAGGCGCCCAACGTAACACTAGCTATGCGTCGGACTTTCTAGTCTAATGCTCCTGCAGTGTGCAGCGTTTACTCGCGTGTAGATTGCCTATACCCACCTTTTGTCGGTCACCGAGGCACCGGGCAATAGCGTTTAATTTTTGGCCCGGCGCTAACAATAGTTGCGACGAACCGAAGCCGAACCTCGTGAAGCGAGTTATCGAGCGCGATAATCTTGCCGGAAAGTCCATTCGCCTTACACACTCGCAGGACCGTAATCGTGAGTGCGGGTGATTGAACCAGTGACCGAGAGCGAGCGTACGCCGGTTCGGAGGGGTAGACGTTTATAGAGAGCTTCGTATAGAAATAACAACTCCTTGGGTCATCGGCTGGGGAAAGAAGACAATTCTTGAGTGCTTCATGCAAGATTTATGGAGAAATTTTTATATGGACGACGTTATCGTATAAAGTATAAAGTATAAAGTACGAAGTACAAAGTGCAAAATGCAAAGTATAAAGTATAAAGTACAAAATATAAAGTATAAGGTAAAGTATAAAGTATAAAGTATAAAGTATAAAGTATAAAGTACAAAGTATAAAGTATACAGTATGAAGTATAAAGTATAAAGTATACAGTATGAAGTATAAAGTATAAAGTATAAAGTATAAAGTATAAAGTATAAAGTATAAAGTATAAAGTATAAAGTATAAAGTATAAAGTATAAAGTATAAAGTATAAAGTATAAAGTATAAAGTATAAAGTATAAAGTATAAAGTATAAAGTATAAAGTATAAAGCATAAAGTATAAAGTATAAAGTATAAAGTACAAAGTATAAAGTACAAAATATAAAGTATAAAGTATAAAACATAAAGCATAAAGTATAGAGTATAAAGCATAAAGTACAAAGTATAAAGTATAAAGTATAAAGTACAAAGTATAAAGTATAAAGTACGAAGTACAAAGTGCAAAATGCAAAGTACAAAGTGCAAAGTGCAAAGTACAAAGTACAAAGTACAAAGTACAAAGTATAAAGTATAAAGTATAAAATATAAAGTAAAGTATAAAGTATAAAATATAAAGTAAAGTATAAAGTATAAAATATAAAGTATAAGGTAAAGTACAAAATATAAAGTATAAAGTATAAAACATAAAGCATAAAGTATAGAGTATAAAGCATAAAGTATAAAGTATAAAATGTAAAGTAAAGTATAAAGTATAAAATATAAAGTAAAGTATAAAGTATAAAATATAAAGTAAAGTATAAAGTATAAAATATAAAGTAAAGTATAAAGTACAAATGTATGTAAATCCTTTTGGGGTCGTATAAACTATTCTCGAAGTACAAAGTAGACTTCTTTATTTTATCCCAAAACTGTTTTTATAGTGGTACTGAACTTCGTGTGACTGTCCTTCTGTATTGGATGTTACATTTTAACTCGGTGTACAAATACAAAGCTTATTCAAAGTATAAAGTAAACATATTAGTTAAATTATAAATATAAAGTGAAACGAGATGAAATTCGGTTTAAATGATGTAATAAAGTATTTTTTGTTGTTTATAAAATAAAGTTTAACGATAAATGACATCAATATAAAGTGAAATAAAGTATAAAATTCAGTATAAAGCATAAAGAAATTATATAAAGTATATATTGAAATTTCTATTACTAATATAATATTTATAATATTATAACATAATATAATATAATATAATAATATAATTTAATATAATATTTATAAGTTTAACGATAAATTACATAATTTAAACGTGAAATTAAAAGTGTGTAACATATAATAGTATGACAACGTGAAAATGACATAAAATATGTATTGAAATTTTTATTACTAATATAATATTTATAATTGTACAGCTGACGTCATAACCCTTCCCATAAACTTTGATTAAATTTATGTGACAAGTTTAATTGAAAATTATGTTTTACGAAAGCATAAAAGATTTTACGATTTGCGCATAACTTCAGTAACTTTGGTTGAATTTATGTAATAAGTTTCATTGAAAATGATGTTGTCCGAAAGCATAAAAGATTTTACGATTTGCACATCATTTCAGTAACTTTGATTGAATTTATGTAATAAGTTTCATTGAAAATTATGTTTTGCGAAAGCATAACAGATTTTACGATTTGCACATCGTTTCAGTAACTTCGATTGAATTTATGTAATAAGTTTCATTGAAAATGATGTTTTCCGAAAGCATAAAAGATTTTACGATTTGCACATCATTTCAGTAACTTTGGTTGAATTCATGTAATAAGTTTCATTGAAAATGATGTTTTCCGAAAGCATAAAAGATTTTACGATTTGCACATCATTTCAGTAACTTTGATTGAATTTATGTAATAAGTTTCATTGAAAATGATGTTTTCCGAAAGCATAAAAGATTTTACGATTTGCACATAATTTCAGTAACTTTGATTGAATTTATGTAATAAGTTTCATTGAAAATGATGTTTTCCGAAAGCATAAAAGATTTTACGATTTGCACATCATTTCAGTAACTTTGATTGAATTTATGTAATAAGTTTCATTGAAAATTATGTTTTACGAAAGCATAAAAGATTTTACGATTTGCACATAATTTCAGTAACTTTGATTGAATTTATGTAATAAGTTTCATTGAAAATGATTTTTTCCGAAAGCATAAAAGATTTTACGATTTGCACATCATTTCAGTAACTTTGATTGAATTTATGTAATAAGTTTCATTGAAAATTATGTTTTGCGAAAGCATAAAAGATTTTACGATTTGCACATCATTTCAGTAACTTTGATTGAATTTATGTAATAAGTTTCAATGAAAATTATGTTTTACGAAAGCATAAAAGATTTTACGATTTGCACATCATTTCAGTAACTTTGATTGAATTTCTGTAATAAGTTTCATTGAAAATGATGTTTTCCGAAAGCATAAAAGATTTTGCGATTTGCACATCATTTCAGTAACTTCGATTGAATTTATGTAATAAAATGAAAATTATGTTTTACGAAAGCATAACACATTACATCATTTCAACGCATGGTAATAAGTTTCATTGAAAATTATGTTTTGCAGCATGAACAGTTTGGCTAAATAAACGCGTGTTAACACATTGCAACGGACGGATGAAAAAGCAGGTTATCATCCCATCCGTCATTGCTATTTAACGTCGTTCGGGGCGGATTAACGAGATATATCGTCTTGCTATTTCGTCATTCTGGGCCATTAACTGATGAGATATATCGTCTTGCATATTCTGTCGTTTGAGGCAGGTGACGAGATATCACACAGTTGCTACGTGATTGTTAACCGTAGTTTTTCGTAATTTGTGTTGCGAATTAATTATTTGAAACTCTGAAATATGGATAGCGACAAAACGATTAGCAATATTACAGAAATAATTGTGGACAGTTTAACGGATACATCAAGTGATGACGAGAATATGAATATTTGTGAGGACTTTGTCGTGTTCCACTTCACTTAGTGTCATGTTTTACGAAATATCATACTTTAAAAAATGTTTAGTTTTTACACATTTTTACTTACTGAGAAATATTAAAAAAACATTCATTTTTAAAGTTGTTAACAATAAATATATTCACGGGACAATGATTTTTAAAACGTTGACTGCCAAACGTATTTTGCTCTCTTAGAATGCACCGTTCCAATAGAAATTGCTTTTACAAGATTCCAAACAGGCTTCATTGCAAATTTTTTGCATTTTTAGTCAAATATTTTGCACCGATCACCGGTGACCACCGTGGCAGTCAACGTGTTAACTACTAACAAATCATCACTAATTTAAAAATATTTGACGCAAAAAAATACCCGGCCACTGGGTACGATTAGCAATAGAATGCTCGGTCCGCAAAGTGTTAACATTCATCCCAGATCCACCGTCATACCACTCGCTGTCAGAAAGCGCGGGAGCATGTTACAGACGGGAAAACTCGAAAGCACGGTTGCGTGTTATTACGCGCCGCCGTACGACTTTTACCGAAGAAAACGAGCTCTAACCGAGTTTACTCTCGAGCGGATTGCACATTCGGATCGCTAATTAGATTCCACCCCTTCCCACGGCGCCATCGCGTGTTACTACCCACTGACATAGACAGTTTGCATGATCCTAATTCGAGTTTTGAAGCTTCCTTCGACGGTATAATAAGCTAATGGAATTACCGACAAACCGCACGAACCGATAGGGACCGATAATTAATACGTCCGTAAATAAGGTTACCTAACGTCGATCGACGGTACTGAAAATGAGTGAACTTTGCCGTGAAATTTGTCGTTCGGCGACTCCCGGCTGCTGCGGGCATCGTTGTTTGGCAGATCTCGTTACGAACTAAAGAGGCGACAGGAGGTTCGAGTGACAGACAGAAGTCGGAGCTTTTGCCAAGCGTCTTTGTCGGGTCTGTCGGCGGCGGCTAACGAAAATTGAACACTCATGAATCGAGAGCGGAGTAATGGCGGCTAAGTGGAGTGCATTAGTCATTCGCGAGTTGCGGCGAGGCTCATTAGGAAGCCGCGGAAACTTGTCTCGCGCATATTGTCAACGAGAGGACATCGCGTTGCATATTTAATCCGAGCAGACGGCGCGAGGTACGCGAACGCGTGCAGGAATAGAAGAGTACGCGTTTAAATCGTTTTTGCCATAAGAGCGATGCTACGCGAGCACGTACGTACGCGTGGTATTATAATTAAAACTCGAGTCAGCGGTGTCATTAAAGCGAAGACTAATTTAAATTGCCGCTCAATCAGAAATAATTGCCTGTAAGTCATTAATGGCGGTGGGGCAGAAAGCAGGAATAGGGGAGTTAGACATTAGTGGATCGCGGTCGAATAATCGGCAAATAATAGTCGGGGCAGGAATAACACTAGGGTAACGGGAGGGTAATAATCGGACGACAGTCGTTGAACGATCAGACAACAGTCGCGCAACAGTGACCTAATAATAGTGTAATCGAGCAACAGGCAGTAACAATTGGGCAACTGTCGAGCAGCAGGAAAATAATAGCACAGTATAGAGAGATCCAGTAACGACACTCAAGTCTTTTCGGTGAGAAACTTCTTTCTCGAACATGCGCGACCTTCTACTATCCTCAAAATGGCGCATTATTTACATCGGCAGGTTTATTGATACTTATAACAAGCTGCATGCAGGTGCAAAAGAAGTTAGACGTATTCACACGTCACTTTTATTTATAAAAGACGCACTTCAAGCATTTACTGTAGTAATATTGATATTTTAGTTAAAAGAGCGCTTTTATAAATAAATTAAAGGTGTGAATACGGATTAATAGGTTTATCGGAAATACATGAGAGAGTAATAAAAAAAATTACAATTTATTTCATGTGATATTGTTTAATTTCTCCTCTTCGCACGTATACATAGATTATTTCAACATAAATTATCATTTATAATGATAGTCAAACAATATTTTTTTTTTAAATTATGGCACGTATTACCTAATGTGATTATAGTTTTCATTAATTGCATTGATTGAATATTTCTTATTTATTGTATTTAATAACCATGAATATTAATAATTTTCTACATTATATCAAAAAATGATTTTCATTTATAGTCACATCATTTTCATGGTTGTATCACTGTTTCTTTATCATCAAAATTCAATATTTTTTTTATAACACGCGTTTTCATTAATTGCATTGATTGAATATTTCTTATTTATTGTATTTAATAAATATAAATATTGCTAATTTTTTACATTATATCAAAAAATAATTTTTATTTATAAAATCATTTTCGTTGCGTATTACAGTTGAAATACGCGCGTATTACACCAAGAATATGGCGGCTGCCATTCAAGATCACCGATTCGATGCACCCCAACATTAAAGCTGCCGACACGGAGTGTGTCACTGGGTCTCTATATTGTGATAATAGCTGAGAAAAACGTCAACCCACATCAGCGTAATACACGGGTAAAAATCGAGCAGCAATAATGTAGCAGTCTTCTAACAACAGCAGGATAACAGTCGAATAGTAATAGTCTAAAAATCGGCCAACAGTCGCTCACACAACAGTAACAGTTGCGCAACAGTCAAAATGGAACTCGGGGTGCTGGCACGGAAAGCGGGCAAAACTGAGAGAAAGGGAGAAAGTAACGTGGGAAAGGAGCGAGGTGGAGAACTGCACAGGGGGAACAGAAGCAAAGTGCGGCAGGGACGTTGGATCTGCCGAGCGTCGTTTGACCGCGCCATAAATCTTTCGATAGTAGCGCGCTAGCGTGAAGAAGCCAGGAGAGAAAAGCCAGAAACGCGGAGAAACGAAGATGCATGCAACGGCTAAGCAAGCGGCGGGACCTTCTCCTCCGCTCCCTCTGAAGTTCTGCAACAAATAAACAGCGGCCTGCCCTCTGACGCCCCCCGCCGTTTGACGCTTCGCGCGGGTGCAATAAGCAGGACGCTCGATTCGCAGAATCGATTAAAGATGATTTAACCCTTTCGCTTCGGCAGGCCGGTCCGCCGAAGTACCGTCGCTGGACGGAAGCGTGTGCAAGAAATATGCAGTATGCGTAGTTTCTGTATACACGTTTTCCCATATAACAAGGGTGCTGAATAAAATAATCGTAACTCCAATATGGCGAGTGTAATTTACATTTTTAATGTAGAAAGATTTATAAAATTATAGGTAATGTAAGTGTTTACATATTTACTTGGGTTCATCTTCAATTGACTCTGTTTCCAATTCTGATGTGCTGCATATGTATAATTCTTGGCCGTCTTTTAAGCAGGTTGAAATTATTTTCATTTTCCTCGGAAACGGTTAATCCATTTTCAAACATAATACTTTTCATGTCTTGCATACACTTTGAAACTATTCTTGTAAAAACATTTTCAAACAAATTCCTAACATATAATTTCTAATTTATAACTGATTAAGAATTATACCTTATGCCGATCTATTTCTAATTCCTGTAAAAACCAGACGTTCGGATGGGTGGGATATATTGCGTAAAACGTTTTGATGTTGTTTCAACAAAGGGTAGTTTTAAGAAGTGATTAACCCTTTCGCTTCGACAGTCCGATCCGCCGAAGTACCGTCACTGGACGGAAGCGTGTGCAAGAAATATGCAGTATGCGTTGTTTCTGTATACACGTTTTCCTAAGGCTTATATAATAAGGGTGCTGAATAAAATAATCGCTGCTACAATATGGCGAGTGTAATTTACATTTTTAATGTAGAAAGATTTATAAAATTATAGGTAATGTAAGTGTTTACATATTTACTTGGGTTCATCTTCAATTGACTCTGTTTCCAATTCTGATGTGCTGCATATAATTCTTGGCCGCCTTTTAAGCAGATTTAAATTATTTTTATTTTCCTGGGAAACAATTAATATATTTTTAAACATGATACATTTTTTATGTCGTGCATACACTTTGAAACTATTCTTGTAAAAACATTTTCAAACAAATTCCTAACATATAATTTCTAATTTATAACCGATTAAGAATTATACCTTAAACCGATTTATTTCTAATTCCATGTTAAAACCGTTCGTTCGGATGTATGAGGTATATTGCGTAAATCGTTTTAATGTTGTTTCAACAAAGAGTAATTTTCAGAAGTGATTTAACCCTTTCGCTTCGGCAGTGCAGTCCGCCGAAGTACCGTCACTGGACGGAAGCGTGTGCAAGAAATATGCAGTATGCGTAGTTTATGTATACGCGTTTTCCTAAGGCTTATATAATAAGGGTGCCGAATAAAATAATCGCTGCTACAATATGGCGAGTGTAATTTACACTTTTAATATGGAAAGACTTACAAAATTGTAGGTAATGTGGGTTTATCAATATAACAATCGTTACTCCAACATGGCAAGTATAATTTACATTTTTAATATGGAAAAATTTACAAAATTATAGATAATGTGGGTGTTTCCATGTTTACTTGGCTTCATCTTCAATTGACGCTGTTTCCGATTCTGATGTGCTGCATATATTCCTTCGCCGTCTTTTGAGCAGGTTTAAATTACTTTCATTTTCTTTGGAAACGGTTAGTCCATTTTCAAACATAATATATATTTCTGTATATACGTTTTCTTAAGCCTTATATAAAAACTCTGGTGCATAAAACAATCGTTGCTCCAATATGGCAAGTATAATTTACATTTTTAATATGGAAAGATTTACAAAATTATAGGTAATGTAGATGTTTATGTATTTACTTGGCTTCATCTTCAATTTACTCTGTTCTCGATTCTGACGTGCTGCATATATTTTGTCGCCGTCTTTTAACCAGGTTGAAATTATATTCATTTTCCTCGAAAACGGTTAATCAAATTTTAAACATAATACTTTCTTTATGTCTATCATACATTTTGAAGGACCTAAACTGTTCGTGTAAAAACATTTTCTAACAAATTCCTAACACATAATTTCTGATTTTTAACAGATTAAGAATTATACCTTAAGCCGATCTATTTCTAATTCCTGTAAAAACCGATCGTTCGGATGTTTGAGATATATTGCGTAAAACGTTTTGATGTTGTTTCAACAAAGAGTAGTTTTAAGAAGTGATTAACCCCACTTGTAAATAAAATCACCAGAAAAAATGTTCTACCGTTAACGAGAAATATTTTATTGACTACAGCATTTGTATACGCATAATTTGGATGCCGCACAGGTCATTTCATAGATGCCGCCTATAAGCATCGGTCGAAGCAAAAGGGTTAAGAATGATTTAAAGGACGCGTGAATAAAAGACATACACACCCGCGTGCACGTCTAGTTACTTCGATGTTCAAGCCCAACTCCACGCTTCTTCCGCCAGCATCCACCGATTCGATTTCCATATCACCATTTTCCGTCTCCGTCACGAATTCCGCAAACCCAAACGCCAGTCCGCGAATATTTCCGGGCGCGCTCGCTTCGTCGCGGTTCTCAGCGTTTCACTTAAGCCTCGCGGCTTATGTTCTCGGTACGGAACGCTTTATTTCCGCAGCGCCCCAGAAATATCTCTCGCGTTTCGGGAATTACACGTTCGCGTCGAATTGATCGATCAACGGCGGAATCGCGCCTTTGCGACGGGGGATAACAATTTTCCGCGAAGCCTCCTCCGGTTGAATTTTAATCTATCGGCTGGCGCCGAGGCAATAGGAAGCGCGCTATAGGACTAAACGTCTCTGTCGACACGCGCGGGTTCGATGAAAATCGATGATGTAAAGCGGAAGTGGGGCCGGGAGCGGACGAGATTTGCTTAGACATGCCGTGCGCCTCCGCAATTTTAACGGCCCGCGGCGAGGGCTGGGCCAGAATGGAGTACTTAGCGCTGGGATTGAAATATATTGGCTTTGTATAAAAAGGACGATGATGGAGACGATAAAGTCGGTTACGCCTCGATGAAACCCACCGCAGACGATCCGCAAGCGCATACTGCGAGCCGTTATTCATGCTTGTCTCGCTCTCTGACTTCCTGCATGCTTCGTTTCTTTATCCGCGCACAGCCCGCGTTACTGACCACTTTTCGCACGCTGGAACGATCAAAGTTGACACCGTCCGCGGTCCGTTGAGACGACATAGGCAAGAGAGGGGATGTAGGGTAGGTTTCTGGGGTGGATTGCGTTATGGGGCGACCTTCAATACGTTCACTGTTCATGTGTCATGAATGGTTTATAGTGGGTTTTATTTATTTTAACAGTAAGTTTGCAGAAAGTTACATAGATATATGATATTATAAATATATGACATACAGGACTTGAAAAAAGGAAGTTTGAGGTGCAAAATTAATTTGGATGTGTGTTCGTATCAGTACTTAGTTACTCAACAATATGAGTAAGAGTTTCTGTAATTTTGCTCAAATTGACGGATCCTATAAATGTAGTGTTAATCTGTTTTTCAAAATTATTTTGTTTGTCCAAAAGAAATAGCCTTTTTCTGGCTGAACATTTTTTTATTTATAACTTCACGTTCGCTGTTCATGTGTCATAAATGTTTCATAATTTTATTTATTTCATCAGTAAATTTGCAGAAAATAATATAGATATATGACATTATTCAGAAGAATATATAAATATATGACATATAGAATTTGAAAAAAGGAAGATTGACGCTATATTACATTATAAATATAAATCAGTTTGGATGTGTATTTCGTATCGTATCGTTCCATTTAATAAAAAAATCAGTAACAGTTGTAATTTTCTGAAATACAAGAGTCTGCAATTTTGCTCAAATTGACGGACCCTGTAAATTTAGTGTTGACGTGTTTTTTAGTTATTTTGTTTGTCCGAAAAAAATAGCCTTTTTCTGGCTGAACATTTTTGTATTTATACCTTCACATATCAGTCTACACATTTTGCGACCATCTTTTTCGAGAGTGCACAAAACTTTTCTTTCGTTACAGTAATGATATTGTACATTTATTTATGCAGTTATCGAAGTTCTTTTACAATGAAATTGTACTTTTGCTTGAAGACTCAATATGTTAAAATACGATCGTATTGAGATGTTGTGAAACTACTGTTTCATTCGTTGTTATTGTTTAAAAAAAATACAAATGTTAAAACAGAATCTTATTGAGAGTGTGTAAAATAACATGATACAATGGTTTGCTAGTTTTTGATCAACTAGTCGTTTGAGATGTTCGTAAACAAAACTGCAGACGATCGCACGCCAATAAAATTTGCTGACTCTGCAAATCCTAAACCTTCTACAATTAATTTCCGGTTCCTATCCACACGTTATTCACATGCGGTTTGATATGAAATACAGTAAAGCCTGTTTTTGTGCGGTGGATGTACCTACATTTTTTTTTATGCGGTGGACCGCATAAAAGAAATCGGACTTAGAAAATACATCAATGATTTATGAAATAGATGAGAGAATGCTTTCAATTAAATTAAATAATTAAATTAGCCCTAAAGAAATTGTAAAAATATTTAATTCTTCATTGTACATATACATGGAGAAGTGTTTACATTATACATTAAATAGTTTGCTGCTACTCGTCGTAATCCAAAACGCGCATCTTCTTGTGTTGGATTGGTTGAAAATCGCTTTCGTCGCTTGAAGATAGGATTTCAATTGATTTGTTTTTTGGTACCATAAACTCAGTGATCAGTTTTTGTGACGACGGTCGACTGGTCAGTTGCTTGTAAACGCCACCATAGTGAGACATGCATGATCTCAGTTCTTTTTGGAATTTTAAGCGTCTCTCCGCATTGGTATCTATTTTAAGAAAATGCGTTTCCAATTTTTTCGAGATTTGGATCCCTGCATATATTTTATCTGCTGTAATAGATTCCGGTTCTTCTTGTCATTTTCATTTTCATAATCTACCAAACTATTGATAATGTCACTATCATCGATTAATTACACATTCATATACAGTTTGGTCCTCAATCATCTCGTCCATTTGTAAACATAACGTCGAAATATTATAGCCAAAAAAATCAAAGCCTTCTCCGCCGATGTTATGTGCGAGCGCTCTCACTAATTTCAGATAATAACGTTGACGCGTTTTCGGTAACGTTTCGATTAATTACACATTCATATATTTCGTCCATTATGACAATCACAGGCGATCGTATATGTACATTGATAGCAATACAAGAAACATTAAACTGGTGCTAACGCCGCTTAGATTCATATACCTTGTTTCGCGTCGCTTCAAAAAAAAAAATCGCCCGTATAACCAGTTTTTTACAATAAAAAGGAAAAAAACCGCACAAAAATAAAATCGCACAAAACCAATCGCACAAAAACAAAATCGCACAAAAAAGGACCGCGCAAAAACAGGTTTAACTGTAATGGCAAACGCGCACAATACCAAAGACTCACACTTATAACTGCCTCATACTTTAACACGATGTATCACACATACTGGCACCTAGCACCGCGTGTAAAAAACTCACCGCGGTGCAATTTTTTTTTAAGAAAGAACTCCGCAACTTAAGCTTGACGCGTTCAGACTCCCATAACGACGCACGACACTGTGCGAAAGCGTTGCAAGCATCGTGTAAGCCGTAACGTGAGCGCGGCAGTACTTTATTAGAAATTATATCTTGCCTCGGAGCAGTCTGCGACGCAATTCGCAACGCGTTGACGATTCGCGGTGCGAGGCTATGCAGAATAAAGGCACATCGAGCGATCATACGCTCCGTGGTGCGGTTATGGGCCTGGAAATTTAATAATTTATAAACGCGCGGTGTCATTAATCCTTTCCACTCCTGCCCTTCGCATCGTTTTTAACGCATTCGCGAACATTAAATGTTTCAGCGAGGTGCAAAAATTGACAGTTATTTTATTTTTAAATTTGTTGTGATATCCGAAATTTGAATAAACACTTTTTATAAGGGTAGTCAGATTGTGATATTTTAATTCAGTTAGTCATTATTTTGTCCAGGCATAATAATTACAAAAACTTCAGTTTATGTAAAATTGAATTCAAAATAGTTGACTTTAAGATTTGAATGCTACAGCATTCATGTCATTCTGCATCATCATGAAAATGAATGCTATAGTATTCATTTCCGCGGATGTGTTAACTGGTTAAAAATCTTTACCAGCATAAAAGCATAAAAATTGACAGTCATTTTATTTTTAAATTGGTTGTGATATCCGATATTTTATTAAACACATTTTATAAGGGTAGTCAGATTATTATATTTTGGTTCAGTTGTCATCTTGACAGGTATAATAAGATATTAAGAATAAGGTATATTAAGATTTGAATGCTATGGCATTCATGTCATTCTGCATCATCATGAAAATGAATGCTATAGCATTCACGTCCACGAACGTGTTAATGCTTCATTTCAAATCTATTTCAGAGGACATTGGTCGATTGGAAGCAATGGAAATCCCTTTATACGCATTATGTTGGAAAAAAGTATCGAAAAGTTGCCGAAAACTGATATTTGCGGGACGGTCAAATATTTTTTAGTGAAAAAATAAAAAAAGTGTAAATAAAGGAAACCCGAAAAAATACTGCAGATGTTTACTTCGAAGCCTCTAGCGAGAGGATGCGTTTATAAAAATCGATAGCTGACAGTCATGTGGTCTGCGTTCGGCAATAGACTATTATTCATTTTATAACGCAACAAATTGGACACTCCAAGAATTTTTTTGGCTACAGAATGTGTTACATACGCGTAACGTTGCTTAACTGAGTAAAAAAACATACCGCGAAATATGACACACATTTAAATGTGCAATTTATAAATATCACGTGAAACTTGACACGGGAGAAGCTGTGCAGAAAATTGGTGTCGAGTCGCAGTCAATTCGGAACGTTTTGCGGATTTAACAATCACTGCGTATCCGGTTTCTGATGTCACTTCCATGATCACTTATGATTATAATAATAGGCGTATGCACCGCATGCTCCGCTGTAATAAATCAATACGATTTGATTCTGTAATGAAGTCGTTGCGTAATATCAAAAATACGAAATCTCTTGTTAAATATCATATTTCTATGCTGCCTGTAACTGTACCTTGGCAACTGAAACTTCAAGCTTTAATACCGTACGGAGACAATCCAAAAACAGCGGAACAGCACAGATGGTAGATTTCGTGTATCAAATGCATGAATGATTATACACCGATTGTTAAATAAACTGGAAAGAAAGTAAAATGCATTCCGGGACAAACACGACAAAGGAGTGCAAAGGGTTAAAGATTTCGAAGTATTTTTGTGACGTATTTACCATTATTATACCAGTATTTACCATTGTTATACCAGTATTTACCATTGTTATACCAGTATTTACCATTGTTATACCAGTATTTATCATTATTATACCAGTATTTACCATTGTTATACCAGTATTTACCATTGTTATACCAGTATTTATCATTCTTATACCACTATTTACCATTCTTGTACCACGTAACGTGGTTGCCTTCATTGTATTACCTTGGCAACTGAAACTTCAAGCTTTAATACCGTACGGAGACAATCCAAAAACAGCGGAACAGCACAGATGGTAGATTTCAAATATCAAATGCATGGATGATTATACACCGATTGTTAAATAAATTGGAAAGAAAGTAAAATGCATTCCGGGCAAACACAACAAAGGAGTGCAAAGGGTTAAAGATTTCGAAGTATTTTTGTGACGTATTTACTATTGTTATACCAGTATTTACCATTGTTATACCAGTATTTACTATTATTATACCAGTATTTATCATTATTATACCAGTATTTACCATTATTATACCAGTATTTACCATTATTATACCAGTATTTATCATTATTATACCAGTATTTACCATTGTTATACCAGTATTTACCATTGTTATACCAGTATTTACCATTCTTATACCACGTAACGTGGTTGCCTTCATTGTATTACCTAGGCAACTGAAACTTCAAGCTTTAATACCGTACGGAAACAATCCAAAAACAGCGGAACAGCACAGATGGTAGATTTCAAATATCAAATGCATGAATGATTATACACCGATTATTAAATAAACTGGAAAGAAAGTAAAATGCATTCCGGGACAAACACAACAAAGGAGTGCAAAGGGTTAAAGATTTCGAAGTATTTTTGTGACGTATTTACCATTATTATACCAGTATTTACCATTGTTATACCAGTATTTACCATTATTATACCAGCATTTACCATTATTATACCAGTATTTACCATTATTATACCAGTATTTACCATTATTATACCAGTATTTATCATTATTATACCAGTATTTACCATTGTTATACCAGTATTTACCATTGTTATACCAGTATTTACCATTCTTATACCACGTAACGTGGTTGCCTTCATTGTATTACCTTGGCAACTGAAACTTCAAGCTTTAATACCGTACGGAGACAATCCAAAAACAGCGGAACAGCACAGATGGTAGATTTCAAATATCAAATGCATGAATGATTATACACCGATTGTTAAATAAACTGGAAAGAAAGTAAAATGCACTCTGGGACAAACACAACAAAGGAGTGCAAAGGGTTAAAGATTTCGAAGTATTTTTGTGACGTATTTACCATTATTATACCAGTATTTACCATTATTATACCAGTATTTATCATTATTATACCAGTATTTACCATTATTATACCAGTATTTACCATTGTTATACCAGTATTTACCATTGTTATACCAGTATTTATCATTATTATACCAGTATTTACCATTATTATACCAGTATTTACCATTATTATACCAGCATTTATCATTATTATACCAGTATTTACCATTGTTATACCAGTATTTACCATTATTATACCAGTATTTACCATTGTTATACCAGTATTTACCATTATTATACCAGTATTTACCATTATTATACCAGTATTTATCATTATTATACCAGTATTTACCATTGTTATACCAGTATTTACCATTATTATACCAGTATTTTCCATTCTTATACCAGTATTTACCATTCTTACACCACATAACGTGGTTGCCTGTGTTGTATTACCAAATTGAAAGTTGCTGTGCGTTGACTAGATTGTTTATTGTCGGACAGTGTGGTGTTTTAACACGTTGACTGCCACGGTCACCGGCGCAAAAGATTTTACTAAAAATGAAAAAAATTCACAACGAAGCCTATTTGTAATATTGTAAATGCAATTGATATTGAATCGGTGCTTCACTACTTTAGCTTCTAATAACTGTGTGTTAACTTCATTTTGCCCGATTTAATCATACTCTGCAGTATTTAATCGCATCGCGGTTCTAACATAACAAAATACGCAAAATACGCAAAATACGCAAAATACGCAATCGGTAGCATTTATGATTTCCCAAATGCAATTAATATTAAATAGTCATTCAATTCTTTGGTCTCCGATACCAAAAATGAATATCACGAGTCCGACTCGTGATCAAAGTTTATATATTGAATCAGAAATATAGACATGAAGAAAAATTACAGTACTTTTCAAAATTGTTGGACTTAAATTCATTTCAATTCCACAAGAGCACCATCGCATGGAATTACTAAGAGGGAATCGTAAGATATCATTTGTTTCAACTTCAGACAGTACGTTTCAGCCGCTTTGGTTCCTTTCGGGCTCGGCGTACAGCGGCACCTGATAACAAATCAATCAATAAGAAACGTAATGTAGGTAAATTTTTAGGTGTTACACCGCGTAACAGGTTGACCGACCGCGACCGATATGGCGCGTGCCCAAAGCATGGAAACTGGGGAAGCACATTACCGCGCTGCAGACAGAGATGCAGCGAGGTCGTGGAAATTAAATCAAAGTTGCCAATGAAATCCGGTATCGACAAATCGCAAACCACACGCGGCGCGAGCGTATCTCCCAACGGAACAGGACCCGAAACCATCGGTTGTTTGTTCGCATCACCCCTCGCACGGCCCTCACCTTTTTCGCTCCCTCGTCTGTTTCTTTCTACCTCATTACATCGACTTCCTCCCCTGTTCCAAGGTCGTTATCAGGGGCCTCCGCGCCGACTTTGACCCCGTCTTTGCCTTTTTACGACCCTCTTTTAGCAGATCACTCGCCAATGTGTTGGCCGGTTTTATGGGTAGCCCATGTTGGCGTCTACCGCTGGTAAACAAGGTCACGCGAATTCTTCGAACAAGCGGAATACAGTTTCGTTTCGATATAGGTGTGTAGGGTACAGGGTCCTCTAATTGGCGAGCAAAGGTCACCTATGATCCTCGATTATTGTATTGTGGTATCATAGGGGGGGGAGTTTGTTGGATTGCGTTGTTTGGTTGTGTAGTAGTCAGTTGACGACGAAACGTAAAGAGGAAACGACAAAAGATTAGGAAGGAAGACTAAAGTGTCTTGATTGTGTTGTTATTGTTTACAAATATTATACTCTCTCTAGTTTCACGAATCTAAATCCTACATTTATATAAGTTTATTTAAAAAGTATTTAATCTTGTAAGTTTAAAATAAATCTATTTGATACTTGCATAATATGAATGTCGATACTAGAGAATTCCGCAAGTGACAAGTACAGTGAAGTTCTTCGGTCGCTAATGAATCTCGTACTGATGATTTTTACATTTTCAACGTACGTGAGGTTCTTCAGACGAAAAAAGACAAAAGATTAGAAAATAAGACTAAAGTGTCTTGATTGTGTTATTATGGTTTATAAGTATTACACTTTCTAGTTTCACTTATCTGAATCCTACATAGACAATACGTGTGACACTGACCAATTGCTTATTACGCAACTTGCTTCGTCTTGACTGTGTTCTTGAACAAAATGGCGATAGCAACAGTGTCTGTTTCTCTAACCGCACAGAATTATGACTTCTTCTATTGAAACTCATTACATGAACGACTACAAGTAAAGTAACTGATCGCCGATAACAGAATGCAGCTGTTCCGTTCAAGAACAAAATCAATCCAAAACGTATACCCGATACGACAAACAACTGGCCGTGCCAAGGTGTTGCTTATTTCGGCACATAACCGTATTCTCTACTGTTTTGTCAGGCCGGCGCGTTATTAACGTTTTATCGCCGAGAGCGGACCGGAAGCTCGTTTAAGAAGTCTTCGGAAGATATCGTTTCCTGCCCCCCATTCCTCTTCTTTTCCTTTCATTCGTTCCCGGCGACGACCTTTGTTACCGTGCCACCGTCTCTTGCTGTCGCGAGAACTTAATTAACCCCGGGAGAAAGGTAATTTCTCTGGAACTCGCAAGCACTACGCTTTGTCGCTTGGCCAGCTGCCGAGGCTCGTTCCGCCGATTTCCCTCGCGCATTTCTACACTTCCGCCCTCTTACCGTCCTCGAAGTGACCGCTTTAAAGATTCAATTCGTATCCCTTCGCCGGGCGCAGAATTTTACGCGCGCACATCCGTCGAGAGGCAATTACGTCGTGGCTGGGGGGGAAAAAATTCGATCAATTCCTGCCGAAACAAGGAGAGCGCGCCATCTTGCCGTGTCCTTCTTTCGCTTGGCCGAGCCTTACGCTTTTTTTGGGAAGGAATGTGCGGGGGGTCGGGGCTTAAGAGGACTTAGAAGCCAAAGGTAAATCGTAACAATCTTTTGTGCGGCGCGTCTGCTACGTATCGTGTCGGAACATCCAGGGCGGGGTAACGTCAGCCAATAAGGCGCCTTTGTCGGATCTTCCGGTCGGGCGAGCGCCATCTTCCGGTCGGCCGAGCGCGGAAAATATGGAATACTCAATCCAATACACCCAATATGACCTCGGCCTATTCGTTTGCCCCGCACTCGTGGGCCTCAGCCATTGCAGCTCTCAACCTCTTCATCCCCCAACAGTCTACCTTTGCCTAACTTCCACATGACGTGTACGGAACTGGTTTGCCATTCAAAGCACGGGCGCATCCCGCCAGTCGCAGATTGTGTGCCGAATCCATCTTACACACCGGGCTATTTCCCGTACGTGCACGCTAAGATACGCTCGCGTCCTGCGAGCAGAAGTTGCCAACTGTCGTCGAATCGTATTCCTCCGTGAATGCTCGGTCGAAAACCTCTCAACGCCAGATTCATTTCTGCCGGCAGTCGTCGTGGCAATTGCGGAAGCGACTGACAATTAACGGGTTTCAGCTTACAGAATTTTTGCACGTGGTTGTAGGTACAGGTGGGCGATGTTGCAAATTTAATGTGTTTGAGTTCTGCGGATGTGGGGTACTTTGAGGCAGTATGTATGCTAAATTTTCGTTGGTCAGGTGATTTTGGGTATTCTGTGTATGATATTCGGTATTCTATGTATGAACGCGCCAGGAAATGATGAGAGACAAAATTTTAATTTTTCAAGCAATGTTGTGGTATTTGATGACTGAGGTCTGCGTAACTGCCTTTTTTTGTTATAGTACCTCGGTCGCCAGACAAAGTGCCAAATTTAATTTTTTGTATTGAGATTGCAGAATTGTATGTGATGACTGAGGTCTGCGTAACGCCTGTCTTTTTTTATTACAATACATCGGTCGCCAGACAAAGTGCCAAATTTAATTTTTTGTATTGAGATTGCAGAATTGTATGTGATGGCTGAGGTCTGCGTAACGCCTGCCTTTTTTTATTATAGTACATCGGTCGCCCGCCAAAGTGCCAAATTTAATTTTTTGTATTCAGATTGGAGAATTGTATGTGATAACTGAGGTCTGCGTAACGCCTGTCTTTTTTTTTATTATATTACATCGGTCGCCAGACAAAGTGCTAAATTTAATTTTTTGTATTGAGATTGCAGAATTGTATGTGATGACTGAGGTCTGCGTAACGCCTGTCTTTTTTTTTATTATATTACATCGGTCGCCAGACAAAGTGCTAAATTTAATTTTTTGTATTGAGATTGCAGAATTGTATGTGATGATTGAGGTTTGCGTAACGCCTGCCTTTTTTTCGATTATAGTACATCGGTCGCCAGGCAAAGTGCCAAATTTAATTTTTTGTATTGAGATTGTAGAATTGTATGTGATGACTGAGGTCTGCGTAACGCCTGCCTTTTTTTTATTATAGTACCTCGGTCGCCAGACAAAGTGCCAAATTTAATTTTTTGTATTGAGATTGTAGAATTGTATGTGATGTCTGAGGTCTGCGTAACTGCCTTTTTTTGTTATAGTACCTCGGTCGCCAGACAAAGTGCCAAATTTAATTTTTTGTATTCAGATTGTAGAATTGTATGTGATGGCTGAGGTCTGCGTAACGCCTGCCTTTTTTTTATTACAGTACATCGGTCGCCAGACAAAGTGCCAAATTTAATTTTTTGTATTGAGATTGCAGAATTGTATGTGATGGCTGAGGTCTGCGTGACGCCTGCCTTTTTTTATTACAGTACATCGGTTGCCAGACAAAGTGCCAAAATTAATTTTTTGTATTGAGATTGTAGTATTGTAAGTGAGAAGATTTACTTTTGAACAGTAATATATTGATATTCTGTGTCAAGAATTTGCGTCATGCAACTTTTTCATATTAATCGATAGGCACAGTGACAAAGCAGATTCTGTGCACAGCAACGTAGTGATGGAATCAGGAAATGAGTGAGAGAAAATTTACTTTAAAACAGTAAAACATTGGTATTCTATACCTGAGATCTATGTAACCTATATTTTTTCCACGTTACCGCCCATCAACCGCTAGATACAGTGACAAATATACTGATATCCAAATTCATGTAACCTCTTAATCCTGAACAGTACCTCAAGTGCCACTTGACAAAAACAAATTTCATCGCTTCTTCATACGATTACACCTGAAATACACCAGATCCCCGCCCACCTTTTTCTCCCCCAAAGTGGAAGTCGTGAGCTTCTTTCAATTTGTATTACTTTTTGTTGACGGATCCTCTCCCGCAATTTCACGAGGGTCGACGAAGGCGCGGCATTCGTATCGACTCTAAGCCGAATAAGTAGGATCCGGCGCGCGGGTATTTACGATCGGGCACCGCATTATTATTCCATGAATTTAAATGCAAAAACACTCGGGCGCGAGAACGAGAAAGACGAAACCGCTGAAAAGACGTTGGGACCGCGTCGGGGTTGAAAGACGTCGGACGAAGATAGACGCCGCAGGGTGCGGCGAGGGGTTCATCTAAAAAGACACGCAGGCGGCGTCCGCATAATCCAGAATTTCGCCTGGTTCGCCGCACTAAGATTTCCGCTTTCGGACGGCAGCGCCTGCTTCCTACGGCTTAATTCTAACGCCCTTGGGAATGACACCACGTGTCTGGCGGGTGCCAGGCTTCTCGATGCATAATCGCCGGTTAGGCGGCCCAGAAATTTTCGGCTCCTACCGCCATGGCGCAGCGTCGGCACTGAAATTTTTCTAATCGCGCTTTGTGATAACGCGATCTGCTTCACGACTTTTTACGGAGGTGAAGGGTGTAGATTGTATGACGAAAGAGTTCAACGGAATGATTAACCCATTTGCATCATTTTGGGCCGGTCACCGCGTATTTTGCTATGTTAGAACCGCGATGCGATAAAATACTGCAGAGCAAAATTAAATCTTGCAAAATAAATGTAACGCAGAGTTGTTTGAAGCCAAAGTATTGAAGCACTGTTTCAATATCAATTGCTTTTACAAGATTGTAAATGGGCTTCATTGCCAATTATTTGCATTTCTATTAAAATCTTTTGGGCTGGTCACCGCGTATTTTGCTATGTTAGAACCGCGATGCGATTAAATACTGCAGAGCAAAATTAACCCATTTGCATCATTTGACGTAACAATCCGCAAACAAAAACTGACCATTATCACCGGGAGCGGATAAATCCGCACACAATAATTTTTCAGCTTATCAGCTATCGTTAAAGAGTCTGTACGATAAACAAACAATAAAGAATTTTGTGTAAAATATTATTTTTCTGTTTGTAAGTTCAAAATAATGAAATAATAAAAAAAATAATAGATAATAAAATTTAAAAAGATTAGATTACCATAACGAATTACAGTTCGGATTCGGATTCAAGCATAGAAATGCAAATATCCCATAAGCGTAAACGTACCATAACTCTAATAGATAGTAGTGAAGATGACCAGCCCGATAGTATTGAAACTGGAGATTTCTTATGGGAAAAACGAAATTGTATGCCAACATTGCATGATTTTACTGCCGTAAGTGGTGTAACCATCAACGTCAATGGAATGTCCAGGTGCGATGTATTATATTGTTTTCCTTAAAGCATTGACCAAACAAAAACGATGCCGCCTAAAAACGTTCAGTCTCACAACTAGGAAAGGACAGAAACGCGCGCGATGATAATACGAACGAAAAGTCCACCGCCGGTCCGTGCCGGCCGACGAGACTCGAACAAAAAGTTTAGCGCCGGGCCCTAGGGCCCGGCGTGGCGCTTGACATGTTCAGCGATAAGATTGAGCGTAGACGTTGATTAGTTTTTCGGGGTCTATTGAAATACGGAGGACAATGGAAGACCAAAGGCGGTGTTGCCTAACGGTGGCCGATGAGCTGGAGGTGAAGAATCCGGGTTTCGGTCGTCTTGCGAACTGTTATGTTGTGATCGACAAATCTCAACTATTTCAAGAGCGGCCTGACTTCTTAGTCCTCTGGCTCTGGACTAAGTGTAGTTTAATTAAAGACAGGCTTGAGAGAACTATTTTATTTAACTATACAAACTCAAAATACGCACTAACTCTACTCGTTTCTAAATGATTACTAACTCGAAAAATCCCAACCGGCCCTTAATATAGGCTTGAGGAAAAGTGGAAGGGATGAGTACGGGGTAAAGTTCAGATGGTGGAAACATACTTTTTGGGAATAACAAGTATGACTAAGGATATTTAGCAAATATTTCGGACATACACCAAGCGACTATGTGAATGTTGACATTCACCAGTGAAAGTCGACATTCTCCAGATTTCGGTGTTTCACTGTAACAGACCTATGACTAAGACATTGCGGTAGGGCATAACAGAACGAACAGGCACTTCTCACGAGACCCGCGGTGGGGCCCGAAATATTTACGGCCACCCGTAAAGGACGCGACGCGGGCACAAGGCGAGATAGGCATCGCGATGTAAATTTCGCTCTCTCGTTAGTCATTAACAAGGGTGTAAAAGTGTGACAGGCGAGCGTGGCGTGCTCAAATGAGCATGCCGCGAACGTTATCGCTTGCGTCGCGACTAAACGCGTTTTTACATCAAAATCGTTCATGTTTATTCATGGCGGCCGCGGAAATTGGCGGGCCCGCAGCCCGCCGACAGCGTAACGCACTCGGCTATTGGCTTATTGACGTCAATATCGCGCGATAAATGATAGGCTCGTTCCGCTTTAACTGCCCCGGCCCGGGCCGCTAATCAAAAATTACAAAAAGCAATACGGCGGGGCTCGCGAGGGTTGTTAGCGGGGCTGGCGGCCTTTTATTGGGGAATTCAAATATCGACGGGACGCACGGTTGCGGAGTTTCGCCGGGCGTGCGGAAACTTTAAAGCGACAACGCAGCTGCTATCTATGTTGGCCGCGTCCAATCGGGAAAAGTACCATACAATAAAAGTATACGATAGCGCCCGAAGCAAAATCCCTTTAACTTTGTTTTGGAAGCTCAATAACCCGCGAGATGGTGAGCGTTTTTCGATGAAATTTCCGGACCAACTTGCACCCCCGGACGTTTTTGCCCTCCGAGCCCTCTTCGGCTCGCTCGCTCGTGTCAATGCGAACGCTTGCATTAATATTGCGCCACTAACGATTCGCGACGTTTGCGTGCGAGTCGACGAGACGATTTGGCAATTTGATCCTCGCGTTACTGACTATAGCCGCATCATGTTGAACTTGCATCATTAATTACAATGGCACGACCAATATTTTTCGTTCCAACGTTTCCACAAATTAGTTACACGGCTGTTTGGAATAATTTTAATGAAAACTAGTAAATTAGATAGGACAACGGTAATAGCATAATACATAGATATATACCTATATATATACATATACATAGATATGCTGAAATGCAGGACAACGCTACCAATTCATACTTTGCCATGAAGTGTAAAATCTGCCTATCTATATTTTGTATAGTATATATGGATCTATATATGTACATAGATATATAGAGTAACAGATTTATAGTACCGACTATAGCCGCATCATGTTGAACTTGCATCATTAATTACAATGGCACGACCAATATTTTTGGTTCCAACGTTTCCACAAATTAGTTACACGGCTGTTTGGAATAATTTTAATGCTGATATATACCTATATATATACATATACATAGATATGCTGAAATGCAGGACAACGCTACCAATTCATACTTTGCCATGAAGTGTAAAATCTGTTACTCTATCTATATATGTATATATATAGTATATATACGGTATATACTATATATCTGTATATCTATATATGTACATAGATATATAGAGTAACAGATTTATAGTACTGACTATAGCCGCATCATGTTGAACTTGCATCATTAATTACAATGGCACGACCAATATTGATTTCGGTTCATAATTTGTTTCGACGTAACAGGCTTTATACAAATTAGTTACAGACTGGCTGTTTGCAACAGAATAATTTTTTGAAAACTAGTAAATAGATTGGACAACTACGGTTACATTTTTAAAGGCGACGATATATACATAGATATATACCGAATTTATTTATATATACAGTACAACATAAAGTGGATATTTTCTAGAAAAGTGTTAGTTTGTGACAAAACTGTTCTGCATTGCAGCAACACAAAGCATTTAATTCTGCCGCAGCATAAGAAGTGTAAAATCTAAAGAGAGTTATACAGGTTGTTCAATAAGTTTTGTCTATATATGTTATATATATATAGTATATATACAGTATATACTATATATTAATGTATATCTATATATGTATATAGATATATATACGCTTCAACAGCCGTTATGACCTCTTCATTTGACGAAAAACACGCATACATTTTTTGACAAAATATAAGTCGCTGGGGGCCAAATTGAATACGGCGGATGCTTTTCAACTTTAATTCATGGATTTTAGGCAATTAATTTTGTCGGTGCGTTGTCCTGATAAAAACTAATGCCTTTGAAGTCTTTTTTCACGATTTTTTTTTTTCACAGTATTATAATTCCTTGAATTTATAACGTGCGTTTATCTGATCCGAAAAAAGCGATGCCAGAACCTTCTTGGCCGATTTTGGACACGAACTCGTTTCGAAGCCGACGTTCACAACTTTAGCCTCTTGTTTTGATTTAGGATCATAATGATGACCCAAATTATCCAAGATGAATCGACGCACAAAATCCACTTTATCCTTTTTAAAACGCTCCAAATGTTGTTGAAAAGTCGCATAGAATGTGTTTTTGTTTTTTCCGCAGCATGCACACAGCTCTTTAATACTCAAAATTTCATTTAAAATATGACTCACATTTTTAATGAGATGTGTAGATATACTTGTCGGTCAATCGACGATCTTCCAAAACCATATCCTGTACTTTTACGCTGGTGTTGATTTATTTGATGTCACGGATCGTCTTAATTCTCGACCAGTTTACAACAAAAGTGACAAATCTAATATTTTCTAGAAAAGTGTTAGTTTGTGACAAATCACTGCACGATATTCAATTTTTTCCATTGTCATTGCAGACACTAAACACAAAGAATGAATTACTGATTCTGCTTCACAGTTGATAAGAAGAGTGAACCAACAAAACAAAAACAAATTTGGAACGGCAACTACTTCTTATCGACCGACAGAGAGTTATACACGTACGGTATCATTAGTTCACATTTGTGCATAAATTCATTTTATGAGCGATACATAATTCATATAGTATGACAAGGTAACAAATCTAACATTTTGTCGCAAAATGTAAATTTGTAGCAAAACTGTCTCATATTACAGCAGCACATAGGCAATTCATTTTGTCGCAACAGATAACTCTTGAAGTCAACCCCACCTACCTTTTCAAAGACAGTCATACGCGCCCAGCATCAACACTTCACGAATTTGTTTTGCCGACTGCACATAATTTTCCTAGTGCGACGAAATAACAGACTTAATATTTTGTGGCAAAGTGCCAGTTCGCATAAAAACTCTCTTGTATTACAGCAGTACACAGGCGATTAATTTTGTCGCAGTATAAGAATTAATGCCTCTGTATTCTCCTGCTACTTTCTTAAATGCAATCATGCCGTTGTTATAACATTAGTTCTTGAATTGGCGGTACGAATTTATTTAAGACGTTGACACACCGGTGACCGGCGCAAAAGGATTCACGAAAAATTCAAAAAATACCCAAACGGTAGCATTTATAATTTTGTAAATGCAAATAATATTAAGCAGTGATTCAATTCTTTGGTCTCCAATACCTTTGCGTTATTTTCATTTTGCACAATTCAATCATATTCTGTAGTACTTCATCACGTTGCGGTTTTAATATATAATAATAAAATACGCACGGCAGTCAACCTGTTAAATAGTGATTCAATTCTTTGGTCTCCAATACCTTTGCGTTATTTTCATTTTGCACAATTCAATCATATTCTGTAGTACTTCATCCTGTTGCCGTTTTAATATATAATAATCAAAAATACCCAATCGGTAGCATTTATAATTTTGTACATGCAATTAATATTAAATAGTGATAAAATTGCTTGGTCTCCGATACCTTTGCATTATTTTCATTTTGCACAATTCAATTGTAATCGTATTCTGTAGTACTTCATCCTCTTGCCGTTTCAATATAGTGAAATACACACGGCAGCAAAAGGTCTCAGGAAAAATTCAAAAAATACCCAATCGGTAGCATTTATAATTTTGTTGCATTTGCATTTAAACATGCAATTAATATTAAATAGTGATGCAATTCTTTGGTTTTCAATTAATATTAAATAGTGATAAAATTCTTTGGACTCCGGTACCTTCGCATTATTTTCATTTTGCACAATTCAATCATATTCTGTAGTACTTCATCCGGTTGCAGTTTTAATATAGTAAAATACGCACGGCAGTCGAAGGTCTTACGAAAAATTCAAAAAATACCCAAGTGCATTTATAATTCAATTAATATTAAATTGGCTTTTCGATACCTTTGCATTATTTTCATTTTGCACAATTCAATTGTAATCGTATTCTGTAGTACTTCATCCTGTTGCCGTTTCAATATAGTGAAATACACACGGCAGCAAAAGGTCTCACGAAAAATTCAAAAAATACCCAATCGGTAGCATTTATAATTTTGTACATGCAATTAATATTAAATAGTGATAAAATTGTTTGGTCTCCGATACCTACGCATTACTTTCGTTTTGCACAATTCAGTCATATTCTGTAGTACTTCATCCTGTTGCCGTTTCAATATAGTGAAATACACACGGCAGCAAAAGGTCTCACGAAAAATTCAAAAAATACCCAATCGGTAGCATTTATAATTTTGTATTTACATGCAATTAATATTAAATAGTGATAAAATTGCTTGGTCTCCGATACCTACGCATTACTTTCGTTTTGCACAATTCAGTCATATTCTGTAGTACTTCATCCTGTTGCCGTTTCAATATAGTGAAATACACACGGCAGCAAAAGGTCTCACGAAAAATTCAAAAAATACCCAATCGGTAGCATTTATAATTTTGTATTTACATGCAATTAATATTAAATAGTGATAAAATTGCTTGGTCTCCGATACCTTCGCATTATTTTCATTTTGCACAATTCAGTCATATTCTGTAGTACTTCATCCTGTTGCCGTTTCAATATAGTGAAATACACACGGCAGCAAAAGGTCTCACGAAAAATTCAAAAAATACCCAATCGGTAGCATTTATAATTTTGTATTTACATGCAATTAATATTAAACAGTGATAAAATTGTTTGGTCTCCGATACCTACGTATTACTTTCATTTTGCAATATAGTGAAATACACACGGCAGCAAAACACGAAAAATTCAAAAATACCCAATGGTAGCATTTATAATTTTGCAATTAATATTAAATAGTGATAAAACAATTCAATTGTAATCGTATTCTGTAGTACTTCATCCTGTTGCCGTTTCAATATAGTGAAATACACACGGCAGCAAAAGGTCTCACGAAAAATTCAAAAAATACCCAATCGGTAGCATTTATAATTTTGTATTTACATGCAATTAATATTAAATAGTGATAAAATTGCTTGGTCTCCGATACCTACGCATTATTTTCATTTTGCACAATTCAGTCATATTCTGTATTACTTCATCACGTTGCGGTTTTAATATAATAAAATACGCACGGCAGTCAACGTGTTAATTTCATAACTTCCATGCATTGCAACAACATGCGGCGAAATACTTTCATCGAAACAAAAAAGTGAACGCCCTTGAAGTCAGCAGCAGCTGCCTTTAAAAGATAGCGGTACGCGTGCAGTATCATCAGTCCGCGAATTTATGGCGTTTTATTTGATAAGCGATACCTGAGCGGCAACGATCACGTTAGCTGATCGAATTGCAGCCTCTGACCATGAACGTTGACGTGATAACGCTCGAACAACTTTGGGCTGATACGCAGTAACCTCCGCGTTTCACCGATAATGACCCTGCACTGCTGCTAATCGAGGTTGATCACCGAACGACGATATAAATTCATCAGGTCGTGTTAAGGCTCTATTAGCGGTCAATGTCGGCCGTACGGACTAATTAGACCCGGTGCAAATTAATACGAATTAAGCGACCTCGTTCATCGCAGCCGCTTTTTTTGCGACGTCACTCCTAATTCCGGACGTTTTATATTACTCACCCTCGACATCCTTCGGTCCATGATAAATATTCCTGCGCTTCCTCTCGCCGAATGTGCAACGCATCCAAACTGTTATGTTTCGTACGTGACATAAGACGTCATAATCGAAATTAATGGTCGGTTACTGGTTTATTTTTAAGTCTGTTCATTCACAAAATAACAAATTATAAAATGTAGAAAATGCAAAAATTATGAATTAATATTCAATCTTCAGTAAACTGAGGAATCGGAAGTCTTATTATGGTTAAAGCTTTATTTTTTTTCTTCCTATCTTTGAATGGCTCAAAACCTGGCTGCCTTTCTCAGAATATTATATTAATTTCAGATCATTACAAATGTCGATATACAAAAAAATTGTAATGGTATGGATTTTGGGCAGCTCTTGTAGAAACGAGATCTTAATAAAGAATCTTCAGTAAAAGAAGGAATTGGAAGTCTTATTATGGTTAAAGCTTTATTTTTTATCTTCCTATCTCTGGATGGCTCAAAACCTGGGTGCCCTTCTCAGAATACTATATTAATTTCAGATCATTGCAAACGTCGATATACAAAAAAATTGTAATGGTATGGATTTCGGCAGCTCTTGTAAAAACGAGATCTTAATAAAGAATCTTCAGTAAAAGAAGGAATTGGAAGTCTTATTATGATTAAAGCTTTATTTTTTTTCTTCCTATCTTTGAATGGCTCAAAACCTGGGTGCCTTTCTCAGATTCCTATATACATTTCAGATCATTACAAATTTTGATATACACAAAAAAATTGTAACGATTACGGAGTATTCGTGGATTTCGGCGCCTCTTGTAAAAACGAGATCTTAGTAAAGTATCTTCAGTAAACGAAGGAATTGGAAGTCTTATTATGATTAAAGCTTTATTTTTTTTCTTCCTATCTTTGAATGGCTCAAAACCTGGGTGCCTTTCTCAGATTCTTATATTCATTTCAGATCATTACAAATTTTGATATACAAAAAAATTGTAATGATACGGAGTATTCATGGGTTTCGGCAGCTCTTGTAAAAACGAGATCTTAGTAAAGTATCTTCAGTAAACGAAGGAATTGGAAGTCTTATTATGGTTAAAGCTTTATTTTTTATCTTCCTATCTCTGGATGGCTCAAAACCTGAGTGCTTTTCTCAGGTTACTATATACATTTCAGATCATTACAAATTTTGATATACAAAAAAATTGTAATGATACGGAGTATTCATGGGTTTCGGCAGCTCTTGTAAAAACGAGATCTTAATAAAGAATCTTCAGTAAAAGAAGGAATTGGAAGTCTTATTATGGTTGAAGCTTTATTTTTTAAGTCTTCCTATCTCTAGATGGTTCAAAACCTGAGTGCCTTTCTCAGAATACTATATTAATTTCAGATCATTACAAATGTCGATATACAAAAAAAATTGTAATGGTATAGATTTCGGCAGCTCTTGTAAAAACGAGATCTTAGGAAAGTATCTTCAGTAAACGAAGGAATTGGAAGTCTTATTATGGTTGAAGCTTTATTTTTTAAGTCTTCCTATCTTTGAATGGCTCAAAACCTGGGTGCCTTTCTCAGATTCCTATATTAATTTCAGATGATTACAAATTTTGATATACTGTAACTTTGACGTACTTGTAAAAACTCTCTAGTTCTCGACAACTGAAACATTCAACGCGGGGTCTGCTACACGTGCATTTCCATAAACTATAATATTGCGTTACACTAAGGATCTTCATCGGCTAAACATACCCTACTTCCCGCAGCTCAATTTCGGTCCGCGCAACGCGCAAACATCCAACAGAATTTTAATCAAGAGCCCTATCACACACGCTATCACTTCCTAATTCCGTAGGTCGGCCCAGCGTGCGGTGCCCTGCGCCATAACGACACACATCCATTCGCCTCCACGTACCGCCTTACATCTTGCGGCGGGCGAAATAAATCTAAAAGCATCCCCGTAGCCGCGGGTAAACGCACGTGCGATTTTACGAGGGTGGTTGGCCAGCGCGGAGGCCGACACGAAAAATATGTGCGGGGTCCCGCTCAAAGGTCCGCACACCTATATTTTTTTTACAAATTTTGATCTCTGTAACTTTGACGTACTTGCAAAACTCTCTAGTTCTTAACTAGATAACATTCAACGCGGGTCTGCTACGTGCGTCCGATAAACTCCCGTACAATGTCGGTCCCGCGCGACATCCACCCGAATTTTAATCAAGAGTCACACATTCCGTGTCGCGCGACCTGTCGACACACATCCATTCGCCAAACTCCAGCCTTACATCTTGCGAGCGCGCGAATCGCATCTAAAACATTTGGAACGGATTTTCGCCGACGCCGCGTCTGGGTCCGCGGCCAATAACACCGACTCCGTAACGCCGCACACGTTTTTTCCTTTCTCTCCCGCCGACGCCGGAATCCGTCGCTGGCCGTTGCCAAATGCCGCGATGACCGTCTATTATTTATTTATTTACTCCTACGCCCGCTCAGCCACCCGTGGCAATAGACTTCCCCCGTCCCGACCCACGATCCTTACGTGCCGGACTTTCCTAATGTCGCGCGTACCTGTCGCGCACTCTTCGCCAAACTCCAGCAACAGCGAGCGCGCGCAATCATATCTGGCAAATATTTGGAACGGACTTTCGCCGACGCCGCGTCTGGGTCCGCGGCCAATAACACCGACTCCGTTGTAACGCCGCTCGTTTTCCGGCCCCGCCGTAATGGGAATCCGTCGCTGGCCGTTGCCAAATGGCGCGGACTAATAATTTCGTTGCTCGTAATTCGCTAATGCCGAAAATGGCCCGGCGAAGTCGACGGAAGTGCAGAGATAGGGGGCGAAAGTTTTTAGCTGATGTCGCGGCGCCGTGCGGATGGAAGTAGGACGGCGCGTAAGTGGTACGAGCCTTCGTGTGAGCAGACACAGGTGTGGACGCTCCCACGCGCAGAACGGCTCCGCGGATTGTCAGGCGGGTCGAGTGTGCGACGGTGTAATTGAGTGCTCTGTGCGATTTCGATGATTTCGGGGAAAACGCGTTCCTTGCTGATCTGGGCGGCCGGCGGTTATGGCCGAATAGGGTATGGATGTTGGCGCGGACGATCTTTGCAGTGCGTTGGGCGTGTACAGGCGTTCAGGAGTTAGAGTGGGCGTCCAATGAAGTGGAGGGTATTTATTTGTTGAGCTGTCAAGAAATATGACGGAATGAGGAATTGTTTATTTTGAACTTATGTAATATTAACCCTCTGACTGCTATAATATATATAATACGCATGCAGGAGTAGGCGTCCAATGAAGTGGAGAGTATTTATTTGTTGAACTGTCAAGAGATATGACGAAATGCTTCCATTTGGAGCAAATAGATTAATTGAAGAAAATTGAGGAAATGTTTATTTTGAACTTATGTAATATTAACCCTTTGACTGCTACAATATATATAATACATATATAATATATATATAATATGCGTTCAGGAGATAGAGTGGGCGTCCAATGAAGTGGAGAGTATTTATTTGTTAAACTGTCAAGAGATATGACAAAATGCTTCCATTTGGAACAAATAGTTTAATTGGAGAAAATTGAGGAATATGTTTATTTTGAACTTATGTAATATTAACTTATGTAATAATATCGTCATCTTTAAAAATTAGAAACCTGAGTACCGAATGAATGCGCATTTTGTTCGTTCCGTCGATAAAATTCACCAACAGAAGCTAGAAAACCCCAGTATAATTTTTGTAATTTCGCTCGCTAAATCCGAAACTCCTAAAATCGTCAGGTCCCATAAACCTGCTGCTAAAAGTGTGCACGTGTTCTACAGCAGCATATCGTAATCTTTAAAAATTCGAAACTTTCGTACCGAATGAATGCGCATTTCTTTCGATCCATCAATAAAACTCAGCAATAGAAGCTAGAAACCCCCAGTAACAATTTCTGTAATTTTATTCGCTAAATCCGAAACTCCCAACATCGTCAGGTCTTATAAACCTGGTGCTAAAAGTGCGCGTGTCGTCTACAGCATATCGTCATCTTTAAAAATTAGAAACCTGAGTACCGAATGAATGCGCATTTCTTTCGTTCCATCAATAAAACTCAGCAAAAGAAGCTAGAAGCCCCCAGTAAGAATCTCTGTAATTTTGCTGGCTAAATCCAAAACTCCTAAAATCGCCAGGGTCCAAAAATTTGCTTCTAACATTACGCGCGTCGTCTGCAGCATATCGTGATCTTTAAAAATTAGAAACTGAGTACCGAATTAATACACATTTCTTTCGTTCCGTCAATAAAACTCAGCAACAGAAGCTGGAACCCCAGTAAGAATCTCTGTAATTTTGCTCGCTAAATCCAAAACCCCTAAAATTGCTAGGTCCCATAAATCTGCTGCTAACAGAACGCGCGTATATATAGCAGCATATCATATATCAAAAATTAGAAACCTCTGTACCGAGTGAATGTACATTTCTTTCGTTCTGTTAAAGCTCAGCAATAGAAACTGAGAAAACCTCAGTAACAAATTTCTGTAATATTGCTCGCTAAATCCGAAACTCCTAAAATGTTTCCTATAAACCTGCTGCTAACAACTTATGCAAGCATATCATCACGTTCAAAAATTAGAAACCTCTGTACCGAGTGAATGTACATTTCTTTCGTTCTATCAATAAAGCTCAGCAATAGAAACCAGAAAACCTCAGTAACAATTTCTGTAATATTGCTCGCTAAATCCGAAACTCCTAAAATCCTCAGGTCCTATAAACCTGCTGCTAACAGCGCGCGTCGTCTGCAGCAGCATATCGTCATGTTCAAAAATTAGAAACCTCTGTACCGAGTGAATGTACATTTCTTTCGTTCCATCAATAAAGCTCAGCAATAGAAACTCGAAAACCTCAGTAACAATTTCTGTAATATTGCTCGCTAAATCCGAAACTCCTAAAATCCTCAGGTCCTATAAACCTGCTGCTAACAGAACGCGCGTCGTCTACAGCCGCATATCGTCACGTTCAAAAATTAGAAACCTCTGTACCGAGTGAATGTAGATTTCTTTCGTTCTGTCAATAAAGCTCAGCAATAGAAACTAGAAAACCTCAATAACAATTTCTGTAATATTGCTCGCTAAATCCGAAACTCCTAAAATCCTCAGGTCCTATAAACCTGCCGCTAACAGCGCGCGTCGTCTGCACCAGCATATCGTCACGTTAAAAAATTAGAAACCTCTGTACCGAGTGAATGTACATTTCTTTCGTTCTGTCAATAAAGCTCAGCAATAGAAACTAGAAAACCTCAGTAACAATTTCTGTAATATTGCTCGCTAAATCCGAAACTCCTAAAATCCTCAGGTCCCATAAATCTGCTGCTAACAGAACGCGCGTCGTCTACAGCAGCATATCATCACGTTCAAAAATTAGAAACCTCTGTACCGAGTGAATGTACATTTCTTTCGTTCTGTCAATAAAGCTCAGCAATAGAAACTAGAAAACCTCAGTAACAATTTCTGTAATATTGCTCGCTAAATCCGAAACTCCTAAAATCCTCAGGTCCTATAAACCTGCCGCTAACAGCGCGCGTCGTCTGCAGCAGCATATCGTCATGTTCAAAAATTAGAAACCTCTGTACCGAGTGAATGTACATTTCTTTCGTTCTGTCAATAAAGCTCAGCAATAGAAACTAGAAAACCTCAGTAACAATTTCTGTAATATTGCTCGCTAAATCCGAAACTCCTAAAATCCTCAGGTCCTATAAACCTGCTGCTAACAGCGCGCGTCGTCTACAGCAGCATATCGTCATGTTCAAAAATTAGAAACCTCTGTACCGAGTGAATGTACATTTCTTTCGTTCTGTCAATAAAGCCCAGCAATAGAAACTAGAAAACCTCAGTAACAATTTCTGTAATATTGCTCGCTAAATCCGAAACTCCTAAAATCCTCAGGTCCTATAAACCTGCTGCTAACAGCGCGCGTCGTCTGCAGCAACGTATCGTCATCTTCAAAAATTAGAAACATAAGCACCGAATAAATGCAAATTTCTTCCGTTCCGTCAACAAAACTCACCAATAAGTTTTGTAATTTTGCTCGCTAAATCCAAAACCCCTAAAATTGCCAGGTCCCATAAACCTGCTGCTAGCAGCGCGCGTCGTCTACAGCAGCATATCGTCATGTTCAAAAATTAGAAACCTCTGTACCGAGTGAATGTACATTTCTTTCGTTAATAAGCTCAGCAATAGAAACTAGAAAACCTCAGTAACAATTTCTGTAATATTGCTCGCTAAATCCGAAACTCCTAAAATCCTCAGGTCCTATAAACCTGCCGCTAACAGCGCGCGTCGTCTGCAGCAGCATATTAGGCGGTGCGCGTTTCCTAAATATCGTTTCCACCCTTGATGCTAGGACCGAAAAAAATGGACACTGCCGCTAAACGCGTTGAACGGCGCGCGGTCGCGTCGTAATTGCGTTTACTCGAATGTCCTGGAAATTGGCAAATGCACACACGTGCCCGCCCGGAAGCCGGGTGACTCGCGCTCCCGCTAAACCCCGTGTAACCCTCGTAACTCTAAAGGCAATGCTTTGCGTACGTTCCCGCATCTTTATTACCTCTTTTACCGCTTCTGCCGCTGCATCTCTCCGCGTTATTACCACGGTATAATTAAATTTTAGAAGGCTCGCGGGCGCTTGCACGCCCACGGCGGCGGGGCCAGGGTAGCGAAGTCGAGAAACTCTTCCTTTGCCCTTTAAAGTTCGCCGGCGCGATTATTCTGCACTTTGATAAGAAATAATATAAGCTGAAGCGATGGGAACGTCGGGAAGCGGCGGAAACCGAGGTAAATCCGAAATTAGAAGCGCGGGATAGCGGGAAGCTGATGTTTCTAATTTCTCGACTTGCCCGCGCAGCCGAGTGTTTCTGTAAATAACACCCGCGTAATTGTTACATGAGAAACTTAACTGCAGCTTTACCGGACGGACGTGCGCGTTTGCAAGTTGGATTGACCGGTCTTCAACGTTGGCGGCTGACGTTGGATGTTGCGATGGTGTCGGGTCTTGCGCGCCAACGTGATTTCGCGAGATTGTTTATTTTAAGCTTTTCGTACTTTATGCAAGTGAATTAGTAAGAATGCTTTGTGGGTTAAATGTAATAAAATCTGCGTTATCTCTAAACTAAGGAAAATCATACACGTTTAATTACGTGTAATGTGCTTCATTTTAGTGGAGTCCACGTTCCTGCGTTGGACACTATATTATAACTCGAAGTAATTACTGTAATAAATGTAATGTTTTAGAATGTGATTGCAGGATAAGTATTGAAGACAAAATTACGACTAAATTCGATAATTAATTTGCTCAATTGTTTTTGACAGACGACAATCTCGGGCTGACAATTTTCAAGTGTTAATAAGGGTATTTAATTATGACTAATGGGGCATTATTGGGTAATGCAATAAACCGGCGGCTTGGAAGTCTTCCATGTTCTTATAATTTGGATTATCCAATATTATATGAACACATGTTCCACGCGAAAGTCAAAGCATTTAATACCCATTTCCCCATTTTTGTGAATTTTCGCGCCGCAGCACTTAATCGACGCTTTACTTGTAACGTTAATAACAAATAGAATATTTTTCGTTTCGTAACGTTAATCAATTAACAAAATACGTGATTCATTTACCTTTTTACGGTCCGCGAAATTGTAAATTTAATAATATAAATTCTTTAATTCTATACATTAATTCTATAACTTAATTCTATACTTTAATTCTATAATTTATTTCTATAATTTAGTTCTATAATTTAATCCTTTAATTCTAGTTAATACTAGAAAATGCTCTTTTTTCCGCCCTTGAAAAATCGGAGATTATTTTTGCATTACTATGACATTCTCCCTAAAAAAATTATGATAAAACTTTCTCACATATTTTCCCCATCACCTACCGTGCAGAACTTACATCAAACGGCACTTACCTCGCGACACCCTTACATTCCCATTACCCCACTAAAAGAACCTAATAACAGTTACTAGCAAATAAAAGCAACCGTTTCTGTAATTTTTCCCGCATAACTCGAAGCCCGTAAAATGGCCGGTATCGGTGAATCTAGTGTTAAATTCATTCGCAAAGCGGTTAAGCTCATAACCGAAACATTCGTTCTCTATATTCCGCGCGGCTCAGCAATTTGGTGGTTCGTATAGCGTCGACCTTAATGTCTCCCAACGTGCCGGAGGGGAAGACTTGCAAATGCCTGGAGGCAGGGTCGGCGGAAAAACGTTAATACGCGCCGGAGGACATCCTTTTTACCTTCCGCGAACAGTGACTAGGTGGGTGTAATGCGTGTCGACTAACGGCCAGAAAGGGACTATTTCACTTCCGCCGCGGAAGTGAAACGTCTTTACTCGGCCGTTAAGGACAACATTCGTTTCTATTAGTCGCCCCCACCATGCATTTATGTAACTGTGCCATCGTCGCAAGTTCCTGGACTCGAGGCCTGGCGGCTGGAAAGTTCTTACTAATGCCGCAGTGTCGATGTCTGTCCTTTTCTACACATCGGAAAGCACTAAATTATTATCGGTGTCGCAACGCAAAAAGTGCTTCTTATTCATCGGTGCCATTATCGTAATTTATTGGTCCTCTATACTTATTGTCATGCGGAGTCAGTGTGCCCGCAACAACTTATAGTGTTGCAGAAATATTCGGGAACTTCAGTGCACATTATGCAATCATAACGCCGTCAAGTAAATGTCACTTTATAATGACACGGCGTAGTTTTTATTTTTATGCAAAGCGGCTCCTCGCTATCTTTCCGCTGTTCATGTCCGTAAGCACTGAATTATTATCGGTGTCGCAACGCAAAAAGTGCTTCTTATTCATTGGTGCCATTATCGTAATTTATTGGTCTTCTATGCTTGTTGTCATGCGGAGTTACGTCATTGTGCCCGCAACAACTTATAGCGTTGCAGAAATTTTCGGGAACTTCAGTGCACATTGTGCAATCACAACGCCGTCAAGTAGATGTCACTTTATAATGACACGGGGTAGTTTTTATTTTTATGCAAAGCGGCTCCTCGGTGTCTTTCCGCTGTTCATGTCCGTAAGCACTAAATTATTATCGGTGTCGCAACGCGAAAAGTGCTTCTTATTCATTGGTGCCATTATCGTAATTTATTGGTCTTCTATGCTTATTGTCATGCGGAGTTACGTCAGTGTGCTCGCAACAACTTATAGTTTTGCAGAAATATTCGGGAACTTCAGTGCACATTGTGCAATCACAACGCCGTCAAGTAAATGTCACTTTATAATGACACGGCGTGGTTTTCGTTTTTATGCAAAGCGGCTCCTCGCTATCTTTCCGCTGTTCATGTCCGTAAGCACTAAATTATTATCGGTGTCGCAACGCAAAAAGTGCTTCTTATTCGTTGGTGCCATTATCGTAATTTATTGGTCTTCTATGCTTATTGTCATGCGGAGTTACGTCATTGTGCCCGCAACAACTTATAGTGTTGCAGAAATATTCGGGAACTTCAGTGCACATTATGCGATCACAACGCCGTCAAGTAAATGTCACTTTATAATGACACGGCGTAGGTTTAATTTGTATGCAAAGCGGCTCCTCGCTATCTTTCCGCTGTTCATGTCCGTAAGTACTGAATTATTATCGGTGTCGCAACGCAAAAAGTGCTTCTTATTCATTGGTGCCATTATCGTAATTTATTGGTCTTCTGTGCTTATTGTCATGCGGAGTTACGTCATTGTGCCTGCAACAACTTATAGTGTTGCAGAAATATTCGGGAACTTCAGTGCACATTATGCAATCACAACGCCGTCAAGTAAAATGTCACTTTATAATGACACGGCGTAGTTTTTATTTTTATGCAAAGCGGCTCCTCGGTGTCTTTCCGCTGTTCATGTCCGTAAGCGCTAATTTATTGCCGGTGCTGAAACATAAAAAGTGTTTCTTATTCTGTACCTGTTCGATAATAAATCCTTCCGTTACTGCACCTTATCGTTTGTAGTTCTGTGATCATCCCCATTCGAAAACACTCCTTCCACAATAATTTCGACTTATAATTGTAAAAGTTTATGTATCGATAATTTTAAGGGCCTATGTGAAAGATAAGCCTAGGACCCTATTGTCTGATAATAGAGACGATGCTAATCGAAATATTGCATAAACAAAAATAGAACATCAATCCATTATTCATAATCATCATCTTAATTTATCATTAATATTGACTCCCGTTCCGTACATATTATTGCAGAAATTTTTCTTTTATATTTCATTCCTAAGCGATTTTTAGTAAAGTGTCTAAACCTTGTCATAAAAGCTCTTGAGGTCGAGATAACTTCTTTAGTGTTAAATTATCTTAATAATCTATAGGCTTAAAAAATATTAAGTAAACTCCGGTGAATACTACTTTACAGTTCATGCATTAAAGAGATTTCCGATAATATGAACGAATGCATTGTTTACGTAAAAATAACTGTGACCAGAGCTAAAGGGATGGTGTAATTTACATTCCGTAATTGTATTTCTCCTTGGATTTTCTCATCACAATATGTACTTAGAACCAGTATACAAATACTTCACGCAGGTATCTCATGCTATGTCCTTTTTTTGGCCCTTTACTCTTTATTCCTTCAAGCTTACAAGTTAACAGGTACAGGAGCATAAGTTACTCCACCGTAATATGAAATTAGAAGCTACACGAGCAGTCGTAATTTTTATTCATTTACATACAAGTTGCCCCTGAAATAAAATCCGTTGGGCATTACAGACTTTAAATGCTACTATAATATAAACTAACCAGTTTCAATTTCGATTTAAAAACCGCCAGACCGTTTAAAAATCACAATTTCGTTTGTAATTCTTAACACATTGTTGACCGGTGACGAGTCAACTCGTGTTTGCACTTGTATCGGCTATTTGAATTTTTGAAACGCAGGGCAATATAGAATATAGCAAAATGTTGTTCAGTGTCATCAATTACGTCTGCTTTATTATAAAAAAGTATACTTTTCTTGGTACTGAGGCTTTTATTACAATACAAGTATTAGAAAGTATCAAGAACGACGAAACGTGACGGTGAAGCATTTTTCAATCAATTGTACGTGAATGCTTTATATAGTTGCCCGAGTGATTTTTAAACAAGTTCTAGTCATTTGGAAAATGATTATTGAAAAACGACACAAGATGTATGTGCAAAACCTCTTGTCCACATCTACGCGTAAATGACTGCTGTACAGTTAATCATACAAAAAAATATTAAAAGTCACATAAAATTTATGTCCATAGTCCAATTTGAATTCATTATGCGCGAACAAACTTTATTGAACGTTATTTACATCGTTTCACTTCCATGTTCAATTACGAAATAATAGCCGGTGACTTGACCGTTTGAGTACGGGAGCATTTTCTTATGCATATGCTAAAAGTCCGGGATGAAATGCATAGTATTTTTTTTTGGGAAACAATGAAAATGGTTATAATTAACACTAATTGTTATGTAACAAGTAATTATGATAAAAAAAATTTCGCCCAGGCAATTTGTCTAAAGAAAACTTTTTACTTATTGATGATGTTCCTGTGGCATTTTTGCTTGCTAACCATTCCTCCTCTCTTGTGTCAATAATGTTCGAAGTAAATTGCAGTTTATTTAATTCTTATATTGTTAAAAGCCACAACTGAGTTAAATGAATAAAAACTGCTACTGATATTACTGCAACTGCTCTCAATAATTGCGTAAAGTATACTACCAACAGCAGCGTCTTCGCATTCTCGATACAAAACAAGAGCAGCGCTATCGCCCTGCGCCGTATTTTTGGCATACGACAAGTGAAGCACGATAGCGCTTCCCCGGACTCAAACGGTTAAGACAGCTTTTGTCGAAAATTGTCGGTCAACAATGTGTTAATCGAAAGTACACGATCAATTTTCATTTTTCCCCGCTGACATACAAGTTGGCCTCGCAACAAATCTCTTCTCCAAACCTATCTTCATGGAAGTCAACTACGTCCGACGTCACTGGACCCGGAGTCACGACGTTTTCGCGAAACAACTGCGCTTTCTCGTTTACGGCACAACAGAACGACCGCGCCACACTTTTCTGGCCAAACTTCGTCTGTTTTTATTCTCGCGCAGAGCAGAGCTTGCGCGCAACGAGAGATTCAAGATCAACATTTATTTTAATCGAGGATTTATCACGCGCGCGTGCGGATAAGCAGGAGAATGCGAGATCGGCGTCGGATATACATAGAGGAATGAATCTACGGGTCGCTGGGCGTGATGAGGAGAGATGAAAAGAGAAACAGCCGGAGAGAGACAGAGAACGAGCGAAGAGGGAGGGCAATGCTCGACGATGCGGAGAACAGAGGGCCGTCAGCTCGACGCGTTCGCCTGCTCGGCAGATAAATCAATTCGAGCTTAAACCGACCGCTGAAATCATTTCCCAAACAAACGCTGCGCCCGATGCGAAGAAGAGAGCATTCGCGAGCGCGGCTTCTTAATCGTCGGCGCTGGTTGAGGAGACGAAGATCGCGGGTCCGATATATTCCGATGGCACAAAGAGTAGTTTGCGGGGAGCCGTGTAACACATTTTTCGGAAACCGGGCGGTTGCGATGTATTGACAGGTTGATGAATGTGCTGTAAATGAGAAATCTGTTATCAGGGCACTTTTTGAGTGCTGGTCCATTGATTCCGGCCTGAGTTTGGGTCAGTTAGAGGTGGAGTTTATGCGATGTTCGCCAGAAGTGTACCACCCCTGTGAGGGACATTTGGTTGTGATCTGAAAGAACCGTAAGAAACGCAATGAGAGGTAAACGGGTAAGATGGATCTGCTGGTATGGCAACGAAATATGTGAATTCATATATTAATGTAGGATCTCAAGTACAGGGTCCTCTAATTGGTGAGCAAAGGTCACCTATGATCCTCAATTATTACGTTGAGGTATCATAGGTGAGAAGTTTGTTGAATTGTGTTGTTTGGTTGCGTAATAGTCAGTTGACGACGAAACGTAAAGACGACAAGACATAAAGACGAAATGACAAAAGATTACGAAATAAGACTAAAGTGCCTTGATTGTGTTGCTATTGTTTATAAATATTATACTCTCTAATTTCACGTATCTAAATCCTACATTTACATAAGTTTAGTTAAAAAGTATTTAATCGTGTAGTCGGCGCTGGTTGAGGAGACGAAGATCGCGTGTCCAATATATTCCGATGGCACAAAGAGTGGTTTGCGAGGAGCCGTGTAACAGATTTTTTCGGCGATCGATCGGTAGCGATGTATTGACAGGTTGATGAATGTGCTGTAAATGAGAAATCTGTTATCAGGAGACTTTTTGAGTGCTGGTCCATTGATTCCGGCCTGAGTTTGGGTCAGTTAGAGGTGGAGTTTATGCGACGTTTACCAGAAGTGTACGACCCCTGTGAGGGAAGTTTGGTTGTGATCTCGAACAACTGTAAGGAACGCAAGGAGGGGTGAACGGTTTATGGTATATGCAGGGATGGCAACGAAATATGTGAATTCAAATATTTATGTAGGATCTCAGTTACAGGGTCCTCTAATTGTTGAGCAAAGGTCACCTATGATCTTCAATTATTATATTGAGGTGTCACAGGTGACGTGTTTGGTGAATTGTGTTGTTTGGTTGCGTAGCAATTAGTTGATGACGAAACGTAAAGATGATAAGATATAAAAACGAAATGACAAATGTTCTTGATTGTGTTGTTATTGTTTATAAATATCATACTCTCTAATTTCACGTACCTAAATCCTACATTTATATAACTTTATTTAAAAAGTATTTAATTGTGTAACTTTAAAATATATTTATTTGATACTTACAAAATATAAGCGTCTATATTAGAGAATTCCGCAAATGAGAAGTACAGTGGAGTTCTTCAATCGCTAATGAATCTCGTACTGACCATTTTTATGTTTTCAATGTACATGGGGGTTTTTAGACGAAAAAAGACAAACGATTAGGAAATCATACTAAAGTGTCGTGATTGTGTTGTTGTAGTTTATAAATATTATACTCTCTAGTTTCACGCATCACAATCCTACATTTACATAAGTTTATTTGAAAAGTATTTAATCGCGTATTTTTGAAATATATTTATTTGACACTTGCATAACATGAATTGTGTTGTTTGGTTGCGTAGTAGTCAGTTGATGACGAAACGTAAAGATGATAAGACGTAAAGACGAAAAGGCAAAAAAACGACAAAAGATTAGGAAATAAGATTAAAGTCTCCTAATTCTGTTGTTATTGCTTATAAATATTATACTCTCTAGTTTCACGTATTTAAATATTGCATTTCTATAACTTTATTTAAAAATATTTAATCCTGTGAGTTTGAAATAAAGTTATTTGATACTTGTATAATAAGAAATGTCGATACTAGAGAATTGCTCAAGTGACAAGTACACTGAAGTTTTTCGGTCGCTAATGAATCTCTTACTAATGATTTTTACATTTCCAACGTACGTGAGGTTCCTCAGACGAAGAAAGACGAAAGATTAGGAAATAAGACTAAAGTGTCTTCATTGTATTGTTACTGCTTATAAATATTATACTCACTAATTTCGCATACATAAATCCTGCATTTCTATAACTTTACTTAAAAAGTATTTAATCTTGTAAGTTTAAAATAAATTGATTTGACAATTGCATAATATGAATGTCGATACTAGAGAATTCCTCAAGTGACAAGTACAGTGAAGTTCTTCGGTCGCTAATGAATCTCTTACCGATGATTTATACATTTTCAACGTACGTGAAGTTCCTCAGACAAAGGCGAGTAGGCGTGATGGGAATAAAAAGTGAAAGAAAAAAGATTTTCAGAAGAGAATTATGTCAAGATAAACCTGTGCATGCATTACGAGAAATCACAACGGATCTTGCACCTTTTGATTCAAAATTTCAACTAGCTATGCCGCAGTAGCCTTTAACGCGTTGCCGGTAGTAAAGGTAAACGTATAGGCTGACGGCACATTAAAGATCAGGGACAGGCGCATAGACGACGCAGAGTGCAGCGGAGCGTGGGCATCTGCACAAAGCACTTGCCGACTCACTCTAAGTATTGATAACGGCAACACATACACTGCGTATCCCTCAATCCCGAATTGCCTCAAACGAATACAGGACCGCGCCCCCGAAAATGACCGAAATTTTCGCGCAACGCCGAAGAGTCTGCTGACCTCCCCTTCCCAAATAAATAGTGTTCGATGTCACCACGCGCACTGTTGCTGATATTGTGCTACCAGGTGTCACTCACGAATTAGGCTTCGGGAGTGCAATAGTTAGGATTGGATTCACTGGTTGAACGTCCGAATAAATTGAGAAACTGTCTCTAACGAATGAATATATTTCTTTGGTCTAGAATACAGTTCCTTACGCACTAGAATACCAACTGAAACTGCTGACTATGGCTAATGTGTCGGCCTTTTATAGGGGTAAGTACCTGAGCCAGTCAGTGTAAGCTATGGCTACAGTTTTTCCCTATGTATGACTGGTGGGGTGTGAACAAATAGCGGCGGCCGCATCAAAATTAGCTGCATTAGCAAAATTAGCAACATTAGCCCCCCGTCAACTAGTATTTACCCGTGCGACCGCGCGCTTGTTCAGATTTTCGATTATTAAGCCCCTGTGTTTGCTCGCGGTACAGCTTCCGCATAATCGAGTTTCTACTGCATATTATTCGAATAGTTATAGGCTTCCGCCGAGCACGCGAATGATTGCGCGGCCGATCAATAGGCGGGCGCTCTCGTTGCACATCGATTGAAATTTTCCGCGCGTCGAGTCTTTGCGCGGGCAACAAAGCAAGCGCCGCCGTCGCTTTGCTTTTCCGCCGGTGGCTTCCAGTTCCGTTTGTGGCGAGTGGCAAGTTTGAACGGGAATTAGAACGCCGAGCGAAAGAGACAGCGCGCGCGTATATTTATGTACGCGTCCGCGCGCTTGTGTAAATAGCGGCGTCTATTCACGGACAGACGTCGGCACGCGCACACGCACGCACGCACGGCAATGCACGCGAGTGTCTGACCGGAGCGAGACAGCGCGAGCGAACCGTTCTTCCAGGCATTCGAATATCGGTGAATGGGAATGGTCAGTTTGTACGGTACCTCCAGGACGATCGCGTTTCTGCTTTGTGCCGCGAGCGGACTGCAAAGTATCGGTTGAACATTGACGAGCGCAAACGTTCGAACGCGTCTCGGCCCGTTTTTCCACGACCGACCTTCTTACGGGCGCACGTGAAACGTTTCGCGACGATAATTCATGAATATGCGAGACGGCGTCTTTGAGCGTCGGGCGACTCGACTTTCGACTTTCAAGTCCGCCATCGGAGAACGCTCCTTCCAGTTTCGTTTCGAACAACCGTCGGGAGACGCCGGGATGCATAGAGACGCGCTGAGTTCCGTTGTTCTTCGAAATATCGCGAGGAGGGGTCTCGCGGAATGACCTGGTGTTCTGAAATTTTGTCGCGGAGACATTTGCCGAAATTCTCACGGCCCGACGGTGCTTCATGTATATTCGAGCGCTTAGGAAACGTTTAACTCTTTGCCGGCCGCGCATTTCTTGAGTCGCCATTGCGCTGCTGCTGGCGAGATTCAGATAAGTTCGACTGCTCTTCAACGGTGGTATTTATGCAATCGTTCGTAACATAAGCAGTTGCCATATAATTATTATTAAAGAAGGCATTAAGGTAACTGTTACACCATTTTTATTGTATAATCTTACATTTTTTAATTATTACTTAACACGTTGAGTGCCGTGCGTATTTTGCTGTATTAAAACGGTGATGCTATGAAATACTACAGCGTTTGACTGAATTATGCAAAATGTAAATAATGTACAAGTATTGGAGACCAAAGAATTGCATCATTATTCTAACAATAACTGCATTTATAAAATAATTATTACTATCCATTGCGAATATTTTGGATCTTCAGTAAAATCTCTTGCGCCGGTCACCAGTGACCCCCACGGCAGCCAATGTGTTAAACACTTTACTTAAAAAATGTAACTTCAAGGATCTTCCGTTATTTTTTAATCGTCTCACAACGATATCGCTCCCACTGTCCAAATCACTATGACTATCGCTATCAGAATTATTTTCCACGTCTGATATTAGCCCGGCGAATTTAACGCGACTCCGAAATTTTCATAAAGATATTTAGAAAAAAATAATACTCATAAAAGAATTCAAAGAAAGTAGAATTCAATCAGATAAGCATTTATTTAGGTAATTGTAGCTAATAACACAGGTTACATTCATGTCAATACAATTAAGTATTGTAAAACAAAATTAATATTACGTGATTAACAACAAAAAACGGAAATGTTTATTCAGAATCTGAACTGTTTTCAGAGTGAGAACAGAAATATTGATGTCACATCGGTATCATCAGTATTTTCATTCACGCTTTCAGTCTCCCACAAAATGTCATCTTCCGTCCCATTTAAATCATTAGAAATGCAGCATTTCTTGAAACCTTTAACTATCGTTTCAACGTCTGTAGGAAAATATCCTTGTTTATATTACATTCCATCACTTTCCAGGTAAAGCGATAAGCGTTTCGGCTAGAGATCTGCGAGGGATCCCACTTCAGTTATCCCAGATCATTCAGTTGAGAAGCATACTTCTTCTGAAACGCACACCAGTAATTTTTTATCCCTAAAATGTTCATTGGACGGCGTGAAAGTACAATTGAAAGTGAGAGTAGTGATGAAAACGTTGTGAGTTTTAGAAGAAAAAATAGAGTGTAATTTGTCCATTTTTGGTACTTTATGCTGTATATTCTCTATTTATACTTCAGCTCTTGTTCCATTAAATTTATTTTCAAAGTCCAACTGAAAATCTTATTTAACTTGAACAAGAAGAGCGTCACCCATATATGGGTGACGTGGTCCCCACGGAAGCATACCCGTCACCCAAGTACGGGTTACGCGGCGCCGAACGTGTTAACACATTGCGGACGGATGACGAGATATCTCGTCATTGCTATTTCGTCGTTCGGGGCCATTGACGAGATATATCGTCTTGCGTATTTCGTCATTCTGGGCCACTGATGAGATATATCGTCTTGCATATTCTGTCGTTTGAGGCAGGTGACGAGATATCACACAGTTGCTACGTGATTGTCAGCCGCAGTTTTTCGTAATTTGTGTTGCGAATTAATTATTTGAAGGTCTGAAATATGGATAGCGACAAAACGATTAGCAATATTACAGAAATATTTGTGGACAGTTTAACACTTTGACTGCCAAGCGTTTCTTGCTATGTTTGAACCGCGATGCGATAAAATACTGCAGAGTATGATTAAATCGTGCAAAATGAAAGTAATGCACAGTTGTTAGAAGCCAAAGTATTGAAGCACCGTTCCAATATCAATTGCTTTTACAAAACTGCAAATAGGATTCATTGCGAATTTTTTGCATTTTTAGTCAAATGTTTTGCACCGGTCACCGGTGACCACCGTGGCAGTCAACGTGTTAACCCTCTATGGGCCCATGTGACTTTGAAGTCACATACGCGATAAATCGATATTTTATTAAATAATTTAATTTTTTTACTGGATAGCGTATACATCTTGTTATATAATGTCTCCTTAGTAACTAATATAACATGCTTGACGCGGTTATCAGCTCTAACCTGAAATGTCAAAGTAAATGCTTTTGCAAGTTGTCTGCAAATAGAAGCCGAAGGAACCGTCTTGTGCAATTGTTGTCATTATTTGTTCTTTTTCGGTGTCTGTTAAAAAAAGGATACATATAGCTTTTAGTTTGTATATCAATAATGTCTTATTTGTTTGCATTTAAACAATCACTTTATTAATACTTTTATGTGATATACCTTTGTAACTTTCAAGACACAATGGGCTATAATGGCAGGGTTCGGTGTATTTACAATAACGTTTGTGATTTCTTTGCTTTTTAGTTTTATATATCAGATTCCCAAAATATAGATACGAAATCATATAAAAATAAAAGAGGAATAAGAATAAGAAGCATTAGCAGTAATAAATCCGAAGATTCTTTATCAGATTTTGTTTCTAACGAAGATCATCTAATAGTATTTGCCCGACGATGTATCAAATTATTGATAGCGACGATGAATTTAGTAGTAAAAAATCATCAGATAAGGAAATGCAACGCATATTATGTTTAATGCCAAACACTAACTATGGAATTTTTGCTCTTATACACACAAGTGGAAGCGTTGTAAGCCGTTGTTACTTCAAAGTTGCAAAATGTATTCGTTATATTAAAATTGTTGAAACTACTGAATTCATTGTTAATATGTAGTTCGAGGTTGATATTTGTTGATTTTACGTTACATAGATTTTGTATAGCCACCAAAAAAAATTCGGGCCATAGAGGGTTAACTACTAACAAATCATTACTAATTTAAGAATATTTGACGCAAAAAAATACCCGGTCACTGGGTACGATTAGCAATAGAATGCCCGGTCCGCAAAGTGTTAAGGGGCCACTCTGCTGATACTTACGTATCTGCTCGTCTCAGACGTCGTCAACCGACTGCTGCCCTTTCTTTGTATTCCGCGTCTTTTTCTCCCGGGAATCGTCCGGCGCAACTCGCGTAAACTGAGATTCGACTTGGAAGTTTTATCGTAATACTCAGGGCGAGAATTCACGCGTGGACGGGCCGTTGTGACATTCGCGGGAGATAAAACTTGCTGGAAGTCGCCGGTACGAAACGGCGATTGATGGCACTCTGAAGAATTCGCCGCCGGAATCTTATTTTAATTGCGTGCCGGCTCTCGGGTCAAGTGGAAGATTCGTCGTTCCGGCATTATCCGGATTGCAATTAACGCGCCGACCCCGGCGAATTTTGTTCGTCGGGTCCTGCGGGTAGTTTGTTGAAGGCGCTAGAGGTAAGAGACGGGTGTCTAAGAATGCCAGCTGCGGTGCGTCATTGGCGGATTAGGCTGTAAGGGCGACTTCGTTAAGATCGGATCTTATTTAGACGACGACGATGACTCGATTTTAACGAAGTGTGGCTTGAAGAAGCGTAATGAGTAGAATGTTGCATGGAGGTTGTGTGTATTAGTTATTCCTACTCCGTGAGGAAATGAGTCGTTGCTTATGTGATAGTTTAGAGTACAGGTTGGAAAATATTGGGTTGGAGGGAAAGTTCTGTCGTATTTTAAAGAAAATATTTGAATTAATTTATAAAAAAATGTGTTTAATATTAATCATAATACATTTAATGTGTTGTATGATGAATGCCAAACTCTTCTGCAATTTCTCGACTTGTTAAATGTGGATTATTTTCCAACATGGGTCGCAAAACATCATTATCGATCTTGGATGGTCGTCCAGATCGATCACTTTCTTGGAGGCTCAGGTCCCCGGAACGAAATTTGCTAAACCATCTTTGACAAGGACGAACATTTACAATATCTTTTCCAAATACCGCACATAAATTTTTACATGCAACCGAAGCGTTGTTTCCTTTTTGGAATTCATACAAAATGCAGTGTCGTAAATGCACTTTATCTACTGACATGTTTTTCACCTTAAATATCACAAGTAAATGATGAACGGTAAAAAAGGACTCCTTTTATATTATACAGCAGCTATAAAAAAAAAACAAAAAAAAAGTCCGAATGACTCACTAGCCAGATGTTTTTTTTATTTATAAGAAAAATTACCTGCCTATTAATAATACGACAGAACTTTCCCTCCAACCTAATAATTAAACTTAACGCGGTGGTGCATACAAAAATACACAGTTTCATGAATTTGCACGTTGCAATTAGTCGGAGGATAATAGACGCTGTGTATTGTATCGACGAATGCCTTCGGTTAATTGGAAACAAACGGTCTCAATGAGGTTCACAGAAGAATTGTTATTGTTATAAATATAGAATGGTAATTTGCTGTATGTTCTGGTTAAAAAATTACATTTCTGTCAATATTACGTTTGTTTGGCAGTCATTAACTATCTTCACAGCCTTCGGAATAACTGCTGTTCAGAAACTGTAAATCGGCGAGTTATTGGAAATATTGTAAGCAAGTTTTGATAGTATATCGTAAACGCTGTGATTTTTATTTAAACCATTTCAACACAGGTCATCCCAAAATTTAATTACTGTGAAATATGATTTTTATTCACTTTTAAACCAATAGAAGCAAGTAAACTGATTATTCCATTTTTATATTTAATTTTTATCAGGAAAGGAAATTATTCATAACAATTGCTAACTGTCAACTACGTATTTGTAATTTTTCACTATTTATTTATTTGCATTCGTAAAGGGAGAAAATGGGTGAGGCGTTTTGTTCAGGATACATTATCAGGATGCATTTATAATACTTTGGAGCCGATTGTAGAAAACTGTTAAAGGATGTCTCAAAATGGACTGACATTTTAATTTATTAATAAAATTTAATTTATTAATAAATCTTAAATATATATTTATTTAAAAACACAAATGTTTTTATTTGAATATCGTGTAATTCTCCACGACTAAACCTCAGTACTTCCTGATACCAGTTATCAAAGATTAGTACTCTATTCGCTACAAAAAAAAATGGCGCGTAATTTAAAATGTCAGGTCATTTTCAGATACCCTTTAGAAGACTAACGTAATAGAATACATAATGCCACAATATGTGACATGTTACTTTATTCCGACCGTAATTAATATATTACAACTATTTTTACTTTTATACTTTCAAATATCGACCTCTACCGCCTTATCTTAATCCGGTAGGGCCCGATGGCCCCGCGACAGTTTTATGCGACGCATCTACGGCCGTTTTCCTGATACTACAATATTTATTCTAATTTTATTTCATGTTTCCCTTACATTCAACCAAAATTGCAAATTTGCATTTAACTTATTAACTAGGCACATCCGAATATTGTTCTCGGAACACATTTGATTGTAACGAACCCCCATCATTGAGCACTACAGTCGCTCATATAACTCATGTCACATAATGCAACTGATATAAACGTAGGGGCTGGCAGTTGGGGTCTCGTGACATTACACGACTGTTTTTAGATACAGTAAAACCTGTTTTTGTGCGGTGGATAGGGACCGCATAAAAGAAATCGTACAAAAAAATATTCGAAAATTTGATAAATTCTTACATATAATAAACAATTTTGTGCGATATACTACCTAAAAATTTTTTTATGCGGTGGATAAGGACCGCATAAAAAAAGTCGGACTAAGAAAATACATCAATGATTTATGAAATAGATGAGAGAATGCTTTCAATTAAATTAAATAATTAAATTAGACCTATAGAAATGGTAAAAATATTTAATTCTTCATTGTACATATACATGGAGAAGTTTTTACATTGTACATTAAATAGTTTGCTGCTACTCGTCGTAATCCAATACGCGCATCTTCTTGTGACGAATTGGTTGAAAATCGCTTCCGTCGCTTGAAGATAGGATTTCAATTGATTTGTTTTTTGGTACCATAAACTCAGTGATCAGTTTTTGTGACGATGGTCGACTGGTCAATTGCTTGTAAACGTAACGATAGTGAGACATGCATGATCTCAGCTCTTTTTCGAATTTTAAGCGTCTTTCCGCTTTGGTATCTACTTTAAGAAAATGCGTTTCCAATTTTTTCGAAATTTGGATCCCTGCATATATTTTATCTGCTGTAATAGATTCCGGTTCTTCTTGTCCATTTTCATAATCTATCAAACTATTGATAATGTCACTATCATCGACAGTTTGGTCCTCAATCATCTCGTCCAGGTCATTATCGCCAAAAGAATCAAAGCCTTCTCCGCCGATGTTATGTGCAAGCGCACTAATTTCAGATAATAACGTTGACGTGTTTTCGGTAACGTTTCGATTAATTACACATTCATATATTTCGTCCACAACATGTATATGTACATGATAGGAAACGTTAACACTTTGACTGCCAAGCGTATTTTGCTATATTAGAACCGCGATGCGATAAAATTCTGCAGAGTATGATTAAATCGTGCAAAATGAAGGTAACGCAGAGTTATTAGAAGCCAAAGTATTGAAGCATCATTCTAATATCAACGGCTTTTACTAGATTGCAAATAGGCTTCATGGCGAATTTTTTGCATTTATAGTAAAATCTTTTGCGCCGGTCACCGGTGACCACCGTGGCGGTCAAAGTGTTAAACTGGTGCTAACTCCGCTAAGATTCATATACCGCATAAAAATAAATCGCACTAAAAAAATTGCACAAAAATAAAATCGCACAAAACCAATCGCACAAGAATAAAATCGCATAAAAAAGACCGCACAAAAACAGGCTTTACTGTAATTTCTCTCGCAACACTCTTCACCTTACGCCTCCTTTTCAACGAGCGCATTTCGCTCCCAACTCCACGTGCGCCAATGAATCCCGTGCAGTCGGTCAGTCCGGCGGTCGCCTGCGAATTCCAATCTACGCGATCGAATGACGCACAATTCAGCGGGCATTCAGCCCCGGCACTTCCGGGCGACACACTTCCGGCGCGACACAGCACGGCGGTGAAACTCGAGGACGAAGTTAGTCGCGAGTCGAATCGGCTACGTCGGGATAGGACACCGGTCGATTCAATTACCGACGATTCGGCGGGTAACCGCATTTAAATGAACCACGGTTTGTTAGTCCGCGCCCCTTCTCCCACTTTCGAAGCTCCGCAAGCCCCGTTTAGTTTCGCCCCTCGCCATTCCACGCCTCGTTCGCCGACCTCCTGACAGCTATCTCGCATTTTACGCGCACACCTACGAACCCCGCGATTTCGTCTGCTCGTTGGCAGTTTGTGATCTCGAGCGAGGCACGATCAAGCTGACGACGTCGAAGTTCGCGTCACGGTGGTGGTCAGAAATTTAGTGGGACGTTTGGAGTTCGGCTAACAGCTTTGAACCGAGCGGCGGCCGCTGCCGTTATTACTATTATTATTGCAAGGGACCGTAGAACAGTTGCTCACTTTTTCATGATCCCGTCACGGTGCACTTTGGTCGGTCGATTGAACTGGCATCGTGAAAATGGAAGCGGAGCCAGACAGCCGGTGTGTTCCGTTGCAGACAATCGTGGAACGGGCTGCGGTTTCGAGCGGCCTGGGTTGCGAAGGCGGCACATAAGATAGGCGCTGCGAGGAAGGTGTTTGGGCGGTTTCGTTCGGTTGGCAGTGGAACACAATGCAATTGGTCATAAACGCACAGTTCGATGGAATGTAGGAGTTACATAAAATATTGTATATATATGTCATTGAATCTCATACTCATCGATCAAGCATCCATTTCAGATTTACTGTGACAGATAAAAGTTCTATGATTGACACGTAAAAATGCGATTTATTGACTGTATGTAGGTATAATGCACAATATGTATAATATGGTATGTATAATATTAATGCACTGTATAACGCAGAAATATGCATTATTTTTATACGCAACATATCAATTACCTTTTTAAACTACCCCTTACCCCATTAAAATTACATCTAGGCGCTGTAAGGAAGATGTTTGATTGGTTTCGTTCGGTTGGCAGTGGAACACAATGCAATTGGTCATAAACACACAGTTTTATAGAATGTAGGAGTTATATAAAATATTGCACATGTATGTCATTGAATCTTATACTCATTGATCAAGGATCCATTTCAGATTTACTGTAACACATAAAAGTTCTATGATTGACACGTAAAAATGCGATTTATTGGCTGTATGTAGGTATAATGCACAATATGTATAATGTGGTATGCATAATATTAATGCATATGTATAATGCACTGTATAACGCAGAAATATGCATTATTTTTATACGCAACATAAGAATAATTTCGGTTTCGTTCGGTTGACAATGGAAACACAATGCAATAGGTCATAAACGCACAGTTCAATAGAATGTAGGAGTTACATAAAATATTGTATATATATGTAATTGAATCTCATACTCATTTATCAAGAATCCATGTCAGATTTACTGTAACACATAAAAGTTCTGCTGTTGACACGTAAACATACGATTTACTGGATATATGTATGTATAATGCACAATATGTATAATATTAGTGTATATTATATATATATTGTATAATATATATTATAGACATTTAACAATGATATATAACGTATATTATACAATATGTATAATATTAATGTGTATGTATAATGCACTGTATAGCGCAGAAATATGCATTATTTTTACACGCAAGGTATCAACCATATTTATAAACTACCCCTTGCCCCATTAAAATGACATATAAGGAAAAACGAATCCATTGCTTCTTCTTAAACCGATAATAAAAATACTTCAATTTACCGACTGCCCGACTATGGTACATGTGGCTGTCGGTTACGTGAACTTATTGTGACAAATGTTAGATCGCCTTAGCAGTTTTAGACACCACTTTTGAAAACGCACTATGACGGTATCGACAGTTGTGTTACATGCACTCATTGTGTACTGGCCTAAAGATATAGGAATGGCAGTCGAATTGTACTCTCCCATTTTTAACAACACGGCAACGTTTTTGTAAACCTACACTGTTTTGTAACCCTGTTTTCCTAGTTCCTCTAGTTTTTGCCATACAATAGGTACTCCAAAAATGTTTTATTCTGTAGGCCTTTTGTTGTAGTCTGCTCTTTGTGCACACACGTGCTCGAGGCTTTTTTGCTTTGCATAGTGTACACAATATAGTTTCGAATCTATCCTGCGATAGCACCTCAGGTACACGTACCTATTAATGCCAGCCGATATATTACCAATATTCTGCACAAATTCCGTACAAACTCGAGACTATATTCGTATCAGCAGCCAAGTCTGCATCCCCGTGCACAACTAAAATTAATACTACAGCCATAAGAAACTAAAATATTTACATCCATCACACTAGCGCATGAAACTTACATCAATAATCCCAGCACCTAACACGAAATTATTCACAGCCCTCGCATAAGTGATTACCCTCAAAAGGATCCTAAATACAAAATCGATAGAAGCAGACTCCGGATTTCTAAATACCGCCGACCCACTTCTTGCGTCATAGATATCGTTCGTTATCGGTCTCACAGAATTTTCCCAAATTGCTTGTCTCGCCACTTACGTCCTTTGTCTCCCATCGATCTGCGCGCATTTTAACTTGATTTGGGCCATTTCGTTGACGACTCTTATCCCGCCAACCGTCGTCCGGAGACAGAAGGACTCGCAACACTTTCTAATAATAGCATACTCGGATGAATTATGCATAGTGGCAATCCCGAACGTAAGCAATAAGTGGCGCAGCGCGCTGGCCGGCTAAAGAAACGATCGAGGATATCATAACCCGGAGCTTTCGCTGATCCGCGATACAGGCGCATGCATATTCATGCGCGCCCGACGATATTGAGGGCCACCGGCAATCGTACGAAACACTTTGCGGTTTAAATTAATTAAGACACGCACTCTCGATGCTCTAGTCGGCGATCGATCGCTCGTTCAATACTGCACAAAATGACCAATCTGCGGGACGCGGCGGAAAATCACGAGTGCGGTCGCTTAGTATGTAGGGTACAGTATACAGTGATTGACCGCTTAACATTAGAAAGACTGAAACTTAGTATATCCCTATATTACCCAAAAGTAGTCAGAATGACTCCATTGTGAAAGAATAAGTAATGTGTAGAGAAATTTATTTAAAATTAATTTTTAATTTTTTTTTTATACTATTTACAGGATTGATTCCGGTAACATTTTTTTATTACTTTTATCAATTTTAACAAATTTATGCTTAGAACAGCTACTTTTTTATTTGGTTTGCTTTTATATTATATATTGTAAGAACACAATTCTCTGATTTATATAGCAAAGTGGAAAAACGAGGTATGTTATCCTTCGTTTGTTTGGCTGCTTTGGGTAGTTCTCTTTTGTTTCCTCTAATAGTTCCAACTAGAGTTGATTTTTTGGCCAATAATTTTGTCGCGAGTGACACGCTAGTGAAAAAGTTATCGGTTGTGATATTTCTTCCACAGTTTGTATATGGCTCGACAAGTTTCAGAACAACGTGTTCACTGAGAAGCATTGATGATGGTCGTTGTTCATCTTTCCCTAAATAAGGAAAACCATTCAAAATATATTTGCTACTAACATCTGATGCAAGCCAAAATTTGATGCCAAATTTGTTGGGTTTATTAGACACATATTGTGTAAATCTACACCTGGCTTTTGACGGAAATAATTGCTCGTCAACTGTTATATTTTGCCCTCGTTGATAGCAAGCTTGACTATTTTCAATAAACCTGTCCCATATATCCGAAAGCAAGGCAAATTTATTGGGTTGCAGGCTCCTACTTCTTTCGGTTCTTTTGTCAAAACGAATAAATCGTAGGATTTGCTTGAACTTTTCTCCGGCCATAGTTTTTCTAAAAAATTCGGCACCCCACTTTGCTGAACATAAATAACTCAATTTTAAGTTTTTTTGCCTTGTAATATTCGACACTTTCATTTTCATCACATCTTCAGTTTCAGATGTTTCACTTTGAGTATGAACCGTTTCATCTGCAGATGATAGTTCAGAATTTATCGCATCTGATTCTATATCGGAGCACTCTTTACTTATGTTCGTTAGCTTTTCCAATAACTCACTTCTGTTCGACATTTCTTTCAGGAATTTAGGGCACAACTGGTATAAAATAAACAACTGGTTAGAACAAGTATCACTGCATAAAGATACGAATATCAAGCACTACTTTAGTTTATTGAGCAACGGGCCTATTTACACAATTAAGTTTTTCGTGAAAGAGACAAAGCTGTGATGCTAGCATCAAAATAACTTCCACCTAATCTACGGAATCAAGAAGTACATATACTTGTATGGCATCATGTAACGGTAGTCGAAAAAAATGAAAAATGTTATTTCAATACAGTGCCGAACTGGTGATATAAGAAATTACTCAATTCAATAATAAGTCATTTGATTATTTTAGTTTCCCCACGCAGTCAAAACGACTGCTTTTGGGCAATATAGATATACCACGCATATATATATCGGAAATGAAGGAGGGGGGAGGGAACTACAATTATTAATAAACGCATTTATATGTTGTACAAAAAGTCACAAAATTCTAATAAATTGTATCATTATTGTACCTCTTTTTACCTCTTTATCTTAAGAAATCTGTTCTTTCTTAAAGAAACTCTCTATCTTAAGAAATCTTTTTCTTAAGAAATCTGTATCAATTCTTTCACAGCATGTTATTAATCACACGTAATCTACACAAGAACTCTGTATTGCAAGATGATCACACATAGAATGCGCTTTAGACTGATGTTCAAAACAATGCAAATATGCCTATAGCAATCCTCAGATATATATTGCGGTTACTTGGTTAACTGGTGATATAAGAAATTACTCAATTCAATAATAAGTCATTTGATTATTTTAGTTTCCCCACGCAGTCAAAACGACTGCTTTTGGGCAATATAAATATACCACCCATATATATATCGGAAATGAAGGACGGGTGGCGATAACTAACAATTATTAATAAACGCATTTATATGTTGTACAAAAAGTCACAAAATTCTAATAAATTGTATCATTATTGTACCTCTTTTTACCTCTTTATCTTAAGAAATCTGTTCTTTCTTAAAGCACTCTCTATCTTAAGAAATCAATTTTCTTAAGAAATCTGTATCAATTCTCTTCAGTATGTTATTAATCACACGTAATCTACACAAGAATTCTGTTTTGCAAGATGATCACACATAGAATGCGCTTTAGACTGATGTTCAAAACAATGCAACTATGATCGTATAGCAATCCTCGATATATATTGCGGTGACTTGGTTAACTGGTGATATAAGAAATTACTCAATTAATAATAAGTCATTTTGATTATTTTTTTCCCCACGCAGTCAAAACGACTAACTTTTGGGCAATATAAATATACTATTCACGCATATATATATCGGAAATCTTTTTGTTAGGACTACAATTATTAATAAACGCATTTATATTTCGTACAAAATGTCACAAAATTCTAATAAATTTATCATTATTGAACTTTTTCCTTTTTATCTTAAGAAATCTGTTCTTTCTTAACCACAACTCTCGATGTTATAACAATGTATCATTATTCTTTAAAGCATATTATTAAACATTATATCTATACATCATTCTGTATTTTTATATTTATATCACACATAGAATGTTTAGACTGATGTTATATACAATGTAAATATGTTATAGCAATCCTCAGATATATATTGCGGTTATTTCCGATTTATCTCGATATTTTTTTACATAAAAAAAGTCGCAAGAAATAGAAAAGACACATCGACTGGGTTGAGGTAATTGCGTACGACGGTGGATAATAATGTTTATGTATTGAAATGAATGCACGGCGTGCGCGATAATTAACACGGGTTTGATATCAGATCGCTGACCGCTTATCGTTTTCTGACACGCTTCGCAGGACCAGCTTTTTCTTCTGCATTATTATTATTCTGTTGGCCACGCATTTAAACTTTCTGCGCAGATATACTTGCGCACGTAGTCCCTTGATTGCACTTTCGGTGCAGGATTGCAATGGTCTGGACTTCACAAAACTTCGCACACTCTCTTCAGTCACTCGTTCACATTAAATACAGTGTAACTCTCGATATCGCGAGTCCGCACGCGTCGGATCGTTAACACGTTGCCTGCCACATTGCTTACCTGTGATCGTAAATTCTTTTCTCGGTGCGGCTATTGCGGTGATTTGTGGTCGCAGTGCTTCAGACATTTAGAGTAATTAAAATAAATATTTTGAAGGAAAGAATTTTTAGACTCAAAGCTAACTGGGCAATGTTATGAAATAAAAAGTGCACTATTCAATAACCTTAGACTGAGCCCTTTTTGTTAGTTGATTAGTTTATTTATTAAAAAATTAATAATAATTTTCGCTCCATATGTTTCGGAACCACATAGAGTTTTTTCTTTAGGAACTAATTCGTTTTTGGATGCCTAATTCTGGTGCTCTCCAAGTTTAACCACAATCCCGATGTTATAACAATGGTTATCATTATTCAACAATTAAAGATCATTTAATTTAAACATTATATACTATACATCATTATTATTTTTATATTTATATTATTCAGTATATGTAATTAATGCATTATATACTTGTAAATGATGTTAAAAACAATCTTCTTTGTGACGTAGTTTATAAACTGAAGGCATATTTTTATTGGTCGTTCCTTATAAAAAAAGTAAACAAGAAATAGAAAAGAGCATCAGTTTACATTATATATGACAAAGATTAAATACCATGCATTATACTGAATCATCTTAAGCGTAAATGAATAATGCAACCACTTCTTTGTCCAATTCTTTTCGGATCATAATTTGAAACATTTTCTGGTAATATATCATAAAAAACGTTTACACCATACGTGACGTATCCTTTTTCGTACACTTGTCTTCCATGTTACCAACGCTTCCATAATTTCGTCATGGCGCAAGCGTTGTAATTAGTCACTTTCTTATAGTTGGCAGAAAATATTCAAAAACAGTTATTATTATTTTGATGGTCCCTGTCGCAATTACGTTGATTCGCAGTTATCTATCGGAATCACGTAGCTGTAACTTTATTCCATCAACAATTTGACGATTATTGTAACGCATCCGTAATTTCGATTTGGCCAGAACAATATGTTTACGATATCACATGTTGGAAGATCGATGCCGCGGGAGTTTGGTGTCGTTCACTGAAATGTGCAGCCGTCAAAGTGTGGAGGGTTACTAAATGCACCAAATGTCCATGGTGGTCACTCCTAAGCCGAAACCGTCAGTAAGATAAAACACACCATAGCTAAGGACATGACCGTATATAACCCTAATTCTAGTGCTGGAAAATGATTTCAAGGTGCCACTCAATTGATACGTATCAAATTACATAACTTATTATAACGAAAAATCCTGATACTTCACTACTTAATTTGTTCCCTCTGTAAAGGAGTCGAATTTTCCCTATTAGCTTAAGGCTTAACACGTTGAGGACGGTGCAGGTTTTACTGTGTCAGGCCACCGGACAGCACTAAAAATCGTACAATAGCGGCATCTTGCACACAATGTTGTTTAGCAAAACTTCAGACCCAAAAGTACAATTTACTATTACTATACGTTTAGTACTATACCAGATAGACCATTTGCGTGTACATTTTTGACGGGTTTCAATTCGCAGTACAAGTATTTGGTAGTAACTACTTTAACACGCTGAGAACAGCTTGCCATTACCAACGCGCCATTGCATCCAAAACATTTTGTTTTCTGTTCTCAGCTTATCTATTCTCGTCCGTAAGAGGAGACCAGCTCCCAGTTAAAAGTAAACAACCCAATTTCTTATTATCCTACCATAACGTGCGTCCTGCAACGAAAATTCCGCGGTGGCCCTCTGCAAGCATCATATGTGCTCATAATTATGAAAGTGGTCTAAGTCATATATTTCTTGTTTCGAGATATTTAATGAATTGCATTTGAATAAATTAAAAAATATTTTTACATTATGCGACATTTTAATTTATAATTTTATTAGTCTTAATTAATGGAAATTTACTATGAATATGAAATTTTGTGTGAATTTTATACGATAATATTATTTTTAAAGATTGAATTGACTTAGACCATTTTCAAAATTAACTGAATGTCCTATAAATGACTTAAAGCAATAAAGAACTTTGAGTTTTATTTGAAACAATAATTTGATTGAAATAATTCGTGAACATTTATTACATTTATTAATTATTTTTAAACAGTAATCCATTTTTATCATTATTTCGAGTATTTAAGATTCTTAAAATGTTCCTGAAAAACTGGAGGGATGTACGGTAGTAAACTCATAATATCTTTATGTTTTTCTTCCGATACTGGTCTAATGGTGATGTATAATGGAAGTAATTTAATATTTCCGTATATTTTTGGTCTTCCTTTTTTAGGTGAAAGATCCAAAACGTGAAATTTAGAATCATCTAAAGATGTTTTATAGAACATTTTATAAGGTTCATTTTTCAAGAATCTCATCCATTGAATTTGTAGCCAAGAGACAGATTCACCCGCGGTATTTTTTACTCTTCTTGTTATTGATTCTTCGTTGTCGTTATTATTAAAATTTGATTGTCATTTATTTTATTATGTAGTTCAGAAACGCGTCAAAGAAGGCCACGTGCCATTTTCAAGTTGTTTATATAATTTATTTAAATTTTTTACTTAGACCACTTTCATAATTAAAACTAAATGAATTCCATATAATGTTGAAATTACAACCACTATCTAATGGTTCATTTTTAACAATTTCGTAAAAATTACATTGAATAAATTTAGTTAAAAATAATGTGGTATGAAATAACTGATAAACTCATTTTTTTTAAATTTTGACTTAGACCACTTTCATAATTATGGGCACATATAAGTGTGCCGTGGCAGTGAACGCGTTAAAGTTTCAGCTACTGAGTGCCAGCGTGAACAAAGCAACGCGGCACGCGATCGTTACTTTTTCCGTCGCTTCGGTTATTAAGTCGCCCGACAGTTAACTCCGGCTTCGAAACGCGGCGAGTGGAATAAACGGGCGACTCCGCTCCTCGTAAGGTAATTCTCTGTTGTGGCGGGCGAAAACAATCGGCCGGATTTATTGGAACGTCGGTGCCTGTCTATATGAGACTGCGCCATTTCGTATCGAGGCTTTGCGTTCATTTTGTAAAGCGCCACTAACGATACGCGGCGAGCGGTCGATCGCCCGTAAAGGTCGCTTCGCGCTCACGATTAACAAGCCGCGAGCTGGCGTCGAAATAGGAGAATGAGCGGAAAATTCGCGGAAAATTGGATATCGGTGAACGATCGGGTTAAAGGTGCGGTCGCGTTGGTTTGTCTGAAATTTCCACCACCAGGGCGAATTTCGGCACTGGGCGATATGCGAAATCGCATGGACGGCTAACGATGGACCTAATGGTCATCTCGGTACTTGGATGATGCTGGGAATGATGGTTGTGGAGTATGTTTCACCTTAACCTGTTTAGACTCAAATCTTTTTTCGTTTAACACTTTGAGTGCCGCGATGGTCACCAGTGACCGGTGAAAGAGATTTTATTGAAGATCCAAAATATTTGTAAAGGGTAGCAACGATTATTTTATAAATGCGGGTATTGTTACAATAGTGATGCGATGTTTTGATGTCCAATACCTGCACATTATTTATATTTTGCATAATTCAGTCAAACGTTGTAGTATTTCATAGCACCGCCTTTCTAATACGGCAAAATACGCACGGCAATCAATGTGTTAAATAGTGATTCAATTCTTTGGTCTCCGATACCTTCGCATTATTTACATTTTGCACAAATCAATCATGTTCTGTAGTACTTCATCCCATTGCGGGTTTAATATAGTAAAATACGCACGGCAGTCAATGTGTTAAATAGTGATTCAATTTTTTCATTTCCGATACCTTCGCATTATTTTCATTTTGCACAATTCAACTGTATTCTGTAGTACTTCATTCCGTTGCAGTTTTAATATAGTAAAATACGCACGGCAGTCAACCTGTTAAATAGTGATTCAATTCTTTGGTTTTCGATACCTTTGCATTATTTTCATTTTGCACAATTCAATTGTAATCGTATTCTGTAGTACTTCATCCTGTTGCCGTTTCAATATAGTAAAATACGCACGGCAGCAAAAGGTCTCACGAAAAATTCAAAAAATATCCAATCGATAGCATTTATAATTTTGTGCAATGCATGCAATTAATATTAAATAGTGATAAAATTCCTTGGACTACCACGATGGTGACCGGTGCAAAAGAATATACTAAAAATGCAAAATATGCAAAGATTGTACTGAAGATCCCAAATAATTGCAATTGGTGGCGATAATTATTTTATAAATACAGTTATTATTAGAATTATGATGCGATCCTTTGGTCTCCAATACCTGCACGTTATTTACATTTTGCATAATTCAGGCAAACGCTGTAGTATTTCATAGCACCGCCTTTATAATGCAGCAAAATACGCTCGGCAGTCAATGTGTTAAGAAAAATGATTTTTTATACTAAAATTAACTTAATTCATGTGAATGAAGGCAACAATATACTTTTTACAGAAATATTTATTTATTCATTTATTTATCATTTCCAAATGTATATTTAAATAGACATGTGTTCCCTACGCAAAATTTGTAACATCAAGGAGATCCTGATAAATATTTGTATAAGAAAATAAAATTCGTATTCGGAAAAATAATATACCTAATAAGATACAGCACGAAAAGTATTATGTACATTACAATGTGCATAGAGTCCGAAGTTTCGTCAGTAAATGAAACCGTTTTCCAAAGTTCGAAATCAAAGTCAAGCCGTTTCTACCGATTCGCCTTCGAAACGAAGGGTTTTCACCTTTCTAATAATTCTCTTGACAGTTTCTAAATTACAAGTCTTTCCAGATTCTCGTGGAATGTGTTCGGTTAATTTCGCTGCACCAATTTTGGGTCTTACACGTATTTATGTGATTATAGGACGAGCATCGTGGGCGTTAAATATTTTCGGGCACCCGGATCTGTCTTTTTTGACGTTGTGCCTCTCAACTTGATGTTTTAACTATAATCGATTGTACGATTACCTGGCATTTGTTAACAATTCTAGCAATTTCGTTGTATGATTTCCGCTCGCTTCTTAATTTGACTATCAAATTTCGTATGTCTACAGGAAATTCTTTTCTTGGCGGCGTGGTTATAAAATATTGGCGAAGCACTTGTCGCACACTCTCACACTCTCTTCCTGAACTCCCTTGAAGTAAAGTTAAAGCTGCGAAACCGACATCCGATATTTCTAGGACACATTGTAACGTTTTTCTATCGTACCTCGCTGTACATAGACTTTCGCGACTCTCAATATTCACGTATTTTTAATGTCCCCCAGTCATGAATACGCCAAGCAAAGCGAAGATCATACTGCATTGTTATGAAAGCATAAACGATTCTGCAACAACGTGTAACTTTAATTCCTTTCACCAAGTTAAATTTTTACAATTGAATGCGTGTACGAACACTTCAATCCTCTATGGACCAATTTTTTTTTGGTGGCTATACAAAATCTATGTAACGTGAAATCAACAAATATCAACCTCGAAATACATATTAACAATGTATACGTATTACAATAATATTTATACATATTACATATATAATTAATACATATTACAATAATATTTATACATATTACATATATAATTAATACGTATTACAATAATATTTATACGTCGTCGGGCAAATAATATTAGATGATCTTCGTTAGAATCAGTATCTGATAAAGAATCTTCGGGTTTATTACTGCTAATGCTTCTTATTCCTATTTCTACTCCTATTTTTTTGCTTGTCATGATAAGAATAGGTAGGTATAAAGTACCGGTACGTTTAATATTAAAAGCATGCTTCACAGCCGTTAAATGTAAATGGTTAGACAATTAATGCCCTACCCTCTATTTCATGTCTACTAATTCAATTGTTCTAGTATTTTCATTATTTTCGATACTATAATATTAGCGTAACACAAACCAAACGTTATTGCTAGCGTCGCGTAACATGAAATCCAGGATAGACGTGCTGCAGTTTAACCCTAATTGAGCTTAACGCAGTCCGAAGCCATTGGACTAGGAATCGGCATGTTTTAGAATATGTAGATTCTTCGGTCACGGTATTACGGCACGTTCGAACCAATTAGTTCCCGTGCATTAGCCGAAATTCGAAACGACAGGGCCGGCCTCATATAATCGCTCAAAATTGCGACGATATTAATCGACGATTCGTGGAGTGGCCGATAACGAGATAATAAACAACTTCTTTGTGCCGTAAATTGGCCCGATAGCGTATCGCCGCTGCCCTATCGCAATTGTAGCCGATATTTCCCGCCAGAATCCTATTTAAATATGCCCGGGCGCGCGATTATGCAGTTTTGTTGTGCGATAATTGCCAGACGCGCGCGCGTTTAATCGAGAGATGACCGGCGCGCGCTAATTTTACGGCCATCGACGCCGATTTTGCCGCTAAGGAATGCGTCGCAACGGGATTAGGGCGGTTTATACAACAAAAATGATTCTAATGGCACCGACGGGCACTGAATACTTTTTTCGCGGCGCTATTTTAGTTATGGCCGTTTGTACACCTTAGCAGAATGCGAATTAAGCATATATATAATATATAATTTAAATATATGTGGTAATGAGAACATTCTAGAATGAATCTGTTGTCATGGAAATTACAACAGAATAAACGAACGAAGAAATGATCGGCAGTTTAGTTCAGTTGAGGTTCAACGCGAGAAGAAGTACGACGCAAATTACAGAGACATTTAATCTCATCAATTCATTTATCCCTATTCATTAATTTGTTAAATAATTATTCTCTTAGTATTTACATATATAATTTAAATATATCTGTAAATATATATAATCACACTCAACCGACTTCATGGAATCTCTCTGTTAAAGGATGTCTAATGCCCAAATTGTGCTCAATTACTTATACGTACGTCAACACACACCTTTTCTCACGAAAGCATTCCTGAGCAACTATCCCAATAACTGTTTATCCAGTTGGTTACATCCGTACATCAGATTTGCGGCGAAATATGTACTAAAACATTGGGGGAGCACGCGTGTGTATGCGTGCGACAAAGTACAAGACGATTGCGGTTGTCGCTAAACATGCACAGCACCCCGCAAAACCGGTCGCATCGACAAGTGTCAGTATCCGTATCCTATGTATCCCAGAATGCAAATAAAGGTGTAGTAAATCAATTACACGTGTGCACAACACAGTTCTTACTGCAGAATGTTCAATAGAAGACGGAGCGTGTATACACGCACATAGCGTATCAATATGCTACTTCCCGGATATGTATGGGCCCCTATGATATTGAAATGGTTAACATAAACATTTCGCTACGCGACTGTAGAAACTTACTACAAAAGTTTACGTCATTGATAAACAGTGCGAAAGACCACTGATAATCGTCCTCCACCATAGCGTACCATTATGCTATTTCCTGGATACGTATGGGCCCCTATGATATTGAAATGGTTAACATAAACATTTCGCTACGCGACTGTAGAAACTTACTACAAAAGTTGACATCATTGATAAACAGTGCGAAAGACCACTCATAATCGTCCTCCACCATAGCGTACCATTATGCTATTTCCTGGATACGTATGCGCCCCCATGGTATTGAAAAGTTTAACATAAATATTCCGTTACGCAACTGTAGAAACTTACTACAACAGTGTAAATCATCGATAAACTGTGCGAAAAACCTCTGTTAATCGTCATCCACTATAGCGTACCAATATGCTACTTTCTGGATACGTATGGGCGCCCATGGTATCGAAATGGTTAACATAAATATTTCGCTACGCAAATGTAGAAACACTACAAAAGTTTACATCACCAATAGACCGTGCGAAAGATCACTGATAATCGTCATCCACTAGCAAACGGTGCTTGCATTTTGTGCAATGTGATAATGTCCAGTAGGATATTAAGATCTGCGTAAAACCTGAGCTATGCCCAACTCGGCAATACTTGAATCATCAAAGGTAATGCAGTCAACACACGATACGGCATTCAAACAAAATAACACTGCAGCAATTAATTTCCAGAGTATAGCTACTCTATGGAAAGCCCAAAAGAATCGTTCCCACCCACATTCGCGATGGAAGTTTTCACCGGCAAACTTCCGAACGTCAGGCAACGACTCCCCACAAAGGCACAAACTAACGTCCCCAAGAATGCAACCCCGCTTTGACACAATTACTAGACGCGGATCGTTTACGTGCGCAACGACGGTAAATTGCGCCGAAATTGACGTCTCGCAGACAGACGCGCCGCGGCGCTCATTAATCAGTCAGCGGATTTTTGCGTCTGCCCTGACGGCACGAGTCTGTCTCAGCGTGCGAATTCCTCTTTCTTATCCAACCGCCATCCAGCCGCATACATATGATTTATACGTGCCGCGGAACATTCCGCGCTCCACCCACTCGTGAACACACTCTGCGTGGCCGTGCCTTCTATACCGCTTCCATCCATACGCTGATCCGGACGTACACATACGTCTAGGCATATGTGCGAGTGGCGAACCTTAATCTGAGATTGCGTCTCGAGATCTTTCGAGGCATGGAAGGGGTGCCCTGTTTCCTCTTGCCTCCTTCCTTCCAGCCACCCCTCTTTCCTGTAAAGGGGTTGGTAGGGAGTAGCTAGTTGGAAGTAAGGCAGCAGAAGGAGCCCAGGGAGAATCTCTCCTATTCGCAAGCAAGAAGTCGCCTCCTACCTGCGCCGCTCCTTTTTCCTCTCATTCTCCACAACCCTGCTCAACCTGCACTGCCTACCTCGCCACTCTGGGGATCCATCCAGAAGCAGACGTTCGTACCTTGGCATAGATATCCGATAAGATTTCTCCTGGGACGTGGCCCAGGGGCGTCGCAACGTTCAACCACTCACGCCGACTTTTCGATCTTTCCGTAGCGATTCCCCGATCGCGGAATCCCGGCACGTAGCTCGCCCATGTAAAGTGTAAAATTATGTTGAGAATCCGTACGGGCGGCTGCGGGTGTCGCAGGCAAGCGATGGTGGTACTCCGAGTACCGCACGAGGCGTTGTAATTACCGAAAATGTTTCGTGTTTGCGGACGTCACGTGACACATGGCGTATCGCCGATCGGCGACGGATCCTGTGAATGATCGTACGATGTTAACCCCTTGCACTACACTGAAATTCGGAAGAAGCCGTTCCTAAGATATGGTCGCGAATGGTCGCGAACTTTAACACGTTGACTGCCGATCGTATTTTGCTGTATTAGAACGCGCGATGCTATGAAATACTACAGCGTTTGATTGGATTATGCAAAATGTAAATAATATTCAGGTATTGGAGACCAAAGGATTCCATCACTATTCTAACAATAACTGCATTTATGAAATAATTATTGCTGCCCATTGCGAATATTTTGGATCTTCAGTAAAATCTCTTATGTCGGTCAGTGGTGACCATCACAGCACTCAAAGTGTTAGCACGTTGACTGTCGATCGTATTTTGTTGTATTAGAACGGCGATGCTATGAAATATTAGGTGTACAACTTTGCTCCCGCCGTTTTTTGCATTGGACGAAAGGGAAAAACGGCGGGAGCAAAGTTGTGTACCTATTACTACAGCATTTGATTGGATTATGCAAAATGTAAATAATATGCAGGTATTGGAGACCAAAGGATCGCATCACTATTCTATCAGTAGCTGCATTTATACAATTATTATTGCTACTCATTGCGAATATTTTGGGTCTTCAGTAAAATCTTTTGCGTCGGTCACCGATGGCCATCATGGCGGTCAAAGTGTTAAACACGATATCTTACGAATGCGTGCGAGATACTGTCATATACCATATATAACTCACTTTCTTGCGCGATTCATCACTGGCATAATGACACTGCTGTCACTAGAATTTTCATCACTGTTTATAATTCTTTGAATATCTATCGACTTACTGCTTGAAACGTTGGAAGCCTTTGCCCTACTCTTCCTACGCAACTATTTGCTTTTTTAGTAATTTTGCTTCTATTTTTATACATGCTACAGGGTTTGACAAAATTAAAAATGATCAAGAATATTGCTTCTTGTGAAGAAGACTGTACGAAATGTGTACTCGACTGTATGAAACTGCACCTCGTGTAGACGAATAGTAAAAACTGAAGAACGGTTGAAGCTTTCTACGTCTTGCCAAATGCATCTGTTTACAAAGTCTTCAAATGTTAACTGGACGACGACAATGTATTCTAAGTAGCACGTAAACTGCATTGGAACACAAGATATAAAATACACATTCATATAAAGAAAAGAAAAGAAGAGATAAGAGTCCATTCAGACGTTTGGTCCGAGATTAATATCACGAGTACGGCTCGTGATATTCACGTTTGGCATGAAATTAACACGTTGACCGCCGTGCGTATTTTGCTGTATTAGAACAGCGATGCTATGAAATACTGCAGTGTTTGACTCAATGTGCAGGTAATGGAGACCAAAAGATCGTATCACTATTCTAACAACAACTGCATTTATAAAATAACTATTGCTACTCATTGCGAATATTCTGGATCTTCAGTAAAATCTCTTGCGCCGATCTTTTTGCGCGGTGACCACCACGGTAGTCAAAGTGTTAAACAACGAGCCCAACTCGTGATATTCAAGTTTGCCCTAAAATTGTCATCACGACTCACTCTCGTGAAAATAGTGCAAAGGCTTAATGTCCCGTTCCGTGCGGTCGAACGAAACGATCAAAGTCTAGGTCAAAAGCTGAAACACCCGCGTCCAGGTTCGCCCGTAAACCACCTCGGCCGAAAAATATTTCACATCCCTGCGACGCGGCGGCAAAGTTACGGTCGGCTAAAAATTCGCCGCGCATTACAGCGGAACGGGAGTTACGTGTAGAACGGGGTGCCGGCGTTGGGGTGGAAGGGTCGCGCGGCTTTTTGCCGTTCAAATTTCGCGACGGGACGAACGCGACGACCGAGAAGAAGCCGAAGCTTGAAGTATCGCGAGCGAGATCGAGGGGCGACTCGTTAAACTTGCCCCCGAGACCGTAAGCTACCGGACGAACGAGGTCGTGCTGGCGGGCAACGTCGATGTCCCCTTCGGGGAAATGCGCGGAGGGTTTTGCCGACTGACGGGCCGTGTGGAGACGGGAGTCAGACGAGAAACAAGGCTCAAGTGCGGGGGCGAGGTCCGCGAACAAAAAGAGACGGGCTCGACTCGGGAGCGAACGAGGCAGGCGAGAGAAAGCGAGATTAGAGGCAAACTCGAGGAGGTCGCTTAATCTCCCATTTGAATAATGAGAACGCCGCTCATGGATACACAAAAGGGAGCCCTCGCGAGTCTAACGAAATTATTTGAGCCATTCTTGTAAACGACCTGTCCCGCGCTCGTAATTAACACAGAACGTTTCCCAACATCTTCCCTTTCGCCTTTCTCCGCTGTCCCTGTGTTTCCTGTCCTCCGGCTGCTTCGCCGGGAGCGTTGCCGCGCACAAAAATACCTGGAGGGTTTATTACCGACCCGTAGTGCCACCCGGTAGGAGAGCGCGCACGCCAGCCTTGCGGAGGAAGGGAGAGGGGAAGGATCGATGAACTCGTCTCCTGGGATCGCGTGTAAAGTTGGGAGTTGCCGGCTGAAGACGTTGCTTCCGTGCCGCCGCGCTGGACTTTGGCCCGCACGAACGATACAATTTACAGGGCGAAATAAATACGCGCCGGCTGGGGCACAAAATACTGTGTCGGCCGTTGTTTGACCGAATTATCGACCGGCCGGGAGATACGCCGGGAAACGTCGGATTGCTGGGCGTGCGTCTCGGCGTAACGTACTGGCTCGTTTGGACGTGTGATTGAATGGCAATGCGTAAACCGATGGAGATGTCTGGTTGACTTCAAAGATATGTTCCGGGAGTGCTGCCGTGAGTTGGGCGGTACTTCGGATTTACTGAGCTGCGCAAATCCAACTAGTCAGTCATTAAGCCTTTGAGTGCTGAATACTTCTGGCCAAAGCACTCGCTGATGATGAAACACTTTTCGCTAGTGTGAATTCTATTGATCGATAATTTAAGGCGGAACTAAGTTCTAACGATGATTCTTCATTGAAGCCAAATTAAATAATGCAAGAAAATTGTTGATAAAGAACGCATCGGGTCATTTGACCCCTTATGAAATAAACATTGATTTTCAGAAAGAAATTTCTAATTTATTAAAGCGGAAAATTGAATAATCGGATCATATGAGAATATACATAAAGTCGAATGAGAGCAATAAATAACAATAAATGTACGATTTTAAAGTAAATTTTCAAAGCGGTCATTTGATCCCGCTTGGTACGTTTAGTGTTAAAAATGTGTGTGTACTTACACTGTTTCGCTATAATGACGCGACGATGAGTATGCTTGCGCTCGAAATTCTAATTCCGGGTACTAACAAAGTTTGACGTTGGCCTCGAAGTATGCCTCTCTGGCACACCACAATATGCTACACCAAGAATCAACATATTATAGGAATTGTTTAGTAGTGGCGGTGAAAGAGTGATGCGAGATTATATTATAAACCGCTGTATTTAGACTTCACTTAGTGGCAACTTCTCTTGAACAGACTTGTGCCAGTGACAATATTTGACAGCGGTACCTTCAAGCACCCGGAATATTTGTGCATCGTATAAAAACACATTATAGCCATGCGTGCGAAGAACTGCCACGCAATTTGTTTCTTTATTGTTCCAATTATTTTCCATATCTTGTAATGTGGTGACTTACAATTAAAGTTCATTTGCATGTAATTTCATATTTTATTGATTGCAGTATTTAGTCACTACGTTGGTCGACTAAATAAAAAAATATACTGTCTAACATGGCCAAACCTGCAATTGGAAAGGAGTTGCCCGAATATAGTAGTGATAGAAATATGAAAACGATTTAGCAAGTGATTTTTTCTGGAGTCAAGCTATAGTTCTGCTAATGTTGACATTATTTCATCGGTAAAGAAAAAAAAAAACAGAAGCCTTGCATTATTCCGATTTCACTGACAATGACGAAGACAGTAGGTCAGAGAATATCGACAGCATTACACGTACAGAAATTCCAGCTGTCAGTAACTGGCACAAATTCTTAAATCAGATACTATTCCCGTACGACAACGTAACCATCAAAAGCCCAAAAGTTCGTGTTGTTGCAAGCTTCAGCAACGGAGAATTTCGAGTGCAAAGCATAAAGCCTTAAATACTATGCCCCACTAAAGCAGCTTTAGATACACATTTTCGGAAAATTAGCAATACTTTCATGTGTTAATAATAATACATTATTATAAACAAATATCATAAATATATTAATACATTTTAAATACGAATTTATATAAAAAAGTAGTAGAAATGCATGAATTACAAAATATTTCGGTACAGAATGCGAAATGGCTGGCATCAAATTTGAACCCTCTATTTAACACTAGTAATGGATTATTTTATTTCACAACGATGCTTCAAAAAAATCCGTATAAGTACAGTACTTATATGACATGTTACAAACCATGGTTTCAATTTAAAAAATAAAAGAAAAAAGAATGGTGAAGTGTTCCTACTTTTGGTAAATTCGTGTCTTATAGTTTTTGTCATAGAAGTTCTGTACTAAATATGAACAAAATGTGTGGTTTTCCACTTGTAAGTCGTTTTCTTTACTAGGAATCGCTACTAAATGGCGATTTTCAGCGGTGTCCATATTAAATCGTTCTGGTTCTTTTCAACTTTCCATATTAAATCGTTCTGGTTCTTTTCAATTTTCCATATTAAATCGTTCTGGTTCTTTTCAATTTTCCATATTAAATCGTTCTGGTTCTTTTCAATTTTCTATATGGCAATAAATCAAAATATCTCTACATGCCCTCCGCTGCAAAGCTTTCTCCCCAATAATAAATCACCCCTGCCAGTTCCGTCTTAGCTAAAGACTTAACAATATTGCAGTCACACGGCCACTAGACCTTACGACACCAGCTTTGTAACAGGCAGCACTTCATCGCCGCGTAACGTGGCGATCGAACTCAGCATTAAATTATCCAGTCATCGCAGCAGGTCAACGAGCGGCGGCGGGCGAAGAAATGAATTCGAACGTTGATTGCACTTCTCCGAGATTTCGCAAAATTTAACCCTTTGTAGTCCGAGCACTTTTTAGCAAGGGGTTTCAGCTACTCTTGAAAGTGTTTACAATGATGCGACCGCGCAATTGAGAAAGGTCAAAGACGCTGCCGTGTCATTAACCCTTTGCACTCCTATGTCGAGTGTGACTCGACATCAGTTTTTATTGTTTTTCCTTTGTCGAGCTCCAATATCGACATTTTTTCATGTCTAAATAAACAGATATCGTGCACAGGTTATCGACGCTCTCGCAATGTCACTAGAAGGGTTAGACATTCAGGTAATCAAAGAGAAATAAAAGAACTGGATGTGATCACAGATTATAATAAAAATATAGATGGTGTCGATGTGGCGAACCAATACGCGACATCTTACTGTTTTTTACGTCGAGCACTCAAGCGGTGGAGGGAATATTTCTTTTGGGGATTAGAAATCTCCATGGTAAATGCGTATATTTTATACAAAGAAAAAACAAAAAACCAAGGAACAGAACCTATAGCCCACAAAAAATTTCGCGAAAAGATTTTGTCAATGCTAATTCGTGATTGTCGTCATCCAAATATGAAATTGGGGAGGTCTGGAACACATGATAAACACGATCGCTTAGATGGAAAGCCTCATTTAATCTTCCTACATCCCGAAGGAAAACACAAAGACTGTGCAGTTTACTCAAATAGAAAAACATCTGGAGGAAAAAGAGAAACCACCTATTTTTGTGAAACGTGTGAAAGAAAATCAGGGTTACATCTTGCAAGTTCTTTCAAAAGATATCATACCCTTGAAAATGTCAATATACGACAATACTGTAAATAAAATTGGTATTTAAGTGAATTTGTTTCTTCCTTTATTTATTTAAATTGCTTTATGTTTTTAGTTAAAGTAAATTTCAAATAAAACACTTAAAAGCGTTGGGAGCTGCTGGTAACGAAATTGAAATAAAATTCGGAGTGCAAAGGGTTAAAGAAAGCTTGCATACATTTGAAAGCTATGTTTTATTAACAAAATTACAATGTAAAGAATATAACAATACATAAAAATAACAATTATCTTTCGAAATTCTTCATTGTATGATATTGTGAAAAGCAATCCCCAAGATGCATTCGTGGCTTGCCAGGACAAGTATCGCGATACTCACTGGTTTCATGCCTTTCACCTTGCTTCTGCCTGTTGGAGCAAACGACACAATCTGTTTTTTTACCCTTCCGCATTACGTGAAGCTTCCCGTTTAACCGTATCTCAGCAGATGCAGATGCAGAAGACGAAGCTCTCGATCTTTCTTGTCGAAAATTGTTAACCAGTTGATCCACTAGCAGTTTCACATATTTCAAATGTGTCAATGGTTTCTCATTTCGATTTTTTTTACAGTCTTATATATAATATATGAATTGATAACACACACTTCCATGCCCCAAAAAAACATTTTCCTCCACCACTTCAGAGATTTCCTCAAAAAACAATACATGGCGCGTGCCGAAACATCTTCCCACCCGTATAAAGATGATACAATGTTGTCTGTAGATGCTGGCGTGTCGTGTCGCCGCAGCGGCGACAACGGAGTGCTATGGGCTATGATACGTGTCGCCGTAGCGGCGACAACGGAGTGCAAAGGGTTAGAATCGGTACCATGTACTTTGAACCGCTCCGAGGCATCACGACTTGCTTTATAAAATAAGCTGTAAAACTGTTCGTGCCTAAGAGGGCCAAGCGTGCCTCGTGTGTCACTGCCGAAGTCAGTGCCGAGGATCTTCAAGGGTTTTAACACTTTGACTGCCAAGCGTATTTTGCTATATTAGAACCGCGATGCGATAAAATTCTGCAGAGTGTGATTACATCGTGCAAAATGAAGGTAACGCAGAGTTATTAGAAGCCAAAGTATTGAAGCATCATTCCAATATCAACGGCTTTTACTAGATTGCAAATAGGCTTCATGGTGAATATTTGCATTTCTAGTAAAATCGTTTGCGCCGGTCACCGGTGACCATCGTGACGGTCAAAGTGTTAACGAAAGGGGCCGAGACTTTACGAATCGGGAAGGCACCTATGCACTCAACGCATTGCGTCGTCAGTCCGCCTTGAGCTGCACGCAGTATAATAGTAAAGTTCATTTTGAGAAAATTGGTATTTGGTTACCTAACCCTTAAACAGACCCTTCCCAGAGCCTAATTCGTGATGGGTCGCCATGAAATTGATCACGGATTGAGTCGTGTGAGTCCTACAAATTCGCACGGCTAAACAAAAACCACTTTAACCCCTTGGGTACGGATTTATTTGAGAAAATATTTGCATGTGGTGCGGATATAATTTTCGGTTGCTTGGAGTAGTATGTAAAAGCAGTACATTTTACACAAGAATTTATTTATTTATAAAATATTGGTGACATATGTAGTATTGAGATGTCTTGAAGTAATTAGAATTGCAAAACAAAAATAAATCAATGACAACAAAATAAAACTAAATGAAATAAATTCAAGCTATAACAAAAAACCAATTACTAATAATTATGCAGAGTGTGATATTTTTCAAAGCAAGTAGGTAAATGCAGTGCTACTTTGCATTGTTTGCACTGCCACGTAGTCTCTTTCCTAATATTACGCTTATAATAAACCCGGCACCTTTTTCCAGGGTGATGAACCTCAAATAACATTTTAGACACGTCATCCGCTCCTAGGCGAAAAAAGTAAATGACGTGTCTCAGACGTCAAATGTACCCAAGGGGTTAAAAAATATTTTTACCTATAAGACAAATTGCATATTATTTTTAAGGCTCTAAAGTATCATATAAGGCAAAAATAATTGTGTAGATTTTTTTAACATTTCAGGTAGGTTTTACCCCTTAAGGCCAATGGGTGTCGAGAATGAGAATCGGAACGAGGGTGGAAGAGTGGGAAGAGACCGTCCCGGTGACGTATGGTCGGAGTACTCGAACTCGCCGTAGTTAACTATTCGGGAAGGGAGTTGGCCCGCACCGGCACTGGGATCCGGTAAAGTATGCGCCCATCGAGCCGCTTCCTGACAATGCGTTACGGCTTCTTGCGGCTCTGCGAAAGCGTATATCAATGTCCCTATTGCGCACCGTCTACGTCGACGTCCTCTTAGCCCAGCACCACCCACTCCACGACCGCCATGTTCGCCATATCCTTCACGTCGTCCGCGGCCGCCGAGTGGAGACGAGCAGGAATTGCGACTGGCCACGCTAGCGGAACGGTCAAACTACTTTTTTCCCCGGAAAACCTATTGGACGTGCAGAGGTTGCTACTGTTGGCTCGGAAAAGATAAGTGCGCTGCGTGGAATGTGGGAAGGGTAGAGAATGGTCAAAAATTTGCGGTGCGCAGGAATGGAAATGGTCAATGTTGGATTTGATTTGGCATCTTTCTTTAGTGTGTTCCGTGGATAAGGATTATCGAGGTCTTCAATTAACACGTTGACTGCAAAACGTGTTTTGGTATGTTAGAAACGCGATCCAATGAAATACTGCAGAGTATGGTTAAATCGTGCAATATGAAAGTAACGCAGAGTTGTCAGAAGCCAAAGTATTGAAACACCGGTGCAATATCAATTGCTTTTGCAAGATTGCGAATAGGGTTTATTGCGAATTTTTTGCATTGTTAGTAAAATCGTTTGCATTTTTAGTGAAATCTTTTGCATGTTAGAAGCGCGATGCGATAAAATACTGCGGAGTATAATTAAATCGTGCAAAATAAAGGTAACACAGAGGTGTTAGAAGCGAAAGTATTCAAGCACCGTTGCAATATCAATTGCTTTTGCAAGATTGCGAATAGGGTTTATTGCGAATTTTTTGCATTGTTAGTAAAATCGTTTGCATTTTTAGTGAAATCTGTTGCATGTTAGAAGCGCGATGCGATGAAATACTGCGGAGTATCGTTAAATCGTGCAAAATTAAGGTAACGCAGAGGTGTTAGAAGCCAAAGTATTGAAGCGCCGTTCCAATATCAATTGCTTTTACAAGATTGCGAATAGGCTCATTGCGAATTTTTTGCATTTGTAGTAAAATCTTTTGCACCGGTTACCGCTTTTAACCGTGGCAGTCAACGTGTTAAGTTACAGAAGAATGGCGGAAGCAAATTTTTTCTGTAAAAGATACTGGACGTGCGGGGTTGGAATTTAAAATTTGATGCTTTCGCGGCCATGATTATTTATACTATTCGGTAACTTATCATTACGGTAACTTATTGTTTCGGTAACGTTATTGTTCGGCAAAAATGCTGAGAAAAGAGGCGGCAACCATCTGAAAGCCAAGAATATGAAGGGTTGGAATTGTTGAAGACAAAACGATAAGTCCCGCGCGATGCTTGAAGTTTGGACTGGTATGTGAGAGACTCATCAAAAACTTGCAATGTAGAGAAATAGAAATTTTCTGTGAGAGGCAGAAATAAATTCGTTGTTTTCCTTGTGTGCTTTCTGTCGGTAATGCTTATTAAGTCGGCGTCAGCATCCTCTGAGCAGTAAGTAACGAACAGGAATTACGACTGTCGATTTTGCCTCGAACATTTTGAAACGAACTAATTGATACGAAGTGTTACGAAAATGCCAAAAGCGGGAATTCTCAATATGTGGAAACATTGTATTATTGTGCCGAATTGAAAAATATTTGCGTGCTAAACTCGACATAACGTAGTAATTAGATTTACCTACTTCATATGCGCGTGAAGTTGGATTTTCAGTAATGGTCGAAATTAAACACAAATTTCGCAACAAATTGCGATTATCAAACCTGTTGCGTCTGCAAATGATTCACATTGATATGAACATCGAGGACGTCATGAACAAAAGCGCACAACAAGAGTATTCTCCACATGCACCTCGTTATACGTATAAATAAATATGTAAATTTCCTTCATTCACACAATCATAACACTTACTTTCGCGCACGTCCAATTAAAAGAGTAAAAAGTCGTATAACAATAATTTTATTTTTCACAATACCTCTATAGACTGTAAATGGCCAGATTCCAAAGAACTCTTATTTTTAAAGTGAGGAAAATAAAAACGGCTGGAAAATCCCGTTCTAGAATAACGATAATTAGTAAGACTCTAACGTAACAATACATAAGTCCAAAGTAATATACTTTACAATCATTATCGCATTAACATTGATAACAACCCGTGCGTTCCAACCATCCAGACATACTTCACATCTTAAATTTGAGGCCTTCGCAGTCGTGAATGATTCTATTATTGGATTCCGGATAGTATCGGATATAAACGTCGGCAAAATGCTGAGAGGAGACGCGGTAACTATCCGGAATCCAATAATATAATACTTGACACCTATTTATTAATACCCATTTTTAACCTTTTAGGAACGATGCGCCACTATAGTAGCTTTTGTGGATGTCATCTTATAAAGGGTGTCTCAAAATGACCTGTTATTTTAAATGACGCGCCATTTTTTTTGCGAACATAGAATACTAATCTTTGACAACACGTTTTTGCCTTCACAACGTTTTATAATAGTGTTAACAACAAACATTCGTATTTTTTAAATAAGTAATTCTGATACACCATTTTGTGTATTATTTGCATTATTTTAATAATTAATTGTATTATCAATTGTTGAAGTATAAACGATTAAATTTAAAATATATGCATCATATATTATTAATTATTAAAGTAAACGATTTTTGACATAAAAAAAAATTTGTAATTTGATCGTGATGGTCACCGTCACACATTACATCGCTATCTTTTATGCGTAATTGACCGACGCAAAAGCCTAAGAGTGTGTTTACTGAAGATCCAAAATATTCGCAATGGGTAGCAATTATTATTTTATAAATGCAGTTGTTGTTAGAATAGTGATGCGATCCTTTGGTCTCCAATACCTGCACATTATTTATATTTTGCATAATTCAGTCAAACGCTATAGTATTTTATAGCATCGCCGTTCTAATACAGTAGAATACGCTCGGCAGTCAACGTGTTAAGAAAAATTATAATTCAATCATCAAAAATGTGGTTGCCATGTATTCGCCTAGACAGCAGCATTGCCCGTTACACTTTACAGTGCTATCTTTTATGCATAATTCGCGTCGAACTCTGCCATACAGAGAAACAGCCCCGCGCAAAATTTCGCCGTGCCTAAGTGTTAAAAGTGTGTCCCGCTTCAGCAGACTGGGAAGTTTCTTCTAGAATAATGACTACGACTAACGCACTAAAAATATGATGACACCTGCTACAGCCGCCCAGGCAAACTTAATCTCCACAACAAACGTCCGCCGGCAAATAAAGGTCATGTCAACCGTCTACCCGGGGTTCCCATCGGCAGCATGAAACTGCACTACCAGATTCCGTCGCTTCTTCTGCACACAGTAGATTCCGATGGGAATTCTTGTAGAATAATGACTACGCCTAACGCACTAACAATATGATGACACCTGCTACAGCCGTCCAGGCAAACTTAACCCCTTAACCTATAACTACGGGCATAGCCCGTAGTAGATGATCGGACCAAAAGTGAATATTACAGGCTATGCCCGTAATACGATGATCGGGACAAAAGTGAATATTACGGGCTGTGCCCGTAATACGATGATCGGGACAAATATATATATTAGCGGCGGCGCCCTCCTAAAGTTATAAATGCTTGTGGAAAATGTGATAAGTAATTTCAACCTGATGTAATAATTGTGGTAAATGCAAGTACTACAAAAAGTTTATTTATACAAAAATCAGTAATACAAAATTAACACGTTGACTGCCAAGCGTATTTTACTATGTTAGAACGGCGATGCTATGGAATGCTACAGCGTTCGACTGAATTATGTAAAATGTAAATAACGTGCAGGTATTGGAGACGCAAGGATCGCATCATTATTCTAATAACAACTGCATTTATAAAATAATAATTGCTACCCATTGCGAATATTTTGGATCTTCAGTAAAATCTCTTGCGTCGGTCACCGATGACCATCATGGCAGTCAAAGTGTTAATAATCTGCAATGGTGTGATACAATTCGTCACCGTACTAAACAAGTTGTGCGAATGGCTCGAAGGCTGCGCGAGCTTGTTTACGTTTTCGGCCCAAAATTCTCAAACGTGAATCGTAGGTTAACACCTTGCGGACCGGGCATTCTATTGCTAAGCGTATCCAGGGGCTGGGTATTTTTTTGCGTTAAATATTTTTAAATTAGTGATGATTTAATAGTAGTTAAAAATCATGGCCGCGTGAAATATTTATTTCAACAACATTGAAAATGAATGATTCTTTAATATTTTTCAATAAGTAAAAATCTGTACAAACTAAAGTTTTCAAAGTATGATATTTCGTAAAACGTGACACTCAGTGAAGTGGAACACCAGAAAGCTTGCAAATATTTCTGTAATATTGCTAATCGTTTTGTCGCTATCCATATTTTAGGGCTTCAAATAATTAATTTGCAATACAAATTACGAAAAACTGCCGCTGACAATCACGTAGGAACTGTGTGGTATCTCGTCACCTGTCCCGAACGACAGAATATGCAAGACGATATATCTCGTCAATGGGCCCGGACGAGGAAATAAGAATGACGAGATATCTCGTCATCCGTCCGCAATGTGTTAAGGGGTTAATCTCCACAACAAACGTCCGCCGGCAAATAAAGGTCACGTCAACCGTCTACCCGGGGTTCCCATCGGCAGCATCAAACTGCACTACCAGATTCCGTCGCTTCTTCTGCACAGAGTAGATCCCGCGCGATGGGAATTCGCGAATAATACAAAGGTCTCCGTCGATTCTCGAAAAAGTGCGCTTTGAAATAGCCCCTGACGGTCCGACTCGCGAAATTGAACGGCGCACTTAGTGTATCGTCAGCACACTTGGCCTCGCGGGCGGGCGGCCATCTTTAAATGCCGCTCTTCCAACGGCACTCGATCTCGACGCTGGAAAATTCGGAACGCAAAATTTCAAGTTCGTCCGTTCGCGCCGGCTTTTTTTCGCGCTGCAGCGGAAAAGTACTCGTCGAAAGCGCCCTCGAGGCTGAACGCGCGGAATTAACGGAAGGGCCATTGACATATTATTCGACCGAAAAATTGTGTATCCCGAGTCGGTTACACTTGACGAGTCTTGCCACTCGCTTTGTAGGCTTCCTCTTGGGCGGCGCGCCTTTTAATGCGGCCGTTAGTCGGATTTTATGCGTCGCGGCGGATGTTGTCTGAAATTTCGAGATAGCGCGCGCCGTGGAAAGGGTTCCGCGATAAAAAGAATCCGACAGCGGTCATTATTGGGTACGCAAGATTTCGCAAACGGGACATTTTTCATTTACTGCGAATAGTCCGAATTAACTGGAAACTGTGGATTTTGTGACGAGACGTCCTGACACCTTGAGACGCGCTACTAATTAAAAATCCCGAGATTTCTTAACGCGTGGCTATTTTTGTATTGAAAATTAACTGAAATAAACCCGATCGGAAAATTTGACGGCGACCGGCCAATTGCAAAATTTATCGTAATCGTCAGTCTTATTTCGTCCAGTCCAGCATGTGTGTCAGCAATATTCGGAACTGAGTCAGTCTTTTAGTTATTCTTGAGCCAAGGCACACATACACGTACCTACGTGACATTATTTTATCAGTCGTCTGATTTTGTTCTTTTCTGTTTGTGTATTCATTTATGTAAATTGCTGAATTAACGTATTTAACATTATATCACATATTGGCCATTGATTTAATTTTCCGTTAATGTATTACAAATTGAATTTTGTCATGCATCAACCTGGAATGATTTCATTTTCTCTTTTTCTTTTTTGCTTATTTATTCTTCTTTCGTGTCAATTGCTGAATAAACGTATTTATTATTAAATCAGTCATTGGCCATTGACTTGACCTGTAAAATTTTGTGTCGCACAAACGACACAGCAGAAAGTGTGGCGAGTTGCGGACTTGTTTTTTTCCCGGTGAGAGTGCTACCTTGAAGTGTACCCAAAGGGACGACTTATGAAATTGAGTAACGCCCACAAACCTTGCCTTGCACCGTTCGCGACTATTATTCGCGAGATTGTATCTCTTACCGCGTTTACTTTCGACGAAACTTCACTTTTCAGTCTGCAGCGAGCAACTCCCTTTTTACCGCATCGAACGTCGTGTTATCAGAAGATATAGGCACACTTTTATGATGCATACCGTATCAATATCATTTTTACATGACAAACGTTCTTCTGTTTTGCGCCACCACGTTGATTGTCACAATAAATAATATTTTTAACATTTCCGCGGCTGTATTTTCACGTATGAATACAATTTGAACTAAAGTCTGAAACCAGAATGAAAATGGAGTTTCCCACTTGTCGCGTCGTTTGGGCAATAAACTAGTTATGTAACGACAAAAAAATTGCAATTGCGCAACGAAATTCACAGTGTCCCCAGACGACCGAAAATACATGGATATGGAATGAAAAATACGCACGTCGCAATTCTTTGCGTATCTCATTGTCAACTATACGATGTACTGAAATGAATTAACACGTTGACTGCCAAGCATATTTTGCTGTATTAGAACGGCGATGCTATGAAATACTACAGCGTTTGACTGAATTATGCAAAATGTAAATAATGTGCAGGTATTGGAAACCAAAGGATCGCACCACTATTCTAACAACAACTGCAGTTATAAAATAATTATTGCTACCCATTGTAAATATTTTCGATCTTCAGTAAAATCTCTTGCGCCGGTCACCGATGACCACCATGGTAGTCAAAGTGTTAATACTTTATCACGATTTCGTGGCATACTCATAATGTCAGTCATATGTAACTGGTAGTCGATGTTTTACCTTTTAGTAACGATGCGCCAGTTTCGCTTTCGTGGATGTCATCTTTTTGAACGACGGGACACTATAGTTGCTTTCGTCGATGTCATCTTATATTATGACGTGTCACTATAGTGGCTCATTCACTCACCATTTGAATTAACTGATCGTTTTTATATATCTTATTTTTTTGCTTTCACAACGTTTCATAATAATGTTAACAATACACAGCCTTTGTTTCTGATACGCCAGTGTATTATTTGTATTAGTTTTAATTAATTGTAATATTAATTGTTAAAGTAAACGATTAAAGTTAAAGTATATGTATCATATCTTTAAGAAAAATCATAATTTAATCATCAAAATATCGTCAAATAATCGTCCGTCACACATTACAGTACTGTATCGTTTACGCGTAATTCGCCTCGAACTCTGCCGTATAGAGAAACAGCCCCGCAAAAAATTCAACCGTGCCTAAGAGGTTAATCTCGTATTTTTTTCGAACACGGTCCACAGGAGCGATTTTTTTTTTATATTGTTCATTTTTAATCAAAAAACATGTTTACTATAGAAATCACCCAATTCGTAAGTAATAAATAAGACCATTGCACACCGGGTATGCAACTCGCTCCTCGGAAAATTTTTATTGTGAAGAGCGGATTTAACACCATGTGTGCAATGTAAGGTAAAATAAAAATACATCATTAAAAAATGTATAAACATTTAATTCAAAAATAGTTACATAATATAAAATCTTTATTTTGCTTTCAATAATAAACAACAGAATATAATAATAGAACAGAATAGAATAACATAAACGAGAAATAAATTTTTAGAAAAACGTCTAAACATAATAAAGTAATGTAACTCAGTAATAAAAAAGGAAGTAATTATACATTAGTTGGTTGATGGTTTGAAACACAAATCTACCGACACAAGCAGGACAAGAGTAATTACTACGTTTATATTTTCCTTCTTTATAGCATCGTCGGCAATTCATAGTATTTTACATGTAAGAAAGGCTTCAGATATTTTTTAGATTTTTTGGTATACAGTAAAGCCAATGCCAAATTTTGTTTTCCTGTACTTTACAGATTTCATTAGTTCGCGAAAAACCTTATTTCGACGACAAGTTTACTCAGAATAGCTGATAATTGCACATTACTTTTTTTTTGTGACGGAGGGGAAATCTTCTGTAAGACACCCCCGCACTTCCAAGGGAAAGTGCAGGGGTAGTGCCGGATTTTTACCGACTAAAACCCTGCCGATGCCACTTCCCTACACCGATTTCTGATGGGCTTCGGATTTTCCTAAGAATTTCACCGAAACCCATCCGGCGCCACGAGTCGAACTCGCACATTCCCAACGGAGATCCGGAAGGGATATGCAACACACACATACTCACACCTTTATTTACAAAAATAAACGTCACACTCGTACAAACATTCTTACAATGTTACATACTAATACCCGGTAACTACCGACGACGGGCCAGACATCTGCCCATCGCCATCGGATTGCACATTACTGTTACACACGGCGTGCAGACCGTCTTATAGCCTCGGAAATCAATTGCACACACGGTGTGCAATCGGTCTCGAATGGGTTAAAAGAGGTGAATCAGGTTAAATATCGCCGCCGTTAGAGATTCCATGGCCACTGTCTTGGCACGATTACCCGCGAGAGAGTCCCATGAGATGTCAGTCGAGAGTGAAATCGTCACCGTTTGAAATCTTCGTAGCTCCTCGACGAACTGTGCAATATCACCAATCTCGCGAGACGTAGGCCGTGAACAAAGAGAGGCGAGACCCCCGCCGTAAGCTCCGATGAGGTTGTTTGAAGTTTCTTGCAAATTAGCCACTCGACGTATTCCCACGGAATCACCCCGCCTGCGAAGACGAAGCAAGTAGGCGGCAGAGAAGCTCACAGAATCATGTAGTCTTTCAACGTCGCCGCCTGAATCTTTTAATCGTCCACTCAATTACCTCTCACCGATCGCATCTTACTTCCCATTTCTGCGAGAACGTGATGTGGCTGTTTGCCGAACTCATGCATTCGCGTTTTCATGGTTCACCGGGCATTCGATAGAGCCCAACCGAACCGCACCGAACGTGCCGCATCGTCTCCCACCGATCCTCTTTTCTTGCCTTTCCCGCATTTGGCCTCTGCTTCCGGCCCTCCACCCTATCTGATTCTCGTCCTACGACCCTTCGTCCTCCTTCGGCAGCCGACGCGTTGCCCCTCTCGGCCGACCTGTCTCCTGTGAGAATTGGAAATCAATTTAGGAAAACGGCAATAAACGGATTCCGTGATCGTACGGTTCTCGCAAGCGGAACGCGACAACAAAGTCCGGCTCAAGAGAAGTCCGGCGCACATTTCGAGTGCTGCGATAATCTGGGTCCGCTGGAGGGCAGGGCTGGTGTCGTAACTTTTGCCGAAAGAGGGCAGTTTTATGGGCTTAGCGTTCACTGCCACGAAGAAATCACATGTTTCGTTCGGAACGCCACAAAAATATTTTTACTATTCTGTGCGTGTAATGGCAAAATAATAATTAATTTCGTTATTTGTAAGAAGACGGCATGAATTGCAAAAGAAGAATGGGCCAACGTATTTAGTATGCAAATTTTGCAAACGGTATTACTAATAAAATGTTGCAAGCTTCGGAACACAAAGTGCAAGAAATCGGACCGAAAATGTCACTAAATACTGCCAAGATTGCATTGACCAGCCACACTTATGTTTAAAGTGCTTCAATACAATGCACCGGTAGATAAGAGATTCGAGAAAAATTTCGTTATTTATAAGAATACGACATGAATTGCAAAAGAAGGAAGGGCCAACGTATTTAGTACACAAATTTTGCAAACAATATTACTAATAAAATGTTGCAAGCTTCGGAACACAAAGTGCAAGAATCGGACCGAAAAGGTCACTAAATACTGCCAAGATTGCATTGATGAGCAACACTTATGTTTAAAATGCTTCAGTACAATGCACCCGTAGATAAAAGAATCGATAAAAATGTCGTTATTTATAAGAATACGGCATGAATTGCAAAAGAAGGAAGGGCCAACGTATTTAGTACGCAAATTTTACAAACAGTATTACCAATAAAATGTTGCAAGCTTCGGAACACAAAGTGCAAAAAATCGGACCGAAAATGTCACTAAATACTGCCAAGATTGCATTGACGAGCAACACTTATGTTTAAAATGCTTCAATATAATGCACCGGTCGATAAAAAATTCGATAAAAATTGTTGGAAGGGAACAATTGTTCATATTGTTTTCTGCAATTGTAAGATATGCACGAAGGTGTACTACAATAAAGGTGTATTATAAAATAAAAAAAACTACGATTCAGACTCATAGTTTTAACCAGTTTTGAATTTCTTTATGATGCATAACCATACATTATTCCATAACGTGAAATTGAAGATTCCAAATAAACCAAAAAAAACGGGCCCCACTACGTCATCGCAATATTTTCGCCCCAGTAACCGTATAATAAACAATTCCATCCTATGACTACGTAACATGACGTTCGACGCAACGCAATTTCAGACGCTCTCCTCTGATTTTACATTCGAGCGAAATATCAATTTTCTTGTTCGACTGTTGCCCGCGCCATGTCAGAACTGTCTGGCCACAATGGATGCAGATCCAGAGTGAATGACAATGTAGATCATAGATACTTCCGTGCCCGTCGGGCGACAGATATCTGACCGCGTCCATAACCATCCGCAAATCCGCGTCCCGCATAAACAGCGTTGGCTGCATCGAATCAGTCGAGCGACAAATCGAAGCGGGCGCTCGCATTAAATCGAAGAAACATTTTACCCTGTCGGCCCGAGCCTCGGTATGCCGCATTCAACAGAATCTCCCTCGGATAGTCCAGAGAGGAATTCCCATCACGAGCACCAGTATTTTCTCGTTCGGGGCTCGCAACGGAGTGGCAAGGAAAATCCGTCGACCGGGAGCAAATATCCCCGGCATTAACCTCCCTCGCGCATACGTACCATTAGGTCGTCACGTGGCGCATTAAAGAGCGACTTACAGTGGCTCGAGTGATTTCCATACGAATGTTTTCCCGATTCTTTCCCTCCCGCGGTCCACGTCCGCTCCGAGGAAACACGCCGCTGCGTGCGTCGTTGTCCGCCGAAAACGTGCGCTTTTTCCGCCGTCAATACTATTACCGTCTTTTTTTTTTCAATTCGCGTGCCGCTGCAGGGCTTGCCGTTTGGCCGGCGAATTGAATAGAGTATATTCGAAAGTTATTGCCGGGTTTACAGCGAATGGATTCTACGGTACGTACAATATGGCCGGCGCGCTTGAAAAACATGCGGAGTAACGGGTAAAAGAAATGTACTGATAAATTGGCGAAAAAAAAGGATGGACAAAAGGAAAGTGTACAAGCGCGTGGTGTGTGTGTGTGTGTGTGTGTGTGTGTGTTTGGTTTTTCGGGGATGTTTTATCGGCGACTAATGCTGTGTGGTTAACGTTTTCCGGTGAATTTTGTACTCGTGGATTGTAGAGAATGCTAAACAGAGTAGTTGAATGTTGAGTTAGACGCGAAGCAGAGCCAAGGATGTAGCACTTGTGTTGCATGTGAAGGAAAGAAGCTAACATTTTATCCCCAATCTCGGCTGGACCCGTCAATTGTACTCTGTAAGCGGATCTTACTCAGGAGTCTACTTGTTCAATGTTAGATACTAGATGTATTCTACGGTACGTACAATATGGCCGGCGCGCTTGAAAAACATGCGGAGTAACGGGTAAAAGAAATGTACTGATAAATTGGGGAAAAAAAAAGGATGGACAAAAGGAAAGTGTACAAGCGCGTGGTGTGTGTGTGTGTGTGTTTGGTTTTTCGGGGATGTTTTATCGGCGACTAATGCTGTGTGGTTAACGTTTTCCGGTGAATTTTGTACTCGTGGATTGTAGAGAATGCTAAACAGAGTAGTTGAATGTTGAGTTAGACGCGAAGCAGAAAGAAGCTAACATTTTATCCCCAATCTCGGCTGGACCCGTCAATTGTACTCTGTAAGCGGATCTTACTCAGGATTCTACTTGTTCAATGTTAGATACTAGATGTCAACTACGCTGCGGACTTTTATCGTTCTATCGACTATCGAAGTCACGTATATGTGACAGCGGCCGGCAAAGTGTTAGCTTCTTGCACTACGCTGAAATTCGGAAGAAGCCGTGCCTAACATATGCACTCGAATGGTCGCAAATTTCAAAAACGTTATCTTACGACTGAGGGCGAGATACTGTCATATACTATATATAACTGACCTTCTTACGCGATTCATTACTGGCATAATGACACTGCTGTCACTAGAATTTTCATCACTGTTTGTAACTCTTTCAATATCTATCGATTGACTGTTTGAAACATTGGAAGCCTTTCCACTACTTTTGCTTCCATCGATAACGGTTGGCAAAAAAAAGTTACGCATACGTGACAGCGGCCGGCAAAGTGTTAAATATCCCACCGATGGCTAAGGATAGAAAGTTCGCCAAAAGATTGCCACCGCCAGGCCCAGGACAACCGTCCCCGAAGTTTTGGGCATACGACCGCAACATGCGTTTATTTTGTTAAGGCCACACACCTTTTATGCCTACACATTGCGCCTCGTGTAATGGAATAGTAAGAACTGAAGAACGACTGAAGCCTTTCCACTACTCTTGCTTCCACCGATAACGGTTGGCAAGAAGCAGTCACGCATACGTAACCGCGGCCGGCAAAGTGTTAAATATCCCACCGATGGCTAAGGATAGGAAGTTCGCTAAAAGATTGCCACCGCCAGGCCCAGGACAACCGTCCCCGAAGTTTTGGGCATACAACCGCAACATGCGTTTATTTTGTTAAGGCCACACACCTTTTATGCCTACACATTGCGCCTCGTGTAATGGAATAGTAAGAACTGAAGAACGACTGAAGCCTTTCCACTACTCTTGCTTCCACCGATAACGGTTAGCCAGAAGCAGTCACGTATACGTGACACCGGCCGGCAAAGTGTTAAATATCCCACCGATGGCTAAGGATAGAAAGTTCGCTAAAAGATTGCCACCGCCAGGCCCAGGACAACCGTCCCCGAAGTTTTGGGCATACGACCGCAACATGCGTTTATTTTGTTATGGCCACACACCTTTTATGCCTACACATTGCGCCTCGTGTAATGGAATAGTAAGAACTGAAGAATGACTGAAGCCTTTCCACTACTCTTGCTTCCACCGATAACGGTTATCACGCATACGTGACAGCGGCCGGCAAAGTGTTAAATATCCCACCGATGGCTAAGGATAGAAAGTTCGCTAAAAGATTGCCACCACCAGGTCCAGGACAACCGTCCCTGAAGTTTTGGGCATACGACCGCAAGATGCGTTTATTTTGTTATGGCCACACACCTTTTATGCCTACACACCCGCCGCACCCCAGTTCCTCGATACATCCCCGGTCACAAGCGTCTTTTGTGTTAAATATTCACCGATGCTTAACCGTTTGAGTGCCACGGGTCTTTCTCATTTCCCGGTTTCGATAGCGCTTGTTATATTCCGTGTTTGTAACTTGTTATATTACAGCAATTTTTATATGAATAAAAGCATGTAGACCTATAAAGTGTAACATTACTCCAATTTTATCTTTTTTACCTAAGATTGAAAAGTTACCGTAATGTTGTGCATCGAGAGAAACCGAGCCTGCTGTGATTACGCTGCAGTTTTGAGGACAGACAGAAGAAGCGCGATCGCGCCGCTTGGCACTCAAACGGTTAAGGATAGAAAGTTCGCCAAAAGATTGCCACCGCCAGGCCCAGGACAACCGTCCCCGAAGTTGTGGGCATACGACCGCAACATGCGTTTATTTTGTTAAGGCCACACACCTTTTATGCATACACATTGCGCCTCGTGTAATGGAATAGTAAGAACTGAAGAACGACTGAAGCCTTTCCACTACTCTTGCTTCCACCGATAACGGTTGGCAAGAAGCAGTCACGCATACGTGACAGCGGCCGGCAAAGTGTTAAATATCCCACCGATGGCTAAGGATAGAAAATTCGCCAAAAGATTGCCACCGCCAGGCCCAGGACAACCGTCCCCGAACTTTTGGGCATACGACCGCAACATGCGTTTCTTTTGTTAAGGCCACACACCTTTTATGCCTACACATTGCGCCTCGTGTAATGGAATAGTAAGAACTGAAGAACGACTGAAGCCTTTCCACTACTCTTGCTTCCACCGATAACGGTTGGCAAGAAGCAGTCACGTATACGTAACAGCGGCCGGCAAAGTGTTAAATATCCCACCGATGGCTAAGGATAGAAAGTTCGCTAAAAGATTGCCACCGCCAGGCCCAGGACAACCGTCCCCGAAGTTTTGGGCATACGACCGCTACATGCGTTTATTTTGTTAAGGCCACACACCTTTTATGCCTACACATTGCGCCTCGTGTAATGGAATAGTAAGAACTGAAGAACGACTGAAGCCTTTCCACTACTCTTGCTTCCACCGATAACGGTTAGTCATACGTGACAGCGGCCGGCAAAGTGTTAAATATCCCACCGATAACTAAGGATAGAAAGTTCGCTAAAAGATTGCCACCGCCAGGCCCAGGACAACCGTCCCCGAAGTTTTGGGCATACGACCGCAACATGCGTTTATTTTGTTATGGCCACACACCTTTTATGCCTACACACCCGCCGCACCCCAGTTCCTCGATACATCCCCGGTCACAAGCGTCTTTTGTGTTAAATATTCACCGATGCCTAAGGATAGAAAGTTCGCTAAAAGTTTACCACCGCCAGGCCCAGGACAACCGTCCCCGAAGTTTTGGGCATACGACCGCAACATGCGTTTATTTTGTTATGGCCACACACCTTTTATGCCTACACACCCGCCGCACCCCAGTTCCTCGATACATCCCCGGTCACAAGCGTCTTTTGTGCGCCAGTGCGCACTAACAGTGCTTTCAGAATTAATTCCGCGCCGTGTCTCCGCGTTCGTTTCTGTGATCCACGCTGTCGACGCGCTCCGAAGCTCCAAGTTTCGAGTCATTTTCTCGGGACCGCGCACGGTCGGACTTCGGGAGGCTCTCTGCGCGGATTACGACTCGCGCTTCTCCATCGAGCGTGACGTTAACGGGAAATCTGCGACGGAATGAAGCGATCCATTCAGAGCCGGGCCACGTTTCCCTCGCGACGTTAACCCCGGGAGAGGCAGTTCCAGAAACTCGACGAACTTCGCGACTCCCACGACGGATCCATACCGCGTCGCGAGAGGAGCCAAGAACGGAGGAGGCGCCGCGTCGGGAGACGTGGAAACGAGAGAGAAGGAAGTGAAAGGGGACGCTGTAGAGTCAGACAAGCTCGAAGAGCAAGAAATGAGCGGGACGGAGCGAAGAATCGGAGGGAGACGGCGAGATCTTAACGGAGAAAGAGAGTGGAGTGGGAGTGCCGGCAGAGTGGGCTGATATATATAATGTACGTATCTACTCCATGGAACGAAGTGCCGACGGCGCCCCCGAGACGAGGTGGTTACGAGTACGTAACCCCTTCGGCTCTCACCCTCTTCATCCGTCCATACACGCTACCCCTTATGCTGCTCTCCACACATCGAGCACGGAGCATTACGTTTATACGCCTTATGCAAATTCACCGTAAATTGTCGGGGTCGCGCGTTCTCGTGGTCTCTCTCTCTTTCAAACAGGAGCGAGCTGTCATCACCCGTCCGACGGACCCTTGTGCGTCCTTGTGTTCGCATGATTCAACATCCCGAAACGGCCGGGTCGAAAGTGTAATGCGATTGCAACGGTGGGAACGTGTCAAACAGCGCAACTATTAGTTCCGGGAGTCTTTCAACTGGGTCCGAATCATAATTTTGAATGTTTTCAATTCAATGTCGAGTTGCGCGTGTTCTCTTCGACAGATCCTTGTGTTTGGATTCTACCTGGGTAATGCGATTGCAACGGTGGGATCGTGTCAAACATCTCAATTATTAGTTTCGGAAGCATCGGGTCGCGGTTGAAAGTGCTGGTCATTTCTTTCAATTAAGTCTGAATTATAATTTTTAATATTTTTAACCCAACGTCGAGCTGCGTGTGTTCACTTTGATAGATCCTTGTGTTTGGATGCTGCCTGGGTAATGCGATTGCAACGGTGGGATCGTGTTACACATCTCAATTATTAGTTTCGGAAGCATCGGGTCGCAGTTGAATGTGCTGGTCATTTCTTTCAATTAAGTCTGAATTATAATTTTTTATATTTTTCACCCAACGTCGAGCTGCGTGTGTTCACTTTGATAGATCCTTGTGTTTGGATGCTGCCTGGGTAATGCAATTTCAACGGTGGGAGCGTGTCAAACAGCGGAAGTATTAGTTGCGGAAGCATCGGGTCGCGGTTGAAATTGGTGGTCGTTTCTTTCAATTGAATTCGAATTATAATTTTGAATATTTTCAAACCAATGTTGAGTTGCGTGTGTTCACTTCGACGACAGACCCTTGTGTTTGGATAAGTCTCATTGCTGCTTGGGTAATGTGATTGCAACGGTGGGAGCATGTCAAACAGCTGAACTATTAGCTCCAGAAGCATCGAGTTGCAGTTGAAATTGGTGGTCATTTTTTTCAACTGAGTTCGAGTTATAAATTTGAATATTTTCAAACCAATGTCGAGTTGCGTGTGTTCACTTCGAGGACAGACTCTTGTGTTTAGATGATTCTTACTGCTGCCTAGGTAATGCGATTGCAACGGTGTGAGCGTGTAAAATATTAATTCAGTTCAGCTATTAATTCCGGGAGTCACGGATAACATGGGTGGTAGTTTCTTACACTGTTCAGCGATAATTGTAATTTTGAATATTTTCAACTCAACGTCCAATTACAGCTATCTACTCTGCCGTTGGGTTCTTGTACATCCTTGCGTTCTGATGATCAGCATTGTCATATGGTTGATGCGATTATAATAGTGGGGCGCGCAGACAACTCAATTGCAGTTGACGGCAATTCTGAACATTTTCTCTTCGATACCGACGAGTTATGTTCACTCTTTTAACAGATTCTTTCCATCCTTCGGTTCGGATGATCAACTTTCCGAAACTTTAGTTGCGTCCAATGATTAAACTGTCTATTTTGGGAAAAGTGGATCATAGTTAATATTGAAGATTACTTCTTTCAACTCTTGTCAAATGCAATCTTGAACAATAGCGAGTTACCTCGAGATACCCTATGCATCCTTGAGTTCAGCTGATCCAATTTTTCGTAATATCGAGCGCATTAAACAATTCAGCGGTCCGTTTCAAGATAAGCCAATCACAGTTGATACCGACGGCAACTCCATTCAATTCAGCCTCAATTGCGATTTCGAACATTTTCAACCGAACATCACCGAGTTACAGTCCATCGGGTCAAAGGCCGCGGTTTTAATAACCATGTGGATTTAAAAAATTGAACGTTTGCCCGTTGTAAATTTCAATGAGACCGATGTGGAAAATTGACGATTTCCATTCGCTCTTCGTGTTGCCCGCGTTATACGTTCGCAACGGCTGAAATGCGTCCAATGATTAAACTGTCTGTTTTGGGAAAAGTGGATCATAGTTAATATTGAAGGTTACTTCTTTCAACTCTTGTCAAATGCAATCTTGAAGAATAGCGAGTTACCTCGAGATACCCTATGCATCCTTGAGTTCAGCTGATCCAATATTTCGTAATATCGAGCGCATTAAACAATTCAGCGGTCCGTTTCAAGATAAGCCAATCACAGTTGATACCGACGGCAACTACATTCAATTCAGCCTCAATTGCGATTTCGAACATTTTCAACCGAACATCACCGAGTTACAGTCCATCGGGTCAAAGGCCGCGGTTTTAATAACCATGTGGATTTAAAAAATTGAACGTTTGCCCGTTGTAAATTTCAATGAGACCGATGTGGAAAATTGACGATTCCTATTCGCTCTTGGTGTTGCCCGCGTTATACGTTCGCAACGGCTGAAATGCGTCCAATGATTAAACTGTCTGTTTTGGGAAAAGTGGATCATAGTTAATATTGAAGGTTACTTCTTTCAACTCTTGTCAAATGCAATCTTGAACAATAGCGAGTTACCTCGAGACACCCTATGCATCCTTGAGTTCAGCTGATCCAATTTTTCGTAATATCGAGCGCATTAAACAATTCAGCGGTCCGTTTCAAGATAAGCCAATCACAGTTGATACCGACGGCAACTCCATTCAATTCAGCCTCAATTGCGATTTCGAACATTTTCAACCGAACATCACCGAGTTACAGTCCATCGGGTCAAAGGCCGCGGCTTTAATAACCATGTGGATTTAAAAAATTGAACGTTTGCCCGTTGTAAATTTCAATGAGACCGATGTGGAAAATTGACGATTTCTATTCGCTCTTCGTGTTGCCCGCGTTATACGTTCGCAACGGCTGAAATGCGTCCAATGATTAAACTGTCTGTTTTGGGAAAAGTGGATCATAGTTAATATTGAGGGTTACTTCTTTCAACTCTTGTCAAACGCAATCTTGAACAATAGCGAGTTACCTCGAGATACCCCATGCATCCTTGAGTTCAGCTGATCCCATTTTTCGTAACATCGAGCGCATTAAACAATTCAGCGGTCCGTTTCAAGATAAGGCAATCACAGTTGATACCGACGGCAACTCCATTCAATTCAGCCTCAATTGCGATTTCGAACATTTTCAACCGAACATCACCGAGTTACAGTCCATCGGGTCAAAGGCCGCGGTTTTAATAACCATGTGGATTTAAAAAATTGAACGTTTGCCCGTTGTAAATTTCAATGAGACCGATGTGGAAAATTGACGATTTCTATTCGCTCTTCGTGTTGCCCGCGTTATACGTTCGCAACGGCTGAAATGCGTCCAATGATTAAACTGTCTGTTTTGGGAAAAGTGGATCATAGTTAATATTGAAGCTTACTTCTTTCAACTCTTGCCAAATGCAATCTTGAACAATAGCGAGTTACCTCGAGACACCCTATGCATCCTTGAGTTCAGCTGATCCAATTTTTCGTAATATCGAGCGCATTAAACAATTCAGCGGTCCGTTTCAAGATAAGCCAATCACAGTTGATACCGACGGCAACTCCATTCAATTCAGCCTCAATTGCGATTTCGAACATTTTCAACCGAACATCACCGAGTTACAGTCCATCGGGTCAAAGGCCGCGGTTTTAATAACCATGTGGATTTAAAAAATTGAACGTTTGCCCGTTGTAAATTTCAATGAGACCGATGTGGAAAATTGACGATTTCTATTCGCTCTTCGTGTTGCCCGCGTTATACGTTCGCAACGGCTGAAATGCGTCTAATGATTAAACTGTCTGTTTTGGGAAAAGTGGATCATAGTTAATATTGAAGATTACTTCTTTCAACTCTTGTCAAATGCAATCTTGAACAATAGCGAGTTACCTCGAGATACCCTATGCATCCTTGAGTTCAGCTGATCCAGTTTTTCGTAATATCGAGCGCATTAAACAATTCAGCGGTCCGTTTCAAGATAAGCCAATCACAGTTGATACCGACGGCAACTCCATTCGATTCAGCTTCAATTGCGATTTCGAACATTTTCAACCGAACATCACCGAGTTACAGCCATCGGGTCAAAGGCCGCGGTTTTAATAACCATGTGGATTTAAAAAATTGAACGTTTGCCCGTTGTAAATTTCAATGAGACCGATGTGGAAAATTGACGATTTCTATTCGCTCTTCGTGTTGCCCGCGTTATACGTTCGCAACGGCTGAAATGCGTCCAATGATTAAACTGTCTGTTTTGGGAAAAGCGGATCATAGTTAATATTGAAGGTTACTTCTTTCAACTCTTGTCAAATGCAATCTTGAACAATAGCGAGTTACCTCGAGATACCCTATGCATCCTTGAGTTCAGCTGATCCAATATTTCGTAATATCGAGCGCATTAAACAATTCAGCGGTCCATTTCAAGATAAGCCAATCACAGTTGATACCGACGGCAACTCCATTCAATTCAGCCTCAATTGCGATTTCGAACATTTTCAACCGAACATCACCGAGTTACAGTCCATCGGGTCAAAGGCCGCGGTTTTAATAACCATGTGGATTTAAAAAATTGAACGTTTGCCCGTTGTAAATTTCAATGAGACCGATGTGGAAAATTGACGATTTCTATTCGCTCTTCGTCGAGCGCGGCGCGCTGAAGCTCGAAATTCACACATTGAATCGTGACGCGCGCCCTGGCTCGTGAGTTATCTCCAGTTTTCACGATATTGAGCGTTCCGTTATAATAACCCGGCGTAAAAGATATACGCTCAACGTGCCGAGCGACCGAGCCCCGTGACTGTAGCTTTCGCGAAATTACGTAGAGCCGCGTACGTTTATGCAAATACCCGGCAATTTGTCATCCCGCGCTGTTAGCGTTTTCTCGTCGTCTGACGCGTCACCCGACGCGCGCGAATAGTCTTTCGCCAAAGTTTCTGCTTCTCTTGTTCTACGAAAAAAACTTCGCTCTCCCCGCGCATCTGTCGGTACTGCGATCTCTTAACCCCTTCAGACCCGAATTTTTTTTCGTTTAAGAAAAATTATTTTTTATGCTAAAATTAACTCAATTCGTGTGAATGAAGGCAACGGTATACTTTTTACAGAAATATTTGTTTATTTATTTATAATTTGTAGATGAACATTTTAATGGACTTATGGTCCTTGCGCAAAATTTGTGATATTAGGGAGATCCTGAGAAATATTTGTATAAGAAATAAAATTCGTATTCGTAAAAATAATATACGTAATAAAATACAGCACGAAAAGTATTATGTACATTACTTGATGTACATTTTTTTATATTTTATAGTCATAGAATTAATATCCCAGAGTCGATTTAGGCGATTCCGCCCTATGTTAAAGTTTCGATTATAACCCATAATTTTACCTTATTTATAGCGTAAAAAAATTGCTTTTTGTACACTTTTTTACAAAACGCCGTAATTTTCTAATTTTTATGGAAATTTGAAACCTGAAGTTCATGGGATAACCACATTCATCAGATTAAGAATTGTCTACGCCGGCACAACAAAAATGTTTTTGATGAGTGTAAGACCACCAATATAATTAACTACACAAATATTTTTAAACGATAAAAAATTTTGCTGTGTTATCCTAGGCTATATCTTTTCAGGAAAAAAGTTTGCTCAATTATATGCAACAGTTTCTGAGAAAAAAATGTTGAAAATTTGCTTTTTTTAGGCGTTCACATTGGAATACTCCCTTAAGTTAAACGTCTCCATACTTCCCCGCTGAAATTTCCGCGTATTATGCATTTCGCACATTACCATACTTCGCCTTAAAACGACACGTCTTATCGACCACAGTCTGGCCACAGTTTCTATCGCAGATACGTCTTTGCTTTCGGCGGAGCATGAAATGTTCACGTTGCTGTCGGCTTCTTTTTACCGTAACGCAGTTAATGATGACGCGCAGCGAAATCTACGGAAACGGACGACTGCGCGCAAAGGAGGCCACGGCTCTCGAAGGCGAAATAGATGAGACTTCACTTACGGTTCCTGGAAGGCACTAGTACGTCGTGTAGACAACGGCATAGCAGCCCTTCGGTAATCCTGACAACAGCCGGTGCATGTGGCCCCTCACGGCGTCGAATAACTTACATTTTCGAACAGCAGCCATCCATCTACCCTACCTACCCATCTTCTGACTTCTCATCGTCTTTTACCCGGCAGTCTCGCGTTGCGTTGCAGGCGCCGTACGAAAAAATAGCCGCGCATCGATCGTGTCAAGACACTGACAAGCGACCGCTGAAAGATTCTTCAAATGTTAACGAGGATTTTCGCCTTTCCAAAGAACTTTAACACGTTGACTGTCAAGTCTATTTTGCTATGTTAGAATCGCGGTGCGATGAAATACTGGAGGGTATGATTAAATCGTGCAAAATGAAGGTAACGGAGAGGTGTTGGAAGCCAAAGTATTGAAGCACCGTTACAATATCAATTGCTTTTACAAGATTGCAAATAGGTGTCATTGCAAATTTTTTGCATTCTTAGTAAAGTCTTTTGCACCGGTCACCGATAACTATCGTGATGTATCTTGGTACGTTAGAACCGCGATGCGATTAAATACTGCAGGGTATGATTAAATCGTCCAAAATGAAGGTAACGCAGAGGTGTTAGAAGCCAAAGCATTGAAGCACCGAGTATCAATTGATTTTACAAGATTGCAATAGGTTTCATTGCGAATTTTTTGCATTTTTAGTGAAATCTTCTGCACCGGTCACCGGTTTTCACAGTAGCAGTCAACGTTGACACGTTGAATGCAAAGCGTATTTTGCTATGCTAGAACCGCGATGCGATGAAATACTGCAGAGTATAATTAAATCGTGCAAAATGAAGGTAACGCAGAGGTGTTGGAAGCTAAAGTATTTAAGCACCGAATATCAATTGATTTTACAAGATCGCAATAGGTTTCATTGCAAATTTTTTACATTGTTACTAAAATCTTTTACACCGGTCACCAGTTTCCACAGTAGCAGCCAACGTTGACACGTTGAATGCAAAGCGTATTTTGCTATGTTAGAACCGCGATGCGATAAAATACTGCAGCATATGATTAAATCGTCCAAAATGATTTTATCGCATCGTTGTTAGCATAGCAAAGTATTGAAGCATCGTTACAATATCAATTGCTTTTACAAGATTGCAAATAGGCGTCATTGCAAATTGTTTGCATTCTTAGTAAAGTCTTTTGCACCGGTCACCGATAACTATCGTGATGTGTCTTGGTACGTTAGAACCGCGATGCGATTAAATACTGCAGAGTATGATTAAATCGTGCAAAATGAAGGTAACGCAGAGGTGTTGGAAGCTAAAGTATTGAAGCACCGTTATAATATCAATTGCTTTTACAAGATTGCAAATAGGTTTTATTGCGAATTTTTTGCATGTTTAGTAAAATCTTTTGCACCGGTCACCGGTTTTCACAGCAGCAGTCAACGTGTTGACACGTTGAATGCAAAGCGTATTTTGCTATGTTAAAACCGCGATGCGATGAAATGAAGGTAACGCAGAGTTGCTAAAAGCCAAAGTATTTAAGCACCGAATATCAATTGATTTTACAAGATTGCAATAGGTTTCATTGCGAATTTTTTGCATTTTTAGTAAAATCTTTTGCACCGATCACCAGTGACCACCGTGTTAAAAAAATTTGTTTCTGTCACCGCTAGTTTAATTGGGTTTTATTGAATTTTGTTGTCGAATAAAGCTACGTCTGCAACAACGATGTTACGATTGCAATTCTGCAATTGATCAGTGTGATCATTCATGCGAAAATCTCAATCTTCGAGTAATTCAGTCGAGATAATTTACTGAGTTCTTGGTTGACGTGCTTATTTATATAAGTGACGTTGCTTGTGTATTCTATTGGTGCTCCGGTGTATTTCTATTGGCTAGTTTTGTGTGAAGGTGGTGGTCTTTGTGGGGAAAATGGGCTTCATAATTGCCCTTTCCTAAAACACCACGTTAATGCAAGGGTACTCCGGTCAAAATGCCTCATTACATGTTGTGTCCGCATGCTTGGTAAATGTTTGCGCTGAAACTGCTGGCCTCTGATGTCTGGGTCACTCATCATAAATCGCGCCTGTCTGGACTTACTCTTCGCTGGTCTTCTTTCATTGTCATGCACGATGAATGGTGGAAGTGTGCGGTATTATAAAATATTTTCATGTGCGCGTGTGATGCACTCTTTTCTTTGAACGGTGCGACTGAACTATTTCACATGATTGCGGACGGATAACAATATGTCACGTGCTACTCTTACCTCCATAATATTCAGCTGAAACTTGGGTCAGATTTTTCTACAGTGGAGAAACGGCAAGATATGCCCGATATTCGAGAAATTCTTGAAACAACTCGTAGGTTCCACACATAAACTGTTCTTAGTATCACTGCCGCAGTCAAGGAACACGCGACCATGTTTAATAATGCAGACGATGTCGTCATTGGCAGCCATACAACTTGAGCGTTGTAATAACTCAACGATTAAAATGAAACATTCACAAATTCTCTTGCGTATTCAGCCGGCGGTACATAGATAAGTTTCCAATTCCTCCAAACTGTTACTGTTAACCTATTAACTGCCAATTTTCTTTTATTAATTTTTAGTCGGATAAGTTATACATATGCACAAAAAGTTGTATAACAGAATAATCATATTCAAATTATATGCGTACGGACAATCCTGCAAGGGTCTTCTCAGTAGACATCCCTAAGAAAAATGCACGTGGTTTTCAAGAAGAACACATAACAAACCTACACATCATCCGAACTTATCTTGCACTATTGCCGTGGCGCTTAGAAAAGAAATTGCTTCGTAAGCGGTAGCATTTTAATTCCGCGCGAGATCTTCCGTGCGAAAAGTCCCGCGGAGTTAATTAATCGCGTTCGTTTAATCGTCACGCCGCTGGAAAGGTATTTGTTTGAGAGCGTGCGGCCGGATTCACGAGTGTTGGAAGTCAGAAGCGTACACGTCGCGGCGACAGAGACAACGTCGCAGCCTTCGGTAATCCCGACGACAGCCGGTGCATGACCCCTCGTGACGTCGAGTAACTTACATTTCCGTGCGCCCTTACAATTCCGACCTACCCGGATCATCCATTCAGCTCCTTCCTCGATCCTTCCCTACTGCCTTCCTAGTCTCGGAGAATAAGGTTATGTCGGCAGACTGCGGTGTTTTGTGTTTACGCACTTATACGACGGTGCATATGCAGATTTTCTTGTTACGTCGATAACGAATTGGGGTTAATACTTTAACACTTTGACTGCAAAGCGTATTTTGGTATATTAGAACCGCGATGCAATGAAATACTGGAGAGTATGATTAAATCGTGCAAAATGAAGGTGACACAGAGTTGTTGGCAGTCAATGGGTTAAATACGTTCCAATATCAATTCCTTTCACAAGATTGCAAATAGGCGTCATTGCAAATTTTTTGCATTCTTAGTAAAGTCTTTTGCACCGGTCACCGATAACTATCTTGATGTATCTTGGTACGTTAGAACCGCGATGCGATTAAATACTGCAGAGTATGATTAAATCGTCCAAAATGAAGGTAACGCAGAGGTGTTAGAAACCAAAGTATTGAAGCACCGAATATCAATTGATTTTACAAGATTGCAAATAGGTTTCATTGCGAATTTTTTGCATTTTTAGTAAAATCTTTTGCACCGGTCACCGGTTTTCACAGTAGCAGTCAACGTGTTGACACGTTGAATGCAAAGCGTATTTTGCTATGCAAGAACCGCGATGCGATGAAATACTGCAGAGTATAATTAAATTGTGCAAAATGAAGGTAACGCAGAGTTGTTAGAAGCCAAAGTATTGAAACACCGTTCCAATAACAATTGTTTTTACAAGATTGCAAATAGGCTTCATTGCGAATTTATTGCATTTTTAATCGCTTTGCGCCGATCTAACATAGCAAAATATGGCAGTCGACGTGTTAACACGTTGACTGCAAAGCGTATTTTGGTATATTAGAACCGCGATGCAATGAAATACTGCAGAGTATGATTAAATCGGGCAAAATGAAGGTACCGCACAGTTGTTAGAAGCCAAAGTATTGAAGCATCATTTCAATATCATTTGCTTTCACAAGATTGCAAATAGGCTTCATTGTAAAGTTTTTGCATTCTTAGTAAAATCTTTTGCACCGGCCACTGGTGACTACCGTGATGTATTTTGATACGTTAGGACCGCAATGCGATGAAATACTGCAGCGTATGATTAAATCGTGCAAAATGAAGGTACCGCAGAGGTGTTAGAAGCCAAAGTATTGAAGCACCGAATATCAATTCCTTTCACAAGATTGCAAATAGGCTTTATTGCGAATTTTTTGCATTTTTAGTAAAATCTTTTGCACCGGTCACCGGTGACTACCCTGATGTATTTCGGTACGTTAGAACCGCGATGCGATTAAATACTGCAGAGTATGATTAAATCATGCAAAACGAAAGTAACGCAAAGTTGTTATAAGCCAAAGTATTGAAGCACCGTTCCAATATCAATTCCTTTCACAAGATTGCAAATTGGCTTTATTGCGAATTTTTTGCATTCTTAGTAAAATCTTTTGCACCGGTCACCGGTGGCTACCGTGGTAGTCCACGTGTTAACACGTTGGCTGCTGTGGTGGTCATCAGTGACCGCCGCAAAAGGTCTCACGAAAAATTAAAAAAATGTCCAATCGGTAGCATTTATAATTTTGTAACTGCAATTAATATTAAATAGTGATGAGATTATTTGGTCTCCGATACCTTCGCATCATTTCCATTTTGCACAATTTAATCATATTTCGTAGTACTTCATCACATCGCGGTTTTAATATAGTAAAATATGCACGGCAGTCAATGTGATAAGGACCGTTCACGAGTTTTCTCGTGTTTTCTACACGCTCTTTTTAGATGTCACTTACTTCGACACATTCGATCTATTTTGTCTATTTAAATGTTTACATCAAATTTCAATGGGAAACGAAGCAAATCACGATACATATGCAAACTTTGTATGGTTCCTCTTCATAGAGAAAAATGATTCATGCAATATTATACTATAAGAAACTACTACAAACTCTGATTAAATTGACTCTTGAATAAAATTTCATGATCATTTCTTTATACAATTTTTGAAACAATTTTTTTAAATACTACCTAAATGAAATAATGCAACCTATTTTAGAAATTTGTATTCATTTCATACGTTTATTTTTTACCGTAAAACATCAGAGATTATAAAACATAGCAAGCGCATATTTCTTTTAATAATACCTAAAATACTTTCATGTATTGTCCACAGCATTGAAAGTTTCAAGAAAACTAAGAACTCTTAAAATTGATTTAAATAAAATTTTGTGATTTTCTTTAAATAATTTTTGGTTTTTTTAAATAATACCTAAAATGCATGCTATTTTACAATTTCTATAAATTTCATATACATTTATTGTTTATGTAAAAAAGTTATGATAATTATTGAAAATATAATTTTTTTTATTATTTATACTATATATTTCAGTATATCACGAAAATTTCGTTTTTAACAGTATTCAAGAACGATGAGATAATCTCGATATAGTAAAAAAATGGACTCGCATTTCCACAAGCCACGTGCTGGATATGCGGTCAATTCTTCGTATTTTTATTATCGTTTCAAAATCCACCGTTGGGGACTAACCGCAACATCACATAGTGGAGGTAAACCTTCTTACGATTGACCATTTCGGCAGAGGAATAGGGAAACAGACACCTTAGGAACCCTCAATTTTTCCTTTCCCCTCGCAGTTTTCTAGGCAACTGCCTAGAGACTTTATAGTCCACTTTTTATAACTGCAGCTCGGTGCTCTTGTCATTTTCGTAGAACCCATTAAATACATCACTTCTCATTAGTAAGTGACTGTTTTAATAAACAGCAATCTACGGATTATTGGTTATATTTGAAACGATTTTGAATGTAGCATTTAATAGAAGTGGTTAAATTCATGTCACTTTGAGTATCGACTTTTATCGCCGTAACGCGTTTTTGTTTTTGACGTTACAATTGATACCAGTATTTCTACCTCTCGCAACTAAGTTTAACCGGTTGAGCTGTCGGTGTGGACCATGGACGCATATGTGCATACAGCAAACGTTATCAGCATGGAGTATGGACGCATACATGCGTTTGTCAATCTTCTTGATCTGTTACGTACTGCAGTCACAGTTATCAGAGTATGATATGAACAGGCGTGCGATGTTTAGCAAAAGACTTTGCCGCATTACTTGATTAGACGTAACTGAGAAATTACAAGTATACCCTTCTTGTGCCCTGTGTAATCGATGAACAGAGTTCCTGCTAGCGAAATAGCATTTTATCTCTAGGAAGCGCTTCAGTCGGGAGTACTTAGAATTCAAAGGATTAACACTAGATTGCCGGAGGTTGGTTGTATACCTATTTTGCCTGATTGAGTCAATTTGACTCAATCGTCAAAAATGCAGGTTTTTTAAAATAATAAAATTTTATTACAAATAAACTTTATTCCAAACACTTTTTGCATACATATTTAGTTTTTAAAATACACTTTCCGCATATTTTTTTATTACATTTGCTACAAACGCCCTTGCTTCTGTTTCTGTTGCATGACACTTGTACCTGGCAATTTGCACGGTTTTCAATATTTTGTATATTAGATAAAGTCGAAGTACTTTCGGTTTCATTATCGTAATTTCCGCTTAATTCTTCCGCCAGTTGCAAAAGAAATTCTTTTCTTGACATTTGTACTTGAGTCACATCTTTATATATGACCCAAGCATTGATTGCTGCCAAATCTAAAATGTTGTAGAACACGTGAACGGGCCATCTGCGGGAACCTGCTTTGGTACTATATTTTCGCGCCATTTGATCCAGTATATCGACTCCATACTTAGTGTTATTATAAAAAGATATAGTTTCCGGGACACGTTTTTCATTTTTTGCAATTCCTACATTGCGATGTTTTGAGCTCAATAATAAAACTTTTTTATTGGCTTTACTTTTATACATGGTTAGTGTACAGGCCTCCGTTTTATAAAGTTTTGTAGAGTAGCGTGTCATTTTGTCCTTTTTCGCTTTTGAAATTTTTGGCAATTCTTTTCTATTTGATCGTATTGTTCCGACCAAAGAAGTTTTGTTGGCGCGTAACTTTTTTGCAAGTGATAGGCTTGTGAAGAAATTATCTGTCGTAATAGTTCGTCCACAACCTAAATATGGCTCAGTCAGTTTACACACAACAAACTCGCTCAAGGGAATATTTGATCCACTGGCTTCATTCTTGACCCTTCTCCGGTGCCATAAGTCAAAATGAAAGATTTCAACAGGATAGTTTGCAACAAATAATTTTACACCATTGAATGAACAAATTATAACATGAAAACTCTTCCACCAGAACGTTTACAACAGGTTTTTATGAAAAGGAAATAAGTTACGTGTGTCTAAAACGGTGAGTCAATTTGACTCGTATCCGGCAAAATAGGTATAGCACATATGAATTATTGGAAGTAAGGGAGTAGGGTGGAATAGGAATTACTTTTTGTATACCTTTCATTGTTCTATGAAAAACCAAAAAATGATTTTAAAAAAATGTCTTAAAATTGTTATATATATCACAGTAAAAGTGTAAATGAGTCAAATTGACTCGCTCCGTCAATCTAGTATTAAATGCGAGGCTAATGCACGACGGACATTGGAATTGCCAGTTTATTCACCGGTCAGCAGCTTTGGAAGTAGAAAATCATAAAAAAAGTTAGTTTACACCGTTCGTTCAAGTTCTATTGATCACATCCAGAGGTTTAAAGTTAATCTCATCACTCCCGGAACACGATTTGCGAGTGATGCGGTATGATATACTGTTGAATTCCCAATAGTATTGCACGCTCTGCGCATCGAACAACCAGAATCGACGTTATTGACATCTGAGAGCAGATTTCCAGTGTTAAAGTTTACTCGCGTAATAGTTATGTCACACGTTGGAAATTGGCGAAGGCAATATGATGTTGAAAAACGAAAAAAATGTCGTTTCATTTCGAGTAATGTCAGACTGACGTAAGTCCAATAAGGGTTAAAATGCTAGAACTCGCTCAACAATATTTGAAAATTCTGAACCTACTTCTTTTGATGTTGTACTTAGAATTATTGTGGAAATATACTTCTGCACTATATTTTTTAAAATATTTTTATATTTTCTACAAAATATAAAATATTATATTTTCTAAATTTTCTAAAATATAGTGTAGAAGTAAGATCTAAAATATTTTTATTTCTATTTTATATTTTATATTTTATTTCAATTTATATTTTATAATTCTATTATAATTCTAAAGTGTTATTTTATTTTCTATAAAATATAAAATATTATATTTCCTAAATTTTCTAAAATATAGTGTAGAAGTAAAATCTAAAATATTTTTATTTCTATTTTATATTTCATATTTTATTTCCATTTATATTTTATAATTCTATTATAATTCTAAAGTGTTATTTTATTTTCTATAAAATATAAAATACTATATTTTCTAAATTTTCTAAAATATAGTGTAGACGTATAATTCCACAATAATGCTAAGTGCAACATTCGAAGAAGTAGGTTCTGAATTTTCAAATGTTGTTGAGCGAGATCTAGCGTTTTAACCCTTATCGGACTTACGTCAGTCTGATATTACTTGAAACGAAAGGACATTTTTTTCGTTATTCAACATCATATTGCCTTCACTAACATTTCCTAAAACATCTCCTTTAATTAAGAAACACTTCAGAATAAGCAACGTCTTATTACATACTACAGAAACTTTTATTTAGGAGTAGAAAATTCTATGAACAATTGACTCGGCGGTATGACATTATAGCTTGTATCGGCAAAACGTGGTTGGAAAAAGCTTTTTCTAAGCCGCCCATTCGAACGCTGTTATGTTCTATTGGGTTGGAGGGAAAGCTCTGTCGTATCTTTAATAGGCAGGTAATTTTTCTTGTAAATAAAAAAAACATCTGGCTAGTGAGTAAGTGTTTTATTTTTTTTTTTAAAAATATGAAGCAATGTATAATATAAAGGAAGAAACAAATTCCTTTTTTACCAATTTTATTTACTTATTGTCGTATATTGAAAGTGAAAAACATATCAGTAGATAAAGTGCATTTACAACACTGCATTTTCTTTCAACGTTTCACAAAAAAGGAAGTTTCAACGCATCGATGTTTTTCTATTTGAAAATGTATCTTTGTGTTATTTGGGAAAGATATTGTAAATGTTCCAACGATAAATATATGTGTTCCGCCCCAAATCTATCGGATGTCGACTATGGACGCATATATAGCGTTTGCCTTGGTTTTTTGTTTTCGTTTGTATAAAATTCTTACCTATTACATTCACAATTATCAACGTAGGATATGAATATAGATGCGTTTTTATAAAATCATTTTCTCACATCATTTAATTCGGCGTAAGTGAAGAATTATCATTAAAACTTAGTTTCGCCTTACATAATCAATCAATAGAATTCACACTGGTGCAAAGTATTAGGTTGATGGGAGTCAAGTTCATGTCGTATTTTTAATAGGCAGGTAATTTTTCTTGTAAATAAAAAAAACATCTGGCTAGTGAGTCATTCGGATTTTTTTTCGTTTTTTATAGCTGCTGTATAATATAAAAGGAGTCCTTTTTTTACCGTTCTACATTTACTTGTGATATTTAAAGTGAAAAACATATCAGTAGATAAAGTGCATTTACAACACTGCATTTTGTATGAATTCCAAAAAGGAAGCAACGCATCGGTTGCATGTAAAAATTTATGTGCGGTATTTGGAAAGGATATTGTAAATGTTCGTACTTGTCAAAGATGGTTTAGCAAATTTCGTTCCGGGGATCTGAGCCTCCAAGAAAGTGATCGATCTGGACGACCATCTAAGATCGATAATGGTGTTTTGCGATCCATGTTGGAAAATAATCCACATTTAACAAGTCGAGAGATTGCAGAAGAGTTTGGCATTCATCATACAACACATTAAATGTATTATGATTAATATTAAACAGATATTTTTATAAATTAATTCAAATATTTTATTTAAAATACGACAGAACTTTCCCTCCAACCCAATAATTTGTAAGGGAAAACAGGACTCAACACGATGCAAGTCCATGCGAGTGTGTTCGGTGCAGGAATGACTCACGAAATGCGACATTGTTTAGTTTCGCAACTGCACCTGAAAACAGGGTCCTCTTGGCACTGCGTTTCTAGATTTGCTTTGAATTAATTCTGCGTTTGAGCAGTCTGTAATATCACGCTTGCGGGTTCTTGTGTTTTGAATTAATTCAAATATTTTATTTAAAATACGACAGAACTTTCCCTCCAACCCAATAACACGCGCGTCTGATTGGTATACGTTGAACTCGCATTGTATCTGTTGTTATTTGCGAGGTATTTTTCGTCAACAAGTGTATTAGTCTTTGGCAGGGTGTCATGCATTATCAAGACGAGTATATTCGTCCTACTTTAAGTATGTTATAACATGCAGGCTTTTGAATTAGCAAATTTTTCGTGGCCACAGACATAAATATACAAATGTAAAAAACTTTAAAAAATACTACAAATAAAATTTCTACAAAAATTATACTTTATATATTATTTAAAGAAATGATATTTTACAAATTTAAATTAAGAAAAAATCAACTTCATCGGATATTTATAACAGAATTTTATAGCCCCATAATCACTTATAATTAATTATCTTCATGATAGGACAAATTCTACATTTGCGAGTTGGGTTTTTCTTGTAGCAATTTATGGAAAGTCGTGTCTTGTTTTATTGCATTTTCATTATTTTATCCATCTGCGTGATTTCCGATTTGGTTTTCTACTAAAACGTAGGCAAATACGAAAAAGGATATCGAGTCCTGTTGCCTTCCCATTGCCAACGACGAGTATACTGATTATGCATAATAATATATGTGCTCTTACCAATAAATAACAGAACTTTGGCAAACAATAACACTCAAAATGTAAATGGCAATGGGAATTACATCATATAATTTAGGCAGCGGGAAGGCAACAGAACTCGACATCCTTTTTCAGGTGTTGTACTCATTGTATTCGTCTTTGATTTCATGCTCGTAAATGATTATGTATATTAACATATGTGCTCTTACCAATAAATAACAGAACTTTGATAAATAATAACACTCAAAATATAAATCGCAATGGGAATGACTTCATACAATTTAGGCAGCGGGAAGGCAACAGGACTTCCCATCCTTTTTCGGATATTGTACTCGTTGTCCTCGTCTTTGATTTCATGCGCATAAATGATTATGTATGATAATATATGTGCCCTTATAAATAACAGAACTTTGGCAAACAATAACAGTCCAAACGTAGATGGCAATGGGAATGACTTCCTATAATTTAGGCAGTGGGAAGGCAACAGGACTCGACATCCTTTTTCGGATATTGTACTCGTTGTACTCGTCTTTGATTTCATGCTCGTAAATGATTATGTATAATAATATATGTGATCTTACCGATAAATAACAGAACTTTGTTAAACAATAACACTGAAAATATAAACTGCAATGGGAATGACTACATATAATCTATTCGAAAGGAGACTCGACATATTTGTCCGATATTGATACTCGTTGTACTCGTCTTTGATTTCATGCTCATAAATTATTATGTATGACAATATATGTGCTCCTACCAATAAATAACAGAATTTTGTTAAAAATAACGATAAAGTTGATTAAATGACAATTTAAATGATTTGTCAGATAATTCTTTAGAATAATAAACAGGAAGTATAATTTTTATAACAAATTTGTCCTTATAGATTTTTTTCGTAAATGATTTTGTACATTAACATATGTTTTACCAGTACAAAAAATTGCTAATTTAAAACCTGCAAAATATAAATTATAAATATTTAAAGGCAGCGGGAAGGCAATATACTTCCCGTCCTTTTTGGATATTGTACACGTTGTCCAAAGTCTTTGATTTCATACTCATAAATGATTATGTATAATAATATATATCCTCGCAAATAACAACAGATACAATGCGAGTTGAAAATATACTAATAGAATGACTGCATATAATCTAAGGCACATAAAGGCGAACAACGATATCCTTTTTCGGATGTTGTACTCGTCTTTGATTTCATGCTCGTAAATGATTATACCCAGGCAAAACACAAGACACCCGCAAAGCGTGATCGATCCTCACAGACTGCTCGAAACGCAGAGCAAATCTCAGAGCAAATCTAGAAACGCAGTGCCAAGAGGACCCTGTTTTCAGGTGCAGTTGCGAAACTAAACAATGTCGCATTTCGTGAGTCATTCCTGCACCGAACACACTCGCATGGACTTGCATCGTGTTGAGTCCTGTTTTCCCTTACAAATTATTGGGTTGGAGGGAAAGTTCTGTCGTATTTTAAAGAAAATATTTGAATTGACTTATAAAAATATGTGTTTAATATTAATCACAAGACATTTAATGTGTCGTATGATGAATGCCAAACTCTTCTGCAATTTCTCGACTTGTTAACACTTTATTGACCGCTAGCCGATTAATCGGCTTTTCGGATCCTAAAACTGTTCGTCGTCGAGAGCCGATTAATCGGCTTTTCAGTGGGCGCGCGTTATATTCAGATAAAATAAATATCAAATGATATTATGACAATTCTAAATGACAATAAAATTACACTGCTTTGAAACGAAAGAATTCTCAACAATACAATCAGTATTTTTGAGTTGTAGAGCTTTACAAATAGGCACATACACAATTCCTGTGCGATATCCAAAACAGAGCCGGTCGTTAGTGAATGGCATCTTCAGTCAGTAGCGGTCGATAAAGTGTTAAATGTGGATTATTTTCCAACATGGATCGTAAAACATCATTATCGATCTTGGATGGTCGTCAAAGATCGATCACGTTTATTGGAGGCTCAGATCCTTGTATGAACGAAATTTGCTAAACCATCTTTGACAAGTACGAACATTTACAATATCCTTTCCAAATACCGCACATATATTTTTTACATGCAACCGATGCGTTGTTTTCCTGTGTTTAGAATTCACGTGCAAAATGCAGTGTCGTAAATGCGTTTTCTTTATTTACTGACATGTTTTTCACTTTAAATATCACAAGTAAATGATGAACGGTCATCAAAAAGGACTGATTTATATTATACAGCAGCTATGAAAAACAAACAAAAATCCGAATGACTCACTAGCCAGGTGTTTTTTTTTATTTACAAGAAAAGTTACCTGCCTGTTAAAAATACGACAGAACTTTCCCTCCAACCCAATAGAATTAAGGGGTTATGCCTACTTGGGATCGGCGAAATTACATGGTCTTCAAGATTTTTTTTTGCCATTTTAGTGAGTACTAATTAAAATTCGCAAAATGCTACTAAAAAGTACGTGTTTAGTGGTACTTGTATACGTTTTTTTATAAAAAAATATTAAAAGATGGAGGAAATATAGCTCTTCTCTAGCTCTTCTATATAGGAAATATATAGAAATGAAAGGAATTATCTTGATACTTTCTAATACTAGTATTGTAATAAAAGCCTCAATACCAAGAAAAGTATATTTTTTATAATAAAGCAGACGCGAATAAAAGCAATGAACAAAATTTTGCTATATTTTATATTGCCCTGGGTTTCAAAAATTAAAATAGCCGACGCAAGTGCAAACACTCGGGCAACTATATAAAGAAATGCAAGGAATTATCTTGATACTTTCTAATACTAGAATTATAATAAAAGCCTCAATACCAAGAAAAGTATACTTTTTTATAATAAAGTGGACGCGATATAAAACAACTATATAAAGCATTCACGTATATTTGATTGAAAAATGGTGCACCGTCACATTCCGTCGTTCTTGACACTTTCTAGTATTAGAATTGCAATTCCCTTAAGCGAAGCAATCAATTGGGAAATCTTTATTTTACAATAATACGTCCGATCTCTTTACAATTTTCCGGTGGAATGCTCAGATTCCAGGGAATGCAACACTCTACCACCCCTTCATTCCCCTTCCCTTTTCCAAACAAAAATCCGTAGCGAAGGAGGCCTCTCGTGACAGGTGCGTATCACAGGTATTTTGATTGACTCATCGCATTCCGCACAACAATGACTACGTCACCGCCGGACAACCACCTAGGACCCCTTTGAATTCGCCACAAATTTACTTTTCGCTAACACGCGCGATGTCCGGCACGGGACGTCTACTGCGGATTTATGAAAGTATATCGCTAAGAGGATCACGTCGATGTGGCCATAAAGAGCAGCATTCGCGGGGGAATTCTCTTGCGCCGATCCGTGGTCGCGTGATGCTGAAGTGGACTCGGCAAAAATTGCTGCGCTACCCTTGAAGTCGGTGAAAGACAGAAAGAGCGGTTGACGAATTTTCCAACGCCTCCCGCTCTGTCGCAGGCCAGAACGCGGTAATATTCGAATTCTGTTGAGAGGCGAAGGGTCTCGGTCTCGTATAATACCGAAGGGTCTCCGTTTGAGACTCGTCGAGGGTCTCTAAAGCGCCAGTGTATTTCGAGACCCTTCTCGGCCTCTCTAGGCCGACCGAAATAGCTCCCTCTTCTGCCACCCCGTCCAGATTCTTTTCTCTTCCTGCGCCTCCCCGTCTTCTTCTTCTCCATTTCGTCTTCTTCCTCTTTGTCGTCTCTGTCGACTCGTCCATTTGCGCTTTCGAGACTATTAACCGTAATGCTTAGACGCGCCTCTACATTATTACCACTCGCGTTACCGTTTTTACGCAGTCGCTCTCAGTTCATTTATACAACTGGCACTGTTCATTCATCTGCTACGTGAACGGTCATAGTTTTTTCACAACACCCATCCCTCGCTCTTTCTCATCTACGCGCTCAGACGCATTTCCTGCCTGTTACTGTCAAATTCTCGTTATTTAACGCATTGTTGACCGGCAATTTTCGGCAAAAGCTGTGTCAAGTCACCGGCTATTATTTCGTAATTGAACATGGAAGTGGAACGATGTAAATAACCTTCAATTAAGTTTGCTCGTGCATAATGAATTCGAATTCAACTTTGGACATACATTTTATGTAACTTTTAATATTTTTTCGGATCATTAACTGTACAGCAATCATTTACGCGTAAATGTAGACAAGAGGTTTTGCACATATATCTTGTTTCGTTGCGCTTTCCTTTTAAAGAGCTAGATTATGCCCTTGTTATTTCATTTTCAATAATCGTTTTCCAAATGACTACAACTTATATAAAAATCCCTCGGGCAACTATATAAAGCATTCGTTTTCGACACTTTCTAATACTGGAATTGTAATAAAAGCATCAATACCAAGAAAAGTATACTTTTTTATAATAAAGCAGACGGGATTGAATGCAACGAATAAAATGTTTTTATATTCTATATTGCCTGCGTTTCAAAAATTAAAATAGCCGACGCAAGTGCAAACACTCGGACAACTATATGAAGAAATGCAAGGAATTATCTTCACACTTTCTAATACTAGAATTGTAATAAAAGCCTGAATACCAAGAAAAGTATACCTTTTTATAATAAAGCAGTCGCGATTGAATACAATGAACAAAATTTTGCTATATACTACATTGCCCTGCGTTTCCAAAATTAAAATAGCCGACGCAATTGCAAACACGAGTTAACTCGTGACCGGTCAGCAACGTTTGGCCATGAAAACACGAGTTAACTCGTGACCGGTCAACAATGTGTTAATCGAACTGACACTCTCGTATTCATATCGTCGCTAATTCGCGGCTAAATTAACCGCCGGACAATCCGATGTAAATAACCGAGCAAGATTGATAACACTCTCATTCGCCATCCGCAATCGAAGATCTTCCCACCCTTTCCACTTTCCTCTTCCACCTTCATGCGCGAATGCTCCACGACATATACCCATCAACGGTCGTCCGCATCGACATTCAACCTGTATCCAAGCATAGAGACATACGCTCGACTTATTCATGGACGCAGTTCACGCGTCGGCGTGCGAACGTTTCCTTCGGACAGAAGACGGTTTACGGCAGTTATGAAATCACGATTCGTCCGGAGGCGCATAAAGGGACCTCGAATGGTCGACGAATTAATCGCCTCGTGAACGTACGATCGGAACGGGGTCGTTGTCGGTTTATCGCTCGTGATAAATGCCTGCCGCCGAGCTAGTCTTCCACGCGGCATCGGGACCCTTAACCGGTTAAGCGCGTTTGACGTGTATACACGTCGGACGAAGTCTCTATTACGGTGCGTATGACGTGTATACAGTAAAACCTGTTTTTGTGCGGTGGATAGGAACCGCATAAAAGAAATCGTACAAAAAAATATTCGAAAATTTTATAAATTCTTACATATAATAAACAATTTTGTGCGATATACTACATAAAAATTTTTTTATGCGGTGGATAAGGACCGCATAAAAGAAGTCGGACTAAGAAAATACATCAATGATTTATGAAATAAATGAGAGAATGCTTTCAATTAAATTAAATAAATAAATTAGACCTATAGAAATGGTAAAAATATTTAATTCTTCATTGTACATATACATGGAGAAGTTTATACATTGTACATTAAATAGTTTGCTGCTACTCGTCGTAATCCAAAACGCGCATCTTCTTGTGACGAATTGATTGAAAATCGCTTCCGTCGCTTGAAGATAGGATTTCAATTGATTTGTTTTTTGGTACCATAAACTCAGTGATCAGTTTTTGTGACGATGGTCGACTGGTCAATTGCTTGTAAACGTAACGATAGTGAGACATGCATGATCTCAGCTCTTTTTCGAATTTTAAGCGTCTTTCCGCTTTGGTATCTACTTTAAGAAAATGCGTTTCCAATTTTTTCGAAATTTGGATCCCTGCATATATTTTATCTGCTGTAATAGATTCCGGTTCTTCTTGTCCATTTTCATGATCTATCAACCTATTGATAATGTCACTATCATCGACAGTTTGGTCCGCAATCATCTCGTCTAGGTCATTATCGCCGAAAGAATCAAAGCCTTCTCCGCCGATGTTATGTGCAAGCGCACTAATTTCAGATAATAACGTTGACGTGTTTTCGGTAACGTTTCGATTAATTACACATTCATATATTTCGTCCACAACGTATATGTACATGATAGGAAACGTTAAACTGGTGCTAACGCCGCTAAGATTCATATACCGCATAAAAATAAATCGCACAAAAAAAATTGCATAAAAATAAAATCGCACAAAAACAAAATCGCATAAAAAAAGACCGCACAAAAACAGGCTTTACTGTACTCGTCATGTAAAATAAAAAATTGTCATTGACTACCAAAACTCGAAATTTAAATAAAATACAATAAGAATATTATTTGGTGATATGTTTTCTTTATATTACCAATAGAAAAAAATTGCCATTGACTATCAAAACTCAACATTTCGATAAAATACGATAAGAATATTATTTGGTGATATGTTCCCTTTAAATTGCCAATAGAAAAAATTACCATTGACTATCAAAACTCGAAATTTCAGTAAAACGCTGTAAGAATATTATTGGGTGGTATGTGTCCTTTATATTGCCAATAGGACCTTTGCGAATTCCGAATTGCGAAATTGCGTAAACAATTAGCAGAGCCAATACTAGCCCGTTGCTCTACAAGGCAGAGTCCTAAACATTCTTGAATTGAATACCAGAATCCGATGGATTTGATCCAAAAGCTCTCTCTTCAACGCTTTTGAAGCATCTAAAGGAAACCTCTGCATTTTCACAGTTATTATCAAAATAAATCGGGAGATATTAAAAATACCTATATATCTATAATATAATAATGATGATGATACAATAAATTACTAAACTTAGCCTTCAGATGGGTGATTTACACAGCAGTAGTACCGATTTATAATAGAACCATTTGTCCTGCGTTTGATCTGTACACACGTCATTGCTTGATTTTAATTCCGCACCCTGCGGAGGATTCCTAAAATTAAATTCCGCACTTAACTGATTAACGGCATCCTGAACGGACGCAGCCTCTCGAACATCCAATACTGGCCTTTTGCTATACTAGGCAGAGTCCTAAACATTCTTGAATTGAATACAAGAATCCGAAACATTCGATCCAAAAGCTCTCTTTTCCACGCTTTTGAAGCATCTGAAGTAAACCTGTGCATTTTCACAGGTATTATCAAAATAAAGCGTAAAGTATGAAAAATAGCTAAATACATATAATATAATAATAATGATGATACAATAAGTTGCTAAATTTACCTTCCAGATGGGTCCTTTAGATAGCAGTAGTACCGAAATTTGTAATAGAACCATTTGTCCTGCGTTTGACGTGTACACACGTCATTGCTTGATTTTAATTCCGCACCCTGCGGAGGATTCCTAAAATTAAATTCCGCACTTAACTGATTAACGGCATCCTGAATGCACGCAGCCTCTCGAACACCCAATACTGGCCTTTTGCTCTATGAGGCAGAATCCTACACATTCTTCAATTGAATACGAGAATCCGAAACATTCGATCCCCTGTATTTTCACAGTTATTTTCAAAATGAAGTGTAAGGTATAAAAAATAGCTAAATACGTATAATATAATAATAATAATGATGATACAATAAATTGTACAATTTACCCTCTAAGATGGATGATTCAGACAGCAGTAGTACCGAAATTTATAATAGAACCGTTTGTCCTGTGTTTGATGTGTATACACGTAATTTCTTGATTTTAATTCCGCACCCCCTGGGGGATTCCTAAAATAAAATTCCGCATTTAACTTATTAACAGTATCCTGAACGCACGCAGCCTCTCAAACACCCAATACTGGCCTTTTGCTCTACGAGGCAGAATCCTAGACATTCTTGAATTGAATACAAGAATCCAAAACATTCAATCTCCTGTATTTTCACAGTTATTATCAAAATAAAGTGTAAGGTATAACAAATAGCTAAATACGTATAATATAATAATAATAATGATGATACAATAAATTGTACAATTTACCCTCTAAGATGGATGATTCAGACAGCAGTAGTACTGAAATTTATAATAGAACCATTTGTCCTGTGTTTGATATGTATACACGTAATTTCTTGATTTTAATTCCGCACCCCCTGAAGGATTCCTAAAATAAAATTCCGCATTTAACTGGTTAATAGTATCCATAAACGCGTGCAGCCTCTCTCAACCGAGCGGCATTTTATCTACTAGTAGTAGCCGGTAAGATCAGCGCCTGCGTTAGTCGCGAAAAATGACGGTGACCATGAATATCCCGGGAGCCACTCCGTTTGGCATTCGTCCGCGAAGTCCGAAGTGGCTCGAATTTCGTGTTACATCGTTCAGCATGACGAGCAACACCGGGGACGTCTTATTTCCGCGCGCCCGCTGAAAAATGACCCGCAGCTTCCTTGCACGGCTCTTTAGGACGGAAGAGGCCGGGATGGGAAGAGCGAGGGTGACGTACTCGTGTCGTGAAAGTGCTGGCGCCATTTTTCCGACTGTCGCGCCCTCGGGGATTACGACAAGAGCCGTCGTCCGGGACGGATATGGTGGCGTTTCGTCATGGTCCGCGTGTCATGCCTTGCCGATGGTGGGTCCATTTTCGTGAGGCGCAGTATCTTGACTCGCCGCGAAAGAAATTGTTGCGCGTAATTCAACGTCGGCAGATAGCGCGGGCGGTAGTTAGGGGGATAACAAAAATACGGACAGTTCGCTAATGTTACAAATTGATTTGCATGTAGAGGACAGATATAGTGTAGAAAGATAAGAGGCAGTTCAGGCCACACCGCGAAAGACTAAAGAGATGCGGAGTGTGGCTCGTGGTCACTTTTATTATACGACGTAATTATTATCTCAAGCTATTTGTAACACTGGTAGAATATATTTTCATTAACCCTTTGCGCTCGACTGTCCCCTCTGAGGGGACACGAAGATACTTCGTTTTATTACTGAGGAAAGTATTACGTCGGCAGATAGCGCGGGTGGTAGTTAGGGGGATAACAAAAAGACGGACAGTTCGCTAATGTTACAAATTGATTTGCATGTAGAGGACAGCGATAGTGTAGAAAGATAAGAGGCAGTTCAGGCCACACCGCGAAAGACTAAAGAAGTGCGGAGTGTGGCTCGTGGTCGCCATCGACATTCTCCAATTTCGGTCATTCACGGTGACATATATATAGAAAACGTTTGTTCAAATATTTGTTTCCTTAAGATTTTTCCGGGGAGTTACGAGTTAAGGCAATGAGATAGAATTAATAATCTGTGTGCTATTTAATATTTAGTAAATTCGTGGTCAATAAACTGAGAGGACTTCAGCACACCGCGAAAGAACAGACCTTCTATATATTCCTGCAATGGGCTGAGTGATAAACTACAAGTTATTGTATAAACATTGTATATGCTCGGAAGAAAAAATGACTCGTGAAAGATCATAAACAAGTTATTACTGCGATACGTGTTTGAATAAACCCGCAATGCACATTGGTGAATGAACTATGACGCATTCGAAAAGAATAGGCCATAAAATTTCGATTTTGTTTCAACATAAATGTATCAGCAAAGTTGTATGCAAAACACGATTTGAAATATATATATATATATATATACATATATATGTTTTAAACGAAATGTTCCGCTATTCGCTACTTCGTGAAGAAACATGTCCGAGTGCAAAGGGTTAATTTAATAAGTCCGATTTATTTCCTGTGTCTTACATCCTACAGTAGGTAGTGCTCGATGCTGCATGCGTGGGAGTTTTGGAATTCGGATAGACACGTTTCGATGTGGCGGTTTTGGTATTTTTATTGGAAAAATTAACAGAGTACAAAGTGAATATTTTGAATGGCAAGCTTGAGCGCGACTGAAGACGCATACGAAAAAAAACATAGCGACGAAAATAGAAAATACATAGCAACGAAAACAGACGATGCGAACGACAGATGGGCATGCAATTTTCCATGAAAATTACATCAGTCTAAATACCTATTTCAACAGGCGGCAATGTGAAAAGATTATTATCGCAAGAGAATGAGTGCCAACGAATTCAGGCCACATGGTTTGGGGTACTACAAGATTTAACGTCTCTTCTCATGTGAATTCCATAAATAAATGCAAAGGGATTACTAGTTAATTCAGACCAACTGTTTTTTTGGGTATTACGAGATTTTGCGAATATTCTTTCGTCTATTTATAATGACTAAAGCATTTGTCGTTACCGAAAAGTAAAAATAGTGGGATCAGTTACTTCATTCAACGAATCCGTAAAGATGCGGCTACTGTTTCTTTCGCTTAAAGACGCGTTCGTTTCGTTTCGTGTGAATCTCAATCTTACAACAAAGCCAGCATTAATACGTTCTAGCTGCTGCTTGATACATTAGTCGATAGTTGATACATTGTTGAAGTGTGATGCGGAATTATATTGAGTAGAATAATTTATTAAAGATAAATAGAAGCACTAATATATACATATAAATACAAAATGAAAGTAAAACTATGGCAATCCGACTTCTATTCGGTAAACGGCAAGAAAACGTATCTATACTGGACTGAACTACACTCTCAACTTGACTGACTGACAACTCAACTTAAACTGCACGACAACTTAAAACTCTGATGTATTACTCAAGTATAACTGAACTAAGACTGAACACTGAGACTGGGACTAAGACTGAGACTCGCGTCCCAAACCGGGCCGCCTTTTATACGGACCTCTACCGCCTTATCTTAACCCTTTCGCTACTACGGGCGACTATAGTCGCCCTCCACGATACACTACTTGTGTACGACGAGCGACTATAGTCGCCCGACCACAGTCCATCTTGGCACATTTATCGTGGACCTTTTGTTCCGTATGTTACTTTTTTTGTTAGAGAGCATAGCATCGGTGCATGTGTCTATTCTCAATCAGTTGTAGCTTTCGTCAGAAATGTTCTTTTCCTAAAAAATTCAAAATCGTGACATTTTTAAGACTGAGCATAAAGTTAAATTGTGGCAAAGACCGCCGTAGCGAAAGGGTTAATCCGGTAGGGCCCGATGGCCCAACGACAGTTTTATGGAACGCATCTACGGCCGTTTTCCCGATGCTACACTATTCTTTTCGGTCTGACCATTTTCTGCCATTTTTTTACGTTTACGACAGTCCAAACGAACATACACTCGCAACTGCATTAACTCTTCTTTGTCCGACGATTTTATTCAACAACTTCTGGCTGATTCATCTGTACACGTTCATGGTTTGTGTACGTGTGATCAGTAGGGAAGTCTGCAGAATTGTGCAGAGACTCTTCTAATCCGATAAACGGATAGTCATGTTTGGTCAGCCATGTTCATACACAATTCGCGGCCGTAGTTGAACGTTCTCCAGTCGGTAATGCGCCCCAGTTTTCGCTCTAATTTAAGTACTAATAAATAGATTACCGGTGTGCCGTAATGGCCTTTGGGGAGTGCAGGTTATAGGCGGCCGTATTGTATTCACGTAGGTGGCGCCCTTGCGGTATATGACGTAAACACAATTGCACGGGGTGCTTCGTTATTGCCAATAGCTCGAGGCAAACAATGTCTCTTCTTTGCAACCCGAACTTCGTACGGCGTCGCCCGATTAACTAAGTGTTCGCTCAGATATTCTTGCGTCTCGTATCCAGCAGCCTGGAAGATAATTGAATCGATTATTAAGTATCTCAATTATAGCTGCAAACAGTCGATTAAATTAGCGGCGGTAACTTCATTTATGTAGCTTCAAGGTAGAACTGTTTTTGATTAGTAGTACTCCCGTTGATTGGATTTGGATTTGAAAGCTTAACAGATTGCGCTCTGTCTAATTTTGGCGAGATCCGATTAAATCGTCTTACATAGTTACATGCTTTGTCTGTGTATACGCATCTGCGGCTTTGGGTATCGCGTCCGCAAGAAATATCTCTTGACACGGCATGCACCGAGTGCCGCGCGGTTTATTCGTAAATTCAGCGGGCTTGGAAGACACAATACGGGGATAATAATCTCCGGCATAGCGCGCGGATGATAACGACCGATAGTCATGATAGAAGACACCTGCTCTGCTGGAAGACTTACTCGGAGGTGGCTCTTAGATTCTCCAGCTTGCAACAGCCGCGATACTCTTCCACGATTACTTTTAAAGCAAGGAACGCGTAACGCACGCTTCATATTTAAAATGGTGTCCACGCAAATATAATGCGTGCCGATGCCTTCTACACAATGCTTTTATATACTTTCATCGAATTCCTATTATTACAATCGCCTACGGTGTGCTGTAAGGGCAGAAGTGTAATATATTTGGAATCGAAAGATAAGAGGTTGTGTCTGATGGGTCGATTCCTGTTAATATTTGTGTGCATGCACACAAATGTATAATCAGAACATACGCTCACAGATGCATCTTTCCGAGTCTTTATTATTTTATTCTTTGTTGTGTATTCGTTCATTATTGGTCGGTTTGTTTATTCTTTATGTATAATTTTCACGTTGCGATATGTATTTGGCTTATTCAGTCGATTAATCTGCATTTTTGCGTGTTATTCGTAGGAATCTTCGAAGGAAGTTATTCTTCGGATCTTCACAGTGGCATGAATTTACTGTGCCACCGATGCCTTATTTCTTAACTGTGTTATCTTTGCTTAAACAATAATTGTCTTGACCTCACCAATCCTCCTTTCATTGTTCTCTTATTTGGCGAGACGCCTAATCCCACCAAATAGAAACATGGAATTTTTATCCGTGGGTCGCAACTTTTTTATTCATAAACTTGAAAACATAGAATTTTAGTCATTATCATATTATCGCACATAGCATCTCTTTCTTTGTAACATTCTTAAAAACAACTGGTAAGGAGTAGTTGAATTTCACACTATTAACACGTGTAAAACTCTTTTGAACGGATTCCGCAACAAATCTTATCGCGTGTAACGCAATGGCGTTCCAGTGTCGATAGTCCTGCAGTAAAACAAAAAGTCGCAAACCTACTCAATCATTCCGTCCCACAAAGCATCTGTTACGAAATCCTCGAACAGAACTCGCACCATTTATAATGTTTTATCAATTTATTTAAGACCCGAATTATGAAAAACCGGCGTCAACGAGTTGACATAAAGTTACTGTGCGTTGTCTTTGCTTAAACAATATTTGTCTTGGCCTCTCCTCTTTTCATTGTTCCCTTATTTGCCAAAACGCCTAATTCCACTAAAAATGTGAAATTTTTATCCATGAGTCGCAACTTCTTTATTCATAAACGTAAAAACATAGAATTTTAACCATTGCATCAGATTATCGCACCTAACATGCCTTTTTTATAATATTCTCACAAAAAATTGCGAAGGAATAGTTGAATTTCACACTATTAACACGTGTAAAAATGTTCTCAACGGATTCTGAAACAAATCTTATCGCGTGTAACGCAATGGCGTTCCAGTGTCGATAGTCCTGCAGTAAAACAAAAAGTCGCAAACCTACTCAATCATTCCATCCCGCAAAGCATCTGTTACAAAATCCTCGAACGGCACTTGCACCATTTATAACGTTTTATCAATTTATTTAAGACACGAATATGAAAAACCGGCGCCAATGAGTTGACATAAAGTCACTATGCCACCGATGCCTTATTTCTTAACTTCGTTGTCTTTGCTTAAACAATGTTTGTCTTGATTCCTCCGATTCTCCTTTCATTGTTCTCTTATTTGCCAAATCACCTAATTCCATCAAAGAATAGCATGAAATTTTTATCTGTGCGTTGCAACTTCTTTATTTATAAACTTGAAAACATAGAATTTTATCATGGTATCACATTATCGCACCTCACATCTCTTTCTTATAATTTTCTCAAAAACAATTGCAAGAAGTAGTTGAATTTCACACTATTAACATCTGTAAAAATGTTCTCAACGGATTCTGAAACAAATCTTATCGCGTGTAACGCAATGGCGTTCCAGTGTCGATAGTCTCGCAATAAAACAAAAAGTCGCAAACCTACTCAATCATTCCATCCCGCAAAGCATCTGTTACGAAATCCTCGAACAGAACCCGCACCATTTATAACGTTTTATCAATTTATTTAAGACCCGAATTATGAAAAACTGGCGCCAACCAGTTGACATAATATACCAAAGCGTATGTGCATAATAAAACGTTTGTCATCGGTCGTGCGACATGCAACAGCATCAACCGCGGCCATTGTACCTGCTTGCAAACTGTGTGCGTGCGTATGCCGGATTAGTGGCGTTCCATATGCGCGCACGGGGTGCGTGCGTTCAGGCGGGCAATCACCTTAATGATAATTTACGATCCGGGGCATAAACGTGCCCCGGCCCACGGCAATTGATTTGTTTACCCTCCCGAAGGTTCCTCACGTGACTCCGCGCACAGCATCCAGCCTCTTACGGGTGGCCAGGAGCCAGGGCCTCATTCTTTTTTCCTCCTCGTTTTGGGCGCACGAATTTTCAATGTTAACGTCTTCTTCGTTCCGCGAAAGATTAACGGGCCCGCCGTAATGGGCCGGCTGCCGTGAATGATGACGATTTTATTTCTTAATTTAGCCGTCGCCGCACATCAGATGCAGGTCAGTGTACGGTGGAAATATCCATGGAGCGTGTTACGGTTAATTATGAGGAATTAATAGTGTGTTTGTCTAGTGCAACTGTCGTACGAGGAGTTATTAGATAATTAGATATTGCTGCGCGCAAATTCTAGATGGTGAATGAATGTAGAGCGAGATATTGTGTAAGTGTAACAGTTGTGGCGCCATGTCGCTTGGAAATGGAAGACGGAAATCTGTTCGAAAGCGCTGTCTTTTAAAAATTGGAGGCCGTCTTATTAACTTAAGGTAGAATTTATGAACTTAAAGAATTATTAACTTAACACGTTGACTGCTGTGCGTATTTTGCTATATTAGAATGGTGATGCTATGAAATACTACAGCGTTTTACTGAATTATACAAAATGTAAATAATGTGCAGGTCTTGAAGACCAAAGGATCGCATCACTATTCTAACAATAACTGCATTTATAAAATAATTATTATATAAATAGTAAAAGAATTTATAAACTTAAAAAATGTATAAACTTATAGAATTATTCTTATTGTCACAATTCTTTGAAAGATATGACTTTGATTATTTGTTTCCTTGCAGTTTTATGTAGTATGAGGTCACTTAAAACTGATAGTTCTACCATTAAATGCATACCTAATTTTCAGTGCCATTTTTTTACCTTTTTTCAGTGTTAACCAGAAACCAGTTAATCGGAAAAATCAAAGCCACCCTTGCGTAATTGTAACCTAACATAGTTGATGACTTCAATTTCTATGAATTAAGACGTTTTCACAGTACATTTTATCGTTTTAGTCACACGCACATGGAAGCAGCAAGAAAAGAAAGAAATGTTATCTGAGAACAGTGGCAAACGTTATTTATACATAAAGTCAGGATACACATCCAAAGAGAAAGCAGTGTCAATAACTGACAGTTTCCGGGAAATCTACTTACGGTTTCCGCTAAAATAGAAACAAACCGAGAATAATTACCGAGCAGAAAACTATTCATACGTCACATTCAAACTTTGCTCACATCACGAGATTACGTCAATCAGAAAACAGTTCGGTACACATTCATAAATTCAAAATCACTGTTTCCAAAGGCAAGTATAAATAGGCGAAAGACTTTTGTTAAATGTCGCAAGCAAAATATTGCGACTGCGCTTAGTATGAGAAAGTGCCGAACATGGAACACATAATTTGTAAGGGAAATCGCCACACATTACGCAACATCATGGACTGCCATTCTTTACGATTTTTTAATAGAGGGCCTGAAACCGAAACCCGTGCAGCTTCGAAACATGTTTTGCTCACATCACGAGATTACGTCAATCAGAAAACAGTTCGGTACACATTCATAAATTCAAAATCACTGTTTCCAAAGGCAAGTATAAATAGACGAAAGACTTTTGTTAAATGTCGCAAGCGAAATATTGCGACTGCGCTTAGTATGAGAAAGTGCCGAATATGGAGCACATAATTTGTAAGGGAAATCGCCACACATTACGCAACATCATGGATTGCCATACTTTACAATTTTTTAATAGAGGGCCTGAAACCGAAACCCGTGCAGCTTCGAAACATGTTTTGCTCACATCACGAGATTACGTCAATCAGAAAACAGTTCGGTACACATTCATAAATTCAAAATCACTGTTTCCAAAGGCAAGTATAAATAGGCGAAAGACTTTTGTTGAATGTCGCAAGCAAAATATTGCGACTGCGCTTAGTATGAGAAAGTGCCGAACATGGAACACATAATTTGTAAGGGAAATCGCCACACATTACGCAACATCATGGATTGCCATACTTTACAATTTTTTAATAGAGGGCCTGAAACCGAAACCCGTGCAGCTTCGAAACATGTTTTGCTCACATCACGAGATTACGTCAATCAGAAAACAGTTCGGTACACATTCATAAATTCAAAATCACTGTTTCCAAAGGCAAGTATAAATAGGCGAAAGACTTTTGTTAAATGTCGCAAGCAAAATATTGCGACTGCGCTTAGTATGAGAAAGCGCCGAACATGGAACATAATTTGTAAGGGAAATCACCACACATTACGCAATATCATGGATTGCCATACTTTACAATTTTTTAATAGAGGGCCTGAAACCGAAACCCGTGCAGCTTCGAAACATGTTTTGCTCACATCACGAGATTACGTCAATCAGAAAACAGTTCGGTACACATTCATAAATTCACAAATCACTGTCTCCAAAGGCAAGTATAAATAGGCGAAAGACTTTTGTTAAATGTCGCAAGCAAAATATTGCGACTGCGCTTAGTATGAGAAAGTGCCGAATATGGAACACATAATTTGTAAGGGAAATCGCCACACATTACGCAACATCATGGATTGCCATACTTTACAATTTTTTAATAGAGGGCCTGAAACCGAAACCCGTGCAGCTTCGAAACATGTTTTGCTCACATCACGAGATTACGTCAATCAGAAAACAGTTCGGTACACATTCATAAATTCAAAATCACTGTTTCCAAAGGCAAGTATAAATAGGCGAAAGACTTTTGTTAAATGTCGCGAGCAAAATATTGCGACTGCGCTTAGTATGAGAAAGTGCCGAACATGGAACATAATTTGTAAGGGAAATCGCCACACATTACGCAACATCATGGATTGCCATACTTTACAATTTTTTAATAGAGGGCCTGAAACCGAAACCCGTGCAGCTCCGAAACATGTGGTGCAAATAAACGTTGCACATGAAGCACAACGACCTGGAAGAAGGGCTTCAAATTTATTTGATAATTGTGAGTAATAATCAATCGCCGATGTATATTTATTCGGACCGCAGATAGCGTCGAATAATCCGGGAAATGTTCGCGCAGTGGTGCATAAATACGTGATGCGCTCGTTGTAGGCACTTATATAATGCCGATGTACAACTCGGTGCGAGGCGTGCGGAATATTTAACCGCGCCCGATAAAACTGTCGCCAGCGAGCGATTTAGTCACATCGGCGATGGTAATAGATCGAGTGTAATGAACGAAGTGGAACGTTCGTTCTCGGAAAATAAGAACCGAGAAGTGCAATTTACGGTTCCATCAGGCACCTGGCGGACGAAAGGGACTGTCGTCGGGAAAGATCAATGAAGGATGTCAATTTATGAGCACACAGACTGAATGAGATGAAATAACGATAAAACACCGGATCGAACTTTTACCCGGGGTCACGGAGCGACTTTGACAGAATTTTATCGTCCGTCTCCAATATTCTGATTAAACGGCGAAGCTCGCGATAAACCGTGGAAGCGGTAATTATCGAAATCCCCCGGTTCGGCGCGGAATGAAAACGCATCCAGCGACCGGCGGGACTCGCGAAAAATAAATTTCCAGCGCAGAACGCGGCGGTGAAAAACCACATTTAATCTTCGGCGACGTCCCGCGCTCAAGGACCGGCGAATTTTTTGACGTGCACTCATTTGCTGCAGCGGAGTTGTAAAATTTGTAGAGAGCAGGGTCACGCGCGTGTTAATGGAAAATAAATTTGCGCCGAATTTCCATGGGGTCTTAGGTGATGTCCGGCATTGAAAGTAAACATTGTTGTATCGAATGCGATGAGATATAATCAAAGTACCTGTGATGCGCACCTGTCGCGAGAGACTTCCTTCGCTACGAATTTTTGTTTGCAAAAGGGAAAGGGAATGAAGGGATGGTAGAGTGTCGCATTCGTTGGCATTCCACCGGAGAATTTAAAAAGAGTTCGGACTGGTTATTGTAAAATAAAGATTTCGCAGTTTATTTCTTCTCTTCTACTTCAAAGGGGTCTTAGGTGATGTCCGGCATTGAAAGTAAACATTGTTGTACGGAATGCGATAAGTTATAATCGAAGTACCTGTGACGAGAGACCTCCTTCGCTACGAATTTTTGTTTGGAAAAGGGAAAGGGAATGAAGGGGTGGTAGAGTGTCGCATTCCTTGGCACCTCGGCATTGCACCGGAGAATTGTGAAGAGTTCGGACTGGTTATTGTAAAATAAAGATTTTGCAATTTATCTCTTCTTTTGATTCTAACACGCGTGTTGCCGGAAAATAAATTTGCGGTGAATTTCAAAGGGGTCTTAGATGATGTCCGGCATTGAAAGTAAACATTGTTGTACGGAATGCGATAAGTTATAATCGAAGTACCTGTGACGAGAGACCTCCATCGCTACGAATTTTTGTTTGGAAAAGGGAAAGGAAATGAAGGGGTGGTAGAGGGTCGCATTCCTTGGCACCTCGGCATTGCACCGGAGAATTGTAAAGAGCTCGGACTGGTTATTATAAAATAAAGATTTCGCAGTTTATTTCTTCTCTTGATTCTAACACGCGTGTTGGCGAAAAATAAATTTGAGGCGAATTTCAAAGGGGTCTTAGATGATGTCCGGCATTGAAAGTAAACATTGTTGTACGGAATGCGATAAGTTATAATCGAAGTACCTGTGACGAGAGACCTCCTTCGCTACGAATTTTTGTTTGGAAAAGGGAAAGGGAATGAAAGGGTGATAGAGTGTCGCATTCCTTGGCATCTCGGCATTGCACCGGAGAATTGTGAAGAGTTCGGAGTGGTTATTGCAAAATAAAGATTTTCGCAATTTATCTCTTTTCTTGATTCTAACACGCGTGTTGGCGGAAAATAAATTTGCGGCGAATTTCAAAGGGGTCTTAGGTCATGCCCGGCATTGAAAGTAAACATTGTCGTACGGAATGCGATAAGTTATAATCGAAGTACTTGTGACGAGAGGCCTCCTTCGCTACGAATTTTTGTTTGGAAAAGGGAAAGGGAATGAAGGGGTGGTAGAGTGTCGCATTCCTTGGCACCTCGGTATTGCACCGGAGAATTCTGAAGGGTTCGGAGTGGTTATTGCAAAATAAAGATTTCGCAGTTTATTTCTTCTCTTGATTCTAACGCGTGTGTAGGCAGAAAATAAATTTGCATGAATTTCAAAGGGGTCTTATGTGATGTCCGGCAATGAAGTAAACATTGTTGTACGGAATGCGATGAGTTATAATCGAAGTACCTGTGATGCGCACCTGTCGCGAGAGACCTCCTTTGCTACGAATTTTTGTTTGGAAAAGGAAATGGGAATGAAGGGGTGGTAGAGTGCCGCATTTTTTGGCATCTGGGCATTCCACCGGAGAATTGTAAAGAGTTCTAAAGAGGAAATAAATTTGTGGCGAATTTCAAAGGGGTCGTAAGTGATGTTCGGCACTGAAGTAAACATTGTTGTACGGAATACGATAAGTTATAATCGAAGTACCTATAATGCGCACCTGTCGCGAGAGACCTCCTTCGCTACGAATTTTTGTTTGGAAAAAGGAAGGGAAATGAAGGGGTGGTAGTGTCGCATTTCTTGGCCTCTCGGCTTTCCACCGTAGAATAGTAAAGAGTTCGGCCTGGTTATTGTAAAATAAAGATTTTTGCAATTTATCTCTTCTCTTGATTCTAACACGCGCGCTGCTTTTCGTGAGGTTCTAACGATTCGCCTGTCAACCGGCTAATGAGAAATTCGTTGTGCCGCGGTTGTGGGCATCGATCGGCCGACAGACGTAAAGTAATTATTCGGCGCGGGGGCCGCACATTGGGCAAACTTCATCGACCCTGCCGACAGCACCTGAAAGCAATGAACGCGGAGCCCGTACACAAACGGCCCGTTCTCGCCAAAAGGTCGTCCTTCCTGAATCACCCGACTCGATTTAATTAACGGGCGACGCGCGATCGCTCCAATTGCTATACTTAGCCGTCGATTCGACCGCCGGCCGTCTCCTTCTAATGGCGCGTTTCTTCGGATAAGCGCTCCGAGGAACTGTACATCCGTTTTCGCGTCGCTGTTAACGACGTCGTTTGTCCCGCGCGAAATTTCCAAACAGCGTCCGAGAGAACCGATGTCTTACGATTAAACGGACCACTTTGCGTGTACGTACCCGCCCCCGTTCACTATCGATTGACCACTGCCCGCCTCCGCCTAATGGCGGACACTTCCCTTAGATCGCTATTAAGATAACCGACGATTTCCGCTCGGACGAGCCGTGGAAATGTTCGCTTGTATCCTGAACTCTCGAACGACGCAATCGACGGTTGCTTTGTAGCGCACGTACGTAAGTTACGGAGTAGGTTTCTTTCTAAAGACAGAAACTGGAGGAGTGTCATTGGAATCAAAGTATGTTCGCAGTATGGGATTAACACTTTGACTGCCGTGATCGTCACCGGTGACGGTTGCAAAAGATTCTAGTAAGAATGCAAAAAATTCGCAATGTAGCATATTTGCAATCTTGTAGAAGCAATTGATATTGGAACGGTGCTTCAATATTTTGGTTTCGAATAACTCTGCGTCACGTTCATTTTGCACGGTTTAGTCATACTCTGCAGTATTAAATCGCACCTCGGTTCTAATATAGCAAAATTCTGTGGTCACCGGTGATCGGTGCAAAAGATTTTACTAAGAATGCAAAAAATTCGCAATGTAGCATATTTGCAATTTTGTAGAAGCGATTGATATTGGAACGGTGCTTCAATATTTTGGTTTCGAATAACTCTGCGTCACGTTCATTTTCCACGGTTTAATCATACTCTGCAGTATTTAATCGCATCACGGTTCTAATATAGTAAAATTCTGTGGTCACCGGTGATCGGTGCAAAAGATTTTACTAAAAATGCAAAAAATTCGCAATGTAGCATATTTGCAATCTTGCAGAAGCAATTCATATTGGAACCGTGCTTCAATACTTCGGCTTTTAAAACCTGCGTTACCTTCATTTTGCCCAATTTAATCATACTCTGCAGTATTTAATCGCATCGCGGTTCTAACGTACCAAAATACATCACGGTAGTGACTGGTGACCAGTGCAAAGGATTTTACTAAGAATGCAAAAAATTCGCAAAGAAGCCTATTTGCAATCTTGTAGAAGCAATTGATATTGGAACCGTGCTTCAATACTTTGGTTTCGAATAACTCTGCGTTATCTTCATTTTACCCGATTTAATGCGCTTGGCAGTCAACGTATTAAACATTTTTTGCACGTGTACCAGTCGAATATGTTCAAAAGTGTAGTCCTTTGATAAGGACACGCGCCTAGTAGCGAAGCGGCAGCTTTTTTGATAGGAAATTTCGACATATTAACACATTGACTGCCAAGCGTATTTTGGTATGTTAGAACTGCGATGCGATGAAGTACTGCAGTAGGAGTACTAGTAAAGTATTGAAGCACCGTTCCAATATCAATTGCTTTTATAAGATTCCACATAGGCTTCAATACGAATTTTTTGCATCTTTTTGCAATATTTATTATGCGAAAAATCTTATATTTGTTAATTCTTAAATTGGCGAAAACAAGTACACTGTTCATTGCAACCGAAAATAATTTAGACATTCACTATAGATACATAAATAATAAAATTTATTCCGTTTCATTATTACATTCACCGTAGCAGTGAAAATTTTCAGCAACAATTTCTTAATTGACGAATTCATACCCTTCATTTCACTTTGCTACGTGGTTATTTACGTTCAACATTTTTTGCGCGCATTCGACTTAGCGTCCCTTCAAAAATTCATCAGCGCGGCTATCGAAAATTGAAAATCTGCACAAAAACCTCTATGTTTCATGCGATCTAGGACATGTACACAATTTTCATCTAATTATTGCATTATTGAACTTTTTTTTCGGCATCATCTAAGAATCTGGGTGAAAAGCTCAGGCCACCATATGGTCTGCAACGTACACACGCTCTTGTAATTGCGTGGGAAGATAAGCGCGAGAATGAGAAGGTGTTGAATAAGACAGAGTAGGCGAGCGGAGGCGGTAACCGTTGGAGCCCGTAATTAGTTCAAGGGATAGACGTGGTCGAGTGTGGTGGCCAATTTTGGAGGCAATATACCGCGAAGGTGAACAAACAAAACGAAGGGGCGATCCTGCCGTGACAAATCTTAATCCAATTGAAATAACCGACTGATGGAGCCGTCACTGCTAGGAACCTGATTGCGCCAGTCCCGCGCCCCTTTCATTACCTCCAGATAGTCTGAAATATACTGACAGACCCGCGTCTGGCTCATGAAATCGTTTCCTATATTACGATCCAACGCCAACAGTCGAATTCATATCAGCGTTTCATAAAATTTGAGAGACCGAATATAAATTTTGTTTTGCGCGTTGCCCTTTGCAAATTTTCTCACAGAAAAATCTCTCGGCATGAAAGTAACTCGATAATCGCTGAATTCTATGACAATAATTTATTGCAGCCGTTAAATGAGTACACGATATTTGATTACTGCGAGGTACAAATTGGTATGGATAATATGTGGGTTTATTTTTGAGCTTATTTTTGAGTTTTTTTTTTTTAGTCTTATGCAGACCTGGATTTGGGTGGGAGGAAAAGTTAGACATGGAAGTAGGAAGAGATTAACGAACGGAATAGTCTACGACTGGGACATAAAGGGAGTTAAAAATGTATATGATACGTAGGAAGGGTTCATAAATATACGTGGGCAGTCCGATAAGTACTTAGCCTACAAAACAAAAACGAAAATTTTGGAAAATTGATGATTTATTTTTCAACGTAGTCTCCTTTTAACTCGATACACTTGATCCAGCGATGCTCCAACTTCTTCAACCCGTCTGAAAAATACGTTTTCTGGAGATCTGCAAAGTAGGCCTCCGTGGCGGCGATAACCTCCTCATTCGACTCAAATTTATGCCCAGCGAGTGACTTTTTCAAGTTTGAGAACAAGAAGAAGTGACACGGGGCCAAATCTGGAGAATACGGTGGATGGGGCAGCTGTTCGTAGCCTAATTCAACGAATTTGGCTGTAGCTTGGGCAGAGGTGTGAGCCGGTGCGTTATCGTGGTGAAAGAGCACTTTTTTCTTCGCCAAATGGGGCCGTTTTTTCCTTAATTCGGCGTCGAATCGGCTCAATAATTCGGCTTAGTACAGCCCTGTGACTGTTTTGCCCTTCTCTAGGTAGTCTATGTAGATCACGCCTTGTGAATCCCACAAAACGGTGGCCATCACCTTTCTGGCCGATAGGACAGTCTTCGCCTTCTTCGGAGCACATTCGCCGGGCGCAGTCCACTGTTTCGACTGTTCCTTGGTCTCTGGTGTGTACCAGTGGATCCACGTTTCGTGGATAGTCACAAAACGACGTAGAAACTCTTTCGGATTGCGCTTAAACAGTGTCAAACACTGCTCTGAAGTGGTCTCACGGATGCGCTTGTTATCCGGAGTGAGCAAACGCGGCACCCATCGAGCAGAAAGCTTTCTCATGCCCAATATTTCATGCAGGATATGCCCAGATTTCATCGCTGGATCAAGTGTATCAAGTTAAAAGGAGACTATGTTGAAAAATAAATCGTCAATTTTCCAAAATTTTCGTTTTTCTTTTGTAGGCTAAGTACTTATCGGATTGCCCTCGTACCATGCATTCTGTGATTTAGTCAGGTTTTGTCTCGTAAGTGTTGAAATGTATGACCACTGTTAGCGCTCTTTCCAGGTATGGCAATCGACGACCAGGCGTGTGACAATTACCGTTTAATAGCGAAAAACTGTACGCATCAAGTTCGAAATATCGATGGATTTTAACAGAAGAATTTGCCATGTGTTTCGCGTCAAATTTATATTGCGAGGCTGTTTGATTTTGAGAAATTTATTTCAACGAGTAATTTGTATAAAATGTACGGAAAGACGGCAATATTTATTAACTGCATTGGGATTGTATAATACCCTTGTTTTTATATTTATAACATATCGTTCGTATCGCTGTAATTAGCAGCAGACTAATCATGATAGATTTGCGTCCATATTTAGCATAAGCTATGCCTGGATAATGCCTGGATAAACGTGAGTGCTATTGGGAAAAGAATAAAATACATTCGACTCCGATATTGAGGGAAGATATTACGTATGATTGAAAAAGTACAGCAAAGGGTTACGTTCAAGGGCCAATGTATCTAAGAAAAGCACGGCGCATGATGTCTTTACAGTATCGCGTTTTTTGTAATTTATCAGAAGCTTATAGCGAAGATATAAGCCTGCATAAGAGTGCCTTCGGGAAGAGAGTGGATTACATTTGACTGCTATCGGGAAGTGAAATATTACATACGACTGAAGAAGTATAGAAAGCATCAACCATTGCGGAAAGCCTTAATACATGCACAGGTTACTATTAATATGAGAAGTTATATTGTGACTTAAATAGTAATGATCATTGTAAAAATCATTATTTTCTGTTACAAAACAAATAGAAGCTTCTTTGAAATACATTCTTATTGTAACACTACATACATAAATATCATTGTACATATACTACTGTACATTACTATATATAAACTTTCATTATACATACTTACGATTAGTCCCCCAGCGGCTGTGGGTCACTTTAGACCCACAGTACGGGAGTACCGAACCCGGACTACCCGAGCTAAACACCTTCCTACGGTTTGCGAAAAGGCATTGTGGCATTCGAGGTGAGCAAAGCCTCTGGAATGGGGAGTGAAAGCGCTGCTTCCTCTGATGGCAAGCAGGCTAGAACGTAAACGAGCTATTCCTACGGCTAAGTATGCTGCGCAAGCGTAGCATACTTCCCGTCTGCTGTGTCCAATGTTGGATCGTACGGTATACCAAAAATGGTGTGTCTCGGTTTGCACCCAACAGACGCGACTGCAAACTTTTGAATGTTCGCTACGACGTCCATAATGATAACAGGCAGAAATGAACATATTGAAGCACTTTGTGCTTATGAGACAGAAATTGAACATATGGAGCACTTTGTGTTTATGAAACCGAAACTGAATATATTGAAGCACTTTGTGCTTATGAAACCGAAACTGAACATATTGAAGCATTTTGTACTTATGAAACAGAAATTGAAGATATTGAAGCACTTTGTGCTAATAAAACCGAAACTGAACATATTGAAGCACTTTGTACTTATGAAACCGAAATTGAAGATATTGAAGCACTTTGTGCTAATAAAACCGAAACTGAACATATTGAAGCACTTTGTACTTATGAAACCGAAATTGAAGATATTGAAGCACTTTGTGCTAATAAAACCGAAACTGAACATATTGAAGCACTTTGTACTTATAAAACCGAAATTGAAGATATTGAAGCACTTTGTGCTAATAAAACCGAAACTGAACATAATGAAGCACTTTGTACTTATGAAACAGAAATTGAAGATATTGAAGCACTTTGTGCTAATAAAACCGAAACTGAACATATTGAAGCACTTTGTTCTTATGAAACCGAAACTGAACATATGAAGCACTTTGTGCTTATAAAACCGAAACTGAACATATTGAAGCACTTTGTTCTTATGAAACCGAAACTGAACATATGAAGCACTTTGTTCTAATGAAACTGAAACTGGACATATGAAGCACTTTTTGTTTATGAAACCGAAACTATGAATGATTTCACAAACTGAACATATAAAGACTTTTTGTTTATGAATACAATGAACATAATGATATTATCTTCCACATTTACAGCACATAGTGCAATGATATATGAGTAGGAGTCTGCATGCAGGGGTAGCAAACTTCAAAGCTTTTGTATGTACCCCATGGCGGTACATAAGAGAATTGACATGGTATTGAAGTATACAGCTACCTGCTGTCATTTCACAAATCTCATATCCATTATTTTGTGGGTTTTGTGACGGATTTAACCGTCACAGTAGACTGACCTTCCCGAGGTTCCCGCGTGGTGGAGGTTTCTTGCTGTCTCGTCAAGTAAAGTCCGTTTTGCTTGGAGAGGCGCTAGGGACTCGGTCGGGACCAAACAGTTTATCCGATTCACATGTTGACTGCCACGGTGGTCACCGATGATCGGTGCAAAAGAATTTACTAAAAATGCAAAAAATTCGGATTGAAGCTTATTTGCAATCTTGTAAAAGCAATTGATATTGGAACGGTGCTTCGATAATTTGACGTCTAACAACTCTGCATCACCTTCATTTTTGCACGATTTAATCATACTCTGCAGTATTTCATTTCATCGCAGTTCTAACATTGCAAAATATGTGGTGACCGATGCAAAAGATTGGACTAAAAACTCAACAAATTCGCAATGAAGCCTATTTGCAATCTTGTAAAAGCCATTGATATTAGAACGGTGCTTCAATACTCTGCATTACTTTTATTTTGCACGATTTAATTATACCCTGCAGTCTTTCATTTCATCGCAGTTCTAACATTGCAAAATATGTGGTGACCGATGCAAAAGATTTGATTAAAAATCAAAAAATTCGCAATGAAACGTATTTGCAATCTTGTAAAAGCCATTGATATTGGAACGGTGCTTCAATACTCTGCATTACTTTTATTTTGCACGATTTAATTATACACTGCAGTCTTTCATTTCATCGCAGTTCTAACATTGCAAAATATGTGGTGACCGATGCAAAAGATTGGACTAAAAACTCAAAAAATTCGCAATGAAGCCTATTTGCAATCTTGTAAAAGCCATTGATATTAGAACGGTGCTTCAATACCCCGCATTACTTTTATTTTGCACGATTTAATTATACTCTGCAGTCTTTCATCGCATCGCAGTTCTAACATTGCAAAATATGTGGTGACCGATGCAAACGATTGGACTAAAAACTCAAAAAATTCGCAATGAAGCCTATTTTCAATCTTGTAAAAGCCATTGATATTAGAACGGTGCTTCAATACTCTGCATTACTTTTATTTTGCACGATTTAATTATACCCTGCAGTATTTCATTTCATCGCAGTTCTAACATTGCAAAATATGCAGTGACCGATGCAAAAGATTGGACTAAAAAACTCATAAAAAATTTTTAAACGACAACACAATGAAGCCTATTTGCAATCTTGTAAAAGCCATTGATATTGGAACGGTGCCTCAATACTCTGCATTGCTTTTATTTTGCACGATCCATATATAATTATACTTCCCAGTATTTCATCGCATCGCGGTTTCTAACGTGACGTTGCAAAATACGAAACTTTTTACAGCAGTTCAAGTTCCGCGCCACAATATTCTGTTAACCATTACCAACACATTAGTGTAGAATTTAAACACGTGAAACTAGATAATATAATATTTATAAACAATGACAACACAATTAAGACACTTTAGTCCCACCCACCGATTGCTGTGCCAACAAAGTACCCAATTGATTTGATCATTATCAAATGTGGAAGAATACTGCCGATAAGCGAAAGCTCTAGTTTGCGATAGATGATAAGTAACACATATCCATATATACCCATGACACTTATGGTAGCAATACATTCGACTTCCCAGTTGAACGAATCTGTCATATCGCCGTTGTTTCATCACTCGTCGTTGTGACGTTGACGAAATCGTTTGATTACGAAACTTTTTACAGCAGTTCGCAGAGTTCCACGCCACAATATTCTGTTAGGTCTACTTTCCCACCCTCGGCCCATTAGTGTAGGATTTAAACACGTGAAACTAGATAATATAATATTTATAAACAATGACAACACAATTAAGACACTTTAGTCCCACCCACCGATTGCTGTGCTAACAAAGTACCCAATTGATTTGATCATTATCAAATGTGGAAGAATACTGCCGATAAGCGAAAGCTCTAGTTTGAGATAGATGAGAACTAACACATATCCATATATACCCATAACACTTATGGTAGCAATACATTCGACTTCCCAGTTGAACGAATCTGTCATATCGCCGTTGTTTCATCACTCGTCGTCGTGACGTTGACGAAATCGTTTGATTACGAAACTTTTTACAGCAGTTCGCAGAGTTCCGCGCCACAATATTCTGTTAGGTCTACTTTCCCACCCTCGGCCCCAATATGTTACGAGCAACATTACGTGCCCCTGCCGAACAATTACGCCCTCATAAGGCGTGCCGGGCAATGTGTGCTCTCGCATCAACGCCTTCGCCGCAAATTAAATTTCCATCCAAGCGGGGCACCCGCCGGCGAGATTTTCACTCGGCGAGCACCGCACGAAGGACGTTGTCAGTAACTTCTGCGAAACTTTGACGCGTACATGCAGTTAAGGAGGGCGATTAAAAGTTATCAAAATTTCGTGGTGCGGCCGGGCTCAACCTAACCCCGCGTGCAGAGGATAGTTGAACTGGAGGCGAAATTTTTAATATGTTGCCAACCGATCGGGATCTCCTGTTGGTTTTGTGCGCGAGTGCGGGGTTGGTCGAGATTTTCTGATTTCGCTGAGTGACCTGGTGCACTGTTTTAATGAAAGCTTGATAAATTAGTTCACATGCATTTTTACGGTAATAACAGACTGTGCTGCTGACCGTTTTGACGTGATGTTGCGATGCAACATTTAATTACATGCGGAATTAAATACGCGGGCAGAATGGGAGGAGAAGCTTTGACAAGTCGAGAAAGAATGAAATGACCGTCGGTTTACGATACGTCAGAAAGGTTTTTTCGACGAAATGAAAAAGGGTGAATTTAAAATAAGCTGAGGAAAAAAAATAATACTTCACGTGTTTATCAATTTTACAATGCAATATTGCATAAACTTACCTGTTTTGTGAAATACTGCACGAAAATAAACATTACAGTGCAGGTTTACTATCCGCGATCTTTGGAAAATAACTCCCTTGTCGTAACATGCTGAGATGAAAAACACGTTGTATTTATTAATCTAACGTGCTTCGTAACGGCGCACATTCAGTGTTATATTAACAAAGTGAATAAACTGAAATATATAAACATATACCTTATATCTAACCTTTGTGGCCCTCGAGATTTTCTGAAATTACATAAACATATGTAATGAAAGTATGCATAATTATAATACCACAAGAAATATTCTCGGAATAACAAACATCGCATCGAACTGCAACAACTCCTACATCGAAATATGACGTCAAGTCACCCTAGATATAAGACCCTGTTGCATCAATAATCGAATACCAGATTAACCCTTTGACTGCTGCATACTTTCGGCCGAAGCACTTGCTGAGGACGAGGTATTTTTCGATCGTTTGAACTCTATTGATTGTTTATCTAAGGCGTAACAAAGTTCTAATGGCAATTCTTCATTTACGTCGAATTAAATAATGCAAGAAAATTATGCATGAAGATTGCAAGAAAAGCAAGAAAATTGTGCATGAAGATTGCAAGAAAAGCAAGAAAATTATTTGATAAGGAACGCATCTGTATTTACCTTGTACGTTAATAATGGTAACGGCAGTATATAAGAAATCGAAACGATTGGGAAACGCATATATGCGCCCATAGCAGTCAAAGGGTTAACACGTTATTTACGTTGCATTTTGCTACGTTAGAACCGCGATGCGATTAAATAGTGCAGAATATGATTCAATCGTGCAAAATTAACGTAACGCAACGTTATTCGAAGCCAAAGTATTGAAGCACCGTTTCAATATCAATTGCTTTTACAAGATTGCAAATAGCCATTATTGCGAATTTTTTGCATTTCTAGTCAAATCTTTTGCACCGGTCACTGGTGACCACCGTGATGTATTTTAGTACGTTAGAACCGCGATGCGATTAAATACTGCAAAGTGTGATTAAATGGTGCGAAATTAACGCAACGCAGAGTTATTCGAAACCGAAGTATTGAAACACCGTTCCAATATCAATTGCTTTTCAAAGTTGCAAATAGGCTTCATGGCGAATTTTTTGCATTCTTAGTAAAATCTTTGCACCGATCACCGATGACCACAGAATTTTGCTATATTAGAACCGAGGTGCGATTTAATACTGCAGAGTATGATTCAATCGTAGAAAATTAACGTAACGCAGAGTTATTCGAAGCCAAAGTATTGAAGCACCGTTCCAATATCAATTGCTTTTACAAGATTGCAAATAGCGAAAAGCTTCATTGCGAATTTTTTGCATTTTTAGTCAAATATTTGCCACCACCGTGGCAGTCAACGTGTTAATATCAAATCGGATGAATAGCTGACTCGCAGTAAACAACAGAACGCTCCCGTGTTGCTTATTTCGGCACAGACCGCCGTACGTTCCGCCGACGAAGAGTCCTCTGCGTTTCGGTCCGGATTCGAAGACGTCCGTAACTCTCCGCGGACATACGCGTGCGTTCCCCCTTCGGGCCGGACTCTCGTCCCTTAATTAGTACCGGCGTACAATTAAGCGAGCGCGGGCGCGCGCTTAAGTTTCAGCCACGCCCCGCGTCAGCGAAGATAAATTGGCGCCAATGAATGCCAATTGGCCCCACGTAGGCGCCGTACCGCTGTGCTGGTGTCGACTTGCGTTTGTAGTCTTGCTGCGGGTCGCGCTGGTATTGGTGACAACCTGCAAACTCCTTGTAAGCGTCTTAAGCCGCCTTCGGGGACCGATATCGGCCGATACGATCGCGCGGGAGATTTATTCGCGCCAGATAAGCGACAGCGGAGTGCTACGGCGAGTTGGGTCGAGTTTGAGCGAGTTGAGGGATAGGGATATACGGCGCAGGGCTCGGAGAAGCGGGAACAAGGAAGACGGACGTCTTATCGTCTGATCCTTCGTTGCCGGGGAAGGAATTACCTCGTGTGAAAAGAGCTTTAGGCTACTCCGAGGGTGCTCTCCGATACCGTTCTATTTAATTACGCGGATCAGACCGAACGAAGAGCCGTGGATTAATTAGCGACCTGCAATTCTATCGCCGGAGTGGAATTCCCGTTTCCTTCGAGGAGCGCGCGTGCTTCTTTTTGCCCTTCGCCGGGAAGTAGAAAAAGACTTGCGCGCCGGTCTATGGTCATGAGACCCAGAGGCGCGTGCTCTCGGAAGAGGCAGCCGCGGTCGTTGGCTCGCAGCACTCGCGGATCACGATATCAGCCACGGGCGGGTATTGATCGCGCGCCCTTTCGATTGATTGGCGGTTTTCCTCCGGGCGCCTTTGGACGATCAAGCCTCGGCCCGGTGGGCAAAGCAAATTCAGCCTACGAATGTGACTGACGCGGGCCCGTGCGCGTGTGCCCCGTCAAAAGAGCAAACAGTAAACCAATTTCCGCTCTTTACACTAAGAGATCCATCCGAACCCGCGCACCTCTGCGCGTCCACATTCTCGCGACTTCTTTCCGCTCCATCGATATTTCGTCCGAAACTCGTTTAAACTAGAGATTGCTTCGGTAAACGCGGAAGTTTGCCTACGGCCCAGTCGGCAGTGAGCACCGCGCTGCGATATTTGTGCCGGCCACTTTAGACAAAGGGTCCTGCTGTGAGTAAGAACGCTTGCGAAAGTTCACGCCGTAACTTCGTCGGTACGGCTGGGCGTCGCGGGAAAAAGGGACAGCTGGACCGGAGAAGAATACATTTATTGAAGCCGGCAAGTTCCGCGAGTCAACGCGGCGAAGGAGCAGCAGAGGCGGCGCGTATAAAAAGGCAACGGCATGGCGTTTTAGGCAAGGACTCGCTGCTGCGTGGTTGGCCGGGGGTGGGGAACAGGAAAAGGGCGGTCTGAGAACCATCAAAGCCACGAAGGCACCGAACGGTGCACATCCACGCGAGAGTAGCGACGCCAACCGAGCGGTGTCGGTTGTGCTCGAGACGTCGACGCGTTTATAGGAAATCTTCGGATAGATTCCGCCTCGCATGGCGAAGAGAAATACCGCTGTCTCCCCAATCCTCCCCGACGCGGGACTTCTTGCGCGCGTCACGTCGGCTATCGACTCCACGCTACTTCGATTCCGCCTTATTTTACGGGCACGTATCCGTTCTTTCGAGATCCCCATTCGCGTCGTCAAGTGCTCTCACGACATCGCCCCATCGAGCACACCCCTCGGTAGTCAGACCGAAGTGAACCGCGACGAAAAGCTGCTGCGAGGCGGGGGATTGTCGAGCACAAATCCTCGTCGCCTATTTCGCGTCGGGAAACTCTGCGGTTGCGGAAGCCGCGTCGGCAACGGTCGCGGGTGCGGAAATCGGGCGGGAATAAAGCAAAAGCCGGCGCGTCACGCGTCGAATTGTCTCGGCGGTCGATCGCAGCGTCGCGACGCGGCAGTTTTGCGGTCGCGTGCCCTCCGGAGATTAGACTTTAATTTGTTCGGCTAATTACTCGTTAGTGTGCTTCGATACCCGGAGCGTGACTACGGCGTAACACTTCTACGCAACTCTGTACATTGCGGTCAGCGGTTGAAGTCCGGGATGCGGTAGGCTAAGGCAAGGGTGCGTGTTCTGATGAATGCGTTTAAACGGTTTGGTGGAAGGAGGTGCTTGAGTATGTGGGACTCTTACTGTAATGCGAGGGAGGGTGCCTGACTATGTGCGGGCTAACTAAAAATGGCGTATTTGAACAGGTTATGCAATTTCGTGACCTAAACACTTTTTCAAGAATCCGTTATGATGTAATATTGTACCTACTGGCAACTCCATATATACGTCACTTGCGCATGTGACGTAAGATATGCGTTGTGTTGCCTTCTTGCGGCCGTTTTATCGAATGGCATGGAGTCATTATATTAAAATGCTTTTCAATAGAAATATTTAGATAGCATTTTCATTAAAAAATTTATCTTTATTTTCATTTAAAAATAAATTCGTTCACATAACCACTTTACTAAATGCAAATGCCGTTGAAATTTTTCTATTATGAACAGTCGATTCCGATAAGTCGACGCCAGGGGATGAAAGAAGTTGCAACTTGGCGACACATATATCTCATTTTTTTCGTTTATTCCATTAATCTGTGAACACACATGCCATCGTTGATAATTAAATTGTGCGGCACAGTTCTAATATTCTGAATATTGTCAGGACTCGCTAGTCGCATACGATAAAGTTGACAATATCACGCTACATAACACATGTATATTCTGAGAAAAAATGTGGTGTTGTTGCAACAGGACCGAGTGTAGTACGGGAACAGCATTCTGTATTGCATATATCCTGACGTAACGTTCCTATCAAACACACCCCGTATCATAATATTGCGAATTCATTGCGCACGACTGATGTCGCTCTCGCTCATCTCTTACGAAATACGTTTCCGCCGAGGAATCGGAAAAATACGAAACCTTCACATCTCACAGACTCCTATTTCCCAACACCATGCTACCTAATTTCTTACGATCCATCCCAATGCCCTCGTTCCTCCATTCAAACTCTCGTAAATCCAAATACGCATCTTGCAAAATTAATTATCTTAACACGTTGACTACCGTGCGTGTTTTACTATATTTAAACCGCAACGTGATGAAGTACTACAGAATATGATTGAATTGTGGAAAATAAAAAAAATGAAAAAATATTGCGAAGGTATCAGAGACAAAAGAATTGAATGACTATGTACTATTAATTGCTTTTACAAAATTACAAATGCTACCGATTGGGTATTTTACTATATTAAAACCGCGTGTGATGAAGTACTACAGAATATGTAGTACTACAGAATTGTGCAAAATTAAAATAATGCAAAGGTATCGAAGACCAAAAAATTGAATGACTATTTAATATTAATCGCATTTACAAAATTATAAATGCTACCGATTGGGTATTTTACTATATTAAAACCGCAACGTGATGAAGTACTACAAAATATGTAGTACTACAGAATTGTGCAAAATGAAAATAATGCAAAGGTATCGAAGACCAAAAAATGGAATGACTATTTAATATTAATCGCATTTACAATATTATAAATGCTACCGATTGGGTATTTTACTATATTAATGTGATAAAGTACTACAGAATATGTAGTACTACAGAATTGTGCAAAATGAAAATAATGCAAAGGTATCGAAGACCAAAAAATTGAATGACTATTTAATATTAATCGCATTGACAAAATTATAAATGCTACCGATTGGGTGTTTTACTATATTAAAACTGCAACGTGATGAAGTACTACAAAATATGTAGTACTACAGAATTGTGCAAAATGAAAATAATGTGAAGGTATCGGAGACCAAAAAATTGAATGACTATTTAATATTAATCGCATTTACAAAATTATAAAAAATGATGAATGACTATTTATTGACTATTAATATTAATCGCATTTACAAAATTATAAATGCTACCGATTGGGTATTTTTTGAATTCTTTCATGAGACCTTTTGCGCCGGCCCCCGATGACTACCATAACAGTCAACGTGTTAACACTTTGACCGCCACGGTGGTCACCGGTGACCGGCGCAAAAGATTTTACTATAAATGCAAAAAATTCGCCATGAAGCCTATTTGCAATCTAGTAAAAGCCGTTGATATTGGAATGATTGATATTATAACGGTGCTTCAATACTTTAGCTTCCAACACCTCTGCGTTACCTTAACTTTGCGCGATTTAATTATACTCTGCAGTATTTAATCGCATCGCGGTTCTAACGTACCAAGATACATCACGATAGTTATCGGTGACCGGTGCAAAAGACTTTACTAAGAATGCAAAAAATTTGCAATGACGCCTATTTGCAATCTTGTAAAAGCAATTGATATTGTAACGGTGCTTCAATACTTTGGCTTCTAACAACTCTGCGTTACCTTCGTTTTGCACGATTTAATTATACTCTGCAGTATTTCATCGCATCGCGGTTCTAACATAGCAAAATATGTGGTGACCGGCGCAAAAGATTTTACTATAAATGCAAAAAATTCACCATGAAGCCTATTTGCAATCTTGTAAAACCCATCTATATTAGAATGATGCTTCAATACTTTGGCTTCTAATAACTCTGCGTTACCTTCATTTTGCACGATTTAATTATACTCTGCAGTATTTCATCGCATCGCGGTTCTAACGTACCAAGATACATCACGATAGTTATCGGTGACCGGTGCAAAAGACTTTACTAAGAATGCAAAAAATTTGCAATGACGCCTATTTGCAATCTTGTAAAAGCAATTGATATTGTAACGGTGCTTCAATACTTTGGCTTCTAACAACTCTGCGTTACCTTCGTTTTGCACGATTTAATTATACTCTGCAGTATTTCATCGCACTGCGGTTCTAACATTGCAAAATATGTGGTGACCGGCGCAAAAGATTTTACTATAAATGCAAAAAATTCGCCATGAAGCCTATTTGCAATCTAGTAAAAGCCGTTGATATTGGAATGATGCTTCAATACTTTGGCTTCTAATAACTCTGCGTTACCTTCATTTTGCACGATTTAATCATACTCTGCAGAATTTTATCGCATCGCGGTTCTAACATAGCAAAATACGCTTGGCAGTCAAAGTGTTAACGTCCGAAAACACCCCACCCGCTTCCCTCGGCTTTCTCCATCTACCGCCGTCTACGCACAGTTACATCGCATCAACACAACAATTACAATGCCTCCATTCGTCGCAACGTAATCGCCGAACGGCCATCAGCCCCCGTAACCTTAGCCCTAACCCCACTCAGCGCTCCAGCCCGCGATTATTAAGTGCATTGTTTCCATGCACTCGAAATTCGCCGCTCTCCCGGCAGAGTTGTTTACCGAAACATTCTGCCCACTCTCGTGATTGCGCGTCCATTTTCAGGGAATGTATTGACAAGTGGCTTGGATATCGACTGAGCCGTCTGTGGATTTTAACGAGAAAACAAGCGACGGGCGGGCTGAAGGACGGGCGACGCTTTCCTTCCGCCGGCACGACGATTCGATCTATTTCTGGCTCTCTATTGCCAGCGGCGAGGACGACGACGTCGTCGGCACGTCGCAACGCTGGACGTCCGTTTCGTGGTGCGACGTCTCCGTCGTATTTTCCGCCAATTAGACGCGATGCAGGGTCCGACAGGTATATCCCGGTAGCTCCGGTCGTTAGTAACGAGGCACGTCGTCGTCCTCGGCGTCGTTGTCGTTGTCGTTGTCGTTGTTGAGTGACGTCAGTGGCCGCTGCTTGCGGTTCCTGTTCGTGCGGTTGTGCCTTTACCTAGTTGTCGGTTTCTCGTTATAGCTCTAGACTTGATCGCCTCTTTGCCTCAAACTGCCCGTTGCGTTTTCCGAATTCCAGCGGCTAACCGATTAACGCTTGCCTATGCGGTGGACGTGGATCGCGGTGTGATCTTGGAGCTGCGGCGGCTGGTAAGGAAAGCGGAAAATGTGAGGATGATGGAAATTAACACTTTAACCCTTTGCACTCCTATGTCGAGTGTGACTCGACATCAGTTTTCATCTCAGGAGCTCCTTTGTCGAGTCTCACTCGACATTTTTTCATGTCCAAATAAATATTAGGTGTACAACTTTGCTCCCGCCGTTTTTTGCATTGGACGAAAGGGAAAAACGGCGGGAGCAAAGTTGTGTACCTATTAGATGTCGCGCACATATACGTTATCGACGGTTTCGCAATGTCACTAGAAGTGTTAGACATTCAGGCAATCGAAGAGGAATAAAAGAACCGCATGTGATCACAGATTATAATAAAAATATAGATGGTGCCGATGTGGCGAACGAATACGTGACATCTTATTGTTTTTTACGTCGAGCACTCAAGTGGTGGAGGAAATATTTCTTTTGGGCATTAGAAATCTCCATAGTAAATGCGTATATTTTATACGAAGAAAAAAACAAAAAACCAAGCAACAAAACCTATAGCCCACAAAAAATTTCACGAAAAGATTTTATCGATGCTTACTCGTGATTGTCGTGCTCGAAATATGAAATTGGGGAGGCCTGGAACACATGATAAACACGATCGCTTAGATCGGAAGCCTCATTTCATCTTCGTACATCCCGAAGGAAAACACAAAGACTGTGCAGTTTGCTCAAATAGAAAAATACCTGGAAGAAGAGAAACTACCGATTTTTGTGAAACGTGCGAAAGAAAACCAGGGTTGCATCTTGGAAGTTGTTTCAAAAGATATCATACGCTTGAAAATTTCAAATTACGACAATTGTGTAAATAAAACTGGTATTTAAGTGAATTTGTTTCTTCCTTTATTTATTTAAATTGTCTTATTTTTTAGTTAAAGGAAATTTCAAATAAGACACTTAAAAGCGTTGGGAGCTGCTGGTAACGAAATTAAAATAAAATTCGGAGTGCAAAGGGTTAACCCATTCGAGACCGATTGCACGCCGTGTGTGCAATTGATTTCCGAGGCTATAAGAGGGCTTGCACACCGTGTGCAATAACAGTAATGTGCAATTATCAGTTATTCTAAGTAAACTAGTCGTCGAAATAAGATTTTCCTTGAACTAATGAAACCTGCAAGGTACAGGAAAACAAAATTTGGCATTGGTTTTACTGCGTACTAAAAAATCTAAAAATTATCTGAAGCCTTTCTTACATGTAAAATACTATGAATTGCCGACAGTCCTACAAAGAAGGAAAATACAAACGTAATAATTACTCTTGCCCTGCTTGTGTCGGTAATCCTGTTATTTTAATAACACCTAAAATACTTCCAATTATACAATTTCTGAGTTTCACAAAAATTGTTTCATAAATATATTATAATTTTTATAATATTTATATTATATTTTTTGTAACGTACAAGTTTCCCAAAAACGTACGGTCCCAAGCGTATTTCTTATAGATTTCTTAGTGGTGCTTAAAGTGTTAACACTAAACATACCGGTACTTTGCTCCTACCTATTCTTACCGTGAGGGATCATTTGACCACCTATGAAATAAACGCAGATTTTCAGAAAGAAATTCCTAATTTATTAAAGCGAGAAATTGAATAATCAGATAATATAACGATTTACAAAAAGTCAAATGGGCGAAAGAAATAACAATACATGTACGATTTTAAAGCAAATGTTGGGTCATTTGTCTTTGGGTCAAAAGGGGTCATTTGATCCCGTTTGGTACGTTTAGTGTTAACGCTTTGAGCCCTGAATGCTTTCGGCCCAAACGCAACGTGGACGGCACGCATTGAAGTGTGTTGGATGATTATGTAATCTAACTTATGATTGTGATTCTGCAGTTACGCCGAATTTAGTGATGGAGCAAACTTACTAAGGAACGCGCGTGTATTCATCACGCGCACTGATAATTGTGACTGAAGTACGTGGGAGGTTCGTAAGACTGACAATGAGTCTCTAGGACTCAAGGCATTAAGCATACCGTGTCTAAGCAACGCGGAGTACAAGTTTGTAATATGACTGGTAGTACTGATGCAACTTCTGCGCGCGTTCTGTCTAAGGCACAGATGTTTCGGTTTACGTTTGTAATTAACGATTTATTTCAAATTCATGCATGAACGCAGACTGCTGTTATGTCGAGTTTTCTATTGGGTTGGAGGGAAAGTTCTGTCGTCTTTTAAAGAAAATATTTGAATTAATTTACAAAAATATGTGTTTAATATTAATCATAATACATTTAATGTGTTGTTTGATGAATGCCAAACTTTTCTGCAATTTCTCGACTTGTTAAATGTGGATTATTTACCAACATGGATCGTAAAACATCATTATCGATCTTGGATGGTCGTTCAGATCGATCACTTTCTTGGAGGCTCAGATCCCCGGAACGAAATTTGCTAAACCATCTTTGACAAGTACGAACATTTACGATATCTTTTCCAAATACCGCACATAAATTTTCACATGCAACCGATGCGTTGCTTCCTTTTTAGAATTCATACAAAATGCAGTGTCGTAAATGCAGTTTATCTACTGACATGTTTTTCACTTTAAATATCACAAGTAAATGATGAACGGTAAAAAAGGACTCCTTTTATATTATACAGCAGCTATAAAAAACAAAAGAAAATCCGAATGACTCACTAGCCAGATGTTTTTTTTATTTACAAGGAAAAATTACCTGCCTATTAAAAATACGACAGAACTTTCCCTCCAACCCAATAGAATTTGGTACTGATGTAAGGTGCGTCACGTAGTCTGTTATTGCAGAAATAAACAGATTGTTTCGTAGGTGCTCTCCAAGGAAAAGAACCCCAACCATATGTAGGATTTAAACATGTGAAACTAGAGAGTATAATATTTATAAACATTAACAACACAATCAGGACACTTTCGTCTTATTTCCTAATCTTTCGTCGTTTCCTCGTTTCGTCTTTACGCCGTCTTGTCTTTACGTCTTATCGTCAACTCACTACTAAGCAACCAAATAACACAATCCAACAAACTCGTCACCTATGATACATCAATATAATAATTGATGACCATAGGTGACCTTTCCTCGCCAACTAGAGGAGCCTGTATTTTTACTGATTAACTTTACTGATTACGGATGAAGGTTTCATACTTTGGGCTGTACGGTTTTATGTAGATTTTGAAACTGATGTGGGATAGTGCCTAAGATGCGCCGAATCTTCGTTTTTACTTTAGTTGTTGCGGTACGATGGGTACCTCAAACTATTCTATTTCATAAGTGGGATTCTGTCACACAGATATTTATATAGTCTATAATAGAATATATAGAATATATATATATATATATATATATATATATATATATATATGTGGGTGTGTGTGTAGAATATATATATGTGGGTGTGTGTGTAAAGACAAAGATTTGACGCATATATATATTATATATATTCTATACATATGTATGTGTGTGTCAGGATCCCACTTATAAAATAGAATATTTTGAGGTACCCACATATATATTCTATATATTCTATATATTCTATATATATGTGTGTGTGTCAGGATACCACTTAGAAAATGGAATATTTTGAGGTGCCCATTGTATCGCAACAACTACAGTAAAGACAAAGATTTGACGCATATATATATTATATATATTCTATACATATGTGTGTGTGTCAGGATACCACTTATAAAACAGAATATTTTGAGGTACCCATTGTACCGCAACAACTACAGTAAAGACAAAGATTTGACGGATATATATATTCTATACATATGTGTGTGTGTCAGGATACCACTTATAAAACAGAATATTTTATATATTATATATATTTGACGAATATATATATTCTATACATATGTGTGTGTGTCAAGATACCACTTATAAAACAGAATATTTTGAGGTACCCATTGTACCGCAACAACTACAGTAAAGACAAAGATTTGACACATATATATATTCTATATATTCTATACATATGTGTGTGTGTCAGGATACCACTTATAAAACAGAATATTTTGAGGTACCCATTGTACCGCAACAACTACAGTAAAGACAAAGATTTGACACATATATATATATTCTATATATTCTATACATATGTGTGTGTGTCAGGATACCATTTATAAAACAGAATATTTTGAGGTACCCATTGTACCGCCACAACTATAATACCACAAAGACAAAGATTTGCCGCATTTTCGGCCCTGTCCCACATCGCTCCCAAAACGTACATAAAACCGTACAGCCCAAAATATCTACCCTTCACCCATAATTAGTAAAGCCATACAGCAGTGGCCCCCAACTCTCAGGATCCTCGCAGCATCCACAGCGCACGGTAAATTCTAACAGAGCAACCAATGCGCAATGAAGCCTGATCACCTACCCCCATAAATATCCGCCTTTTGACAGTCCTGCAAATGCAATGATCATCGTCCACAATAAATCCCTTTCTTCTCGTACGCGGCCGCACTCGAGACAGCGATCCGTTTATACACCCTACACCCGTGTATATAACTGGCGCCCACGAACTCACACTCTCAGCTTTCACACGAGCCGTCTGCGTGCACGCGGTGGCAGAAGCAGTCGCAGAAGCAGTGGCAGAAACGGCGGCAGAAACGGTGGCAGAAGCGATAGAGAGGCAGAGCGGTGCCACGTCGTAACGCGATTGCGTTCGTGCGCCTGTGTACCGTGCCGTTAGAGCGTATTGACTTTGCCCAGTGCGGTTTGTACACCAAGTGAGGGAGCCGCGTTGATATATAGGTATACCGACGTATGCATGCATTCATATATACCCGTCGCGTGCACCCATACGCCCGCCATGACGGTCCCGAATTTACACAACATCCGGGAAGCTCGATCCTTAATGACAATCCGGGAGGAAAATGCCGGATCATCGGGGCGGATGAGTTTTCGAAGATCAACTGCTGAGGGTTGACTGACGTAACTGCCGAGATTGTTGGCGTTCGACGCGCCTGTTTCCCTCATTACGGCGATAATAAGCGGGCCGCGCGTAATTTCGCGCTGGAATCTCAGGCGCAGTGCGGCCGTGCGATCCGCCGGACCGGCGGTAAATCCTGGAGCGATTGTTCCGCACGCATAATCACCGGCGTGCAAAAAACTTAGAGGCGCCGGCAGTCACGTTTCCGCAGTAAAGTGAATACGGTCGGCGTCATGAGGGCGGGCGAAAATTCAGCGGCCGGGGAGTGGGTTGTTATTTTACGAAGATCTAAAAATTCTAATTCCTCGCCAACGAAGTTTCGAGGGGTGCGATCATTTTTGCCTGGGTACCTGTGTAAAATTTTTGTGCCTAAACGTCTTAGACGGATATGCCTATACGGTATACTGTTCGTTCGCAAGAAACGACGTTGATCGCTCATCAACCGCGTTAATAGAGATGAGTCTAGATTGTATTATTTCAATATTTTATTAAAAGTAATCAACGTGATTCAATTTTAAGGTCAACCAAATATCGCCAATCCTTCCTGTCCTTTGGTGGTGTTCTTATCTTCACACATGATGTTCTTGTTTTTTCTTTGTTTCGATCTTGATGGGTGTGGGCCTTATACACATGAAAACTGTGATAACTTCCTTTGGTGGAAATGCTAACGAACGCCTGAGGAAAAAGATGAGCTGGAGGGGAGAAAGACATTTACATATACTGAAGCAAGGATCTTGAACTTCACTTGCTCGAATACCGTTAAGTTACAACAACGCAGCACGAACTTTTCGATAATCACCACTGGTACAGCACATTTTCTGTTTTTGCGATTCTTATTCATTTGTGAACCTTATTAAGTTTGTTTGAAATATATATTTGTTATTCCGTTGAACACTTCTTCGTCAATTTACACCCTTCACCTCCGTAACATTTTTGTGCCTTGATCGCGTTAACACAAAACGTGATTAGAAAAAATTCAGATACTTCCGCGGGCGTTACGTTGTCGCGATGGCGTGGAATAAGTAGGACGACATAAAATAAATAAAGAATTTATTAAAATTATTGAAAGTACTGACAGAAATTTATAATGGTGTCAGATCTCGCTTGCTTGACGGACAGAGTTTCTTCACTTGAACGTGTATTGTGACTGCAGCCTGTGGCTGGACATCCCTCTTTTATACTCGGAGGGATGATGGGAAGGGATGCTTTTTGGAAAGTTGTTACCGAGAGGTCTTTTCTGTTACTTGCCGAATTCTTGGAGCTGTGGAAAGTGGAGTTTTTGGAAAGATAGACGTAAGTTTAGTTCAAAAAGGTGTCTTCTGTTGGGTGCGTTGTAAATCAGTTCACTAAAACCTTGACTGCAACGCCGAAATCATATGTTTCTGAGCATGTAATGGAAAAAGAATAATTAATTTCGTTATTTATAAGTTTTTTAATTTTGCAATAATAATATTTAAATTTTGCAATAATAATATTTAAATTTTGCAAACAGTGTTACCGATAAAATGTTGCAAGCTTTCATAAATCATTGATGTAGTTTTACGAATAAAATGTTGCAAGCTTCGGAAAAAAGAGTTTATCGTACAAAATGTTTATTATATGGAATTTACCAAAAATGTCGATTTCTTTTAAATACCGCACAGAAACAGGTTTTACTGTACGTTAATTTTTGTCAGTTTTGTACGCCTTAGAATATGGTAGCAGACAAAATGCATTATAGGCATTTAATGCTTTTTTTCCCGGACAGGCAAAAATGCCACACAAACGGCAAACAAGATATGCGCTCCATGTATATGTGACAATGAAGAAATTAAATATTTTTACAATTTCATCTGCCTCCAATTTAATTATTTAATTTAATTGAAAGCATTCTCTCATCTATGTTTTCATAAATCGTGTGATGTAGTTTCTAAGTCTGACACTTTGCTGATACAAAGTCCCTATCCACCGCCTAAGAAAAATTTTAGGTAGTTTATCGTACAAAATTGTTTATTATATGTAAGAATTTATACAATTTTCGAATATTTTTTTTGTACGATTTCTTTTATGCGGTCCCTATCCACCGCACAAAAACAGGTTTTACAGTACGCCAACGTCGCCGAACGTCAAGTGCCGAACGGCGCGCGTGTAACAAGCAGCGAGCGACACTGTCTGAGGTTTCGCCTCTCACTGTACTCCCGCGGGGCAGCACCCAGGACGACGTCTCGACGCCGCGACGTCGGTAAGACGCAACGCAAACGTACTAACGGCTAACAGTTGGTAGTCCCGGATCGGGTATCGCTGTTTCGGAATTCGCGCAACGTGTCACGTCTAACGTACCGTTAATGGAGGCGCTTGTTACGTCGACGTGCGCCGCCCAGTTTCCACGATGCCGCTGGCTGTTCGATGGCGCGCCTTGTCGTGGGCGTATCCGTGCACCCGCAAGCCCGGAAAGGGTCCGGCGCGTTTGTCTCTGCGTCTCGCTTCATCCGCACTGTTACACACCACACATGCCCTTCTCAACGAGTCGATCCGCCCGGAGTTCTGTCCCATCCCCAAAACAATGCCTTCATACCTGCACTCTCGAGACTCTCCAAAAATAGCTTTCAATATATTCATAATTGTTCCACGATTCCGTTCCCTAATCGCCCGTGACCATTTTCGAGCACGTTCCTAACTTATTTATTACTCCAGCGTTGGTCGTAGTCTTGATCTTCAGTCAAGTACAAGTACCCGATTTCTGTTTTGGTAAAGACATGCGGCAGCCACAGGTCGCCCCAGTCAACAGCGAAAAAATGGAAACGTTGTATTTTCTGCAATGAGTGGGATAAACTTTCATCCAATCATCAGTTAACAACAACACCAGAATATATAAACGACAATAGAAGCACTAATTATACATATAAATACAAAATGATTAGCGAATCCGACTGCTATTCCCAAAAATTTTGCACGAACTACCTTTCCTTCGACGAATTTGACAAACGACGAGAACTCTCATCTATTTGAACCTCGCATCGACAACACGAACATAATTGTAACACTGAACTAAGCGCCACGCCGGGCCTTTTATACGGACCGGCTCTACCGCCTTATCTTAATCGTTAGGGCCTCGTGGCCCAACGACAGTTTTACGCGACGCATGTACGGCCGTTTTTCTGATGCTACACCTGTTTGCAATTTTGTAAAAGCAATTGATATTGGAACCGTGCTTCAATACTTCGGCTTCTGACACCTCTGCGTTTTTTGTTTGGTCACACTCTGCGGTATTTCATCGCAAACAATATAATCTCACCTTCGTACAACAAAATTATTCTCACCATAAATTCAGAAAACAAGATAAACAAAGGTATGGTTTCTGTCTAATCGATGACAAAATGTTCTCATTTGGGGTTACATTTTGATAATTCTTCTCTTACGCCAAATTAAATGATGCATGAAAATAATTTTATAAAAAACGCATCTACATTCATCTCCTACGTTGATAATTGTGACTGTAATAGGTAAGAAATCGAAACGATTGGCAAACGCATACATGCGATTTTTCTAAATGATGGCGAGAATTTATACGGGTGTCCACTTGTTGCAAGAGATTTTACTAAGAATGCAGAAGTGTGTCAATCAGTTTTTGCAATTTTGGAAAACATTGTATTGGAACATCTTCAATCTGGTGACACCGCTGCGTTATTTTCCTTTTTGATGTACTGAAAAAGGAATTTCATCGAACAGCGGTGTTCAATAATAATTCAAAACCCAATTGTTCGATACCATTTCAAAACCGATTGTTATCTATTTTTACATTATATGTTTTGTTATGTATTACAACAAAATTGTTTTCCTTAAACCATTGACCAAACATAATTCAAAACAACGCGTAAATTAAACGTTAGAATCGCCAACACAGAACGACAAGGACATTTGAACACGAACGCGATGATATCATACGAATTAAATGATGCGAAAATGATTTTACAAAAAACGCATCTATATTCGGTACGTTGATAATTGTGACTGTAACAGTATCGAAACGATTGGCTTAACGTGCATATATCAGTCCATTGCAATGTAACACAAGACTTACATTCAACACGCGAGATTTTACTAAGAATTAAAATTCGACAATGAAGTTTAACTGATAGTATCCAAAACCGATTGTTATCTATTTTTAGAGAAAACATACGTTTTGTTATCTCACCTTCGTACAACAAAATTATTCTCACCACCCTAAACGGTCGTGAGAAAACGCGCATAATTCAAAACAACGCGTCGAAGACTCACAACCCTTGTAGAATCGCCAACACAGAACGCGATTCTCATTTGAACGGTGCGTGTAACACGCACCCCCCGCCACCCTCTTCCAGTCCACTCTCCCGCCGTCGGTGCCTTCTAATCGAATGGATCGTACGGATTACTCTATCGAGAGGTGCTTCGGCCAAGCCGAATGCTGTCTCTGTACCCTCGCCTCCGCACTGCTGTTCTGTGACTCGCTACACGCTAAACTGTCCCTTTGAGCGCGTGACGTCGCTACGCCTGGCGTATTAACTTCCGTTTTGTCCTTCCTTCCTGTGCAAATTGCGCGCGGCCAAAGGATTATTTGCCGATGGAAGGCGCGCGTGCCTGGCCGTCGCTCATAGCCAAGGCAATAGGTCTGCGCAATAGGTCTATGACGTGAAGGCGGATCACAATTATGGCTGAATGCGAAGCGGCTTCTAAGTGGATTCGCGGAATTTAATCCCTGGAGCGGCACTGACGCGGGTTTGCGCAGTTTCTGATCAGCAGTTTCTGTGCGGGTCGATTAGGTTTTGAGACGGGGGTGTGCGTTCGAGTGTTATTCTTAGAGGACGGCGCGCGCGGGCGGATTATAATTTCATCGGCGAGCAGATGGCAAACTAAGCCAGATCGTAAATCTAATTTGCTGTTCTGAGGTCATGAATCGTTCAGCGAGCGCCGTAAGGGTTCGCCGAGGTCGTGAAAGGGAGCGGAACGTTTGTCTCCGGCTAAATAGTGTGGATTACCCGTATCGAGAGGCAGCCGTACTCAGAGTACTAACGCCGGCCGTGTCCTTCCGTCAATCTCATCCCGCCGATTGCGTCTCTGCCGATCTGTTCCTGGTGTCTCCGAATGTCCCTTGTGCACCGTACTGTCTATCTGATAATCTATCGAGCCGATTTCGATGGCTCGTCGGTTTAATTAAGGCCTGTGTTTGTCAATCGGCTAAATTAGATCGGCCGGCTTCATAACGGAGCAACGGGCAAATGTTATAGTTGACGTTTACGCCGATTGTCGCGGATGTTAGATAGACGAATGTAGGAGCATAAAAGTTTATCTTTAGAATTCAATAGTGTCGAGTGCAAAATAAAAGACTTTCATTTCATAAAAGACACAAGATCTTTGACGCATGATTGTTGAAAAGTAAGAAAGCGGGAGTTTAGCAAAAAGTCTAGTGATTGTTTAAGGTAGCAATATCTATGTAGCGGCGTTATACACATAAATATTATTAGACGTTGCAGTAAAGATTGGTAAATTATCCAGCGGATACTGGGCTAAATTACTAGCGCATCCCCGCACAGAAAAAAAAGAATACTTACGGTGACATTACTTTAATGTTTAAAGTGTGTATCAAAAAAGCCTTCGGATACTCAATAGTGTCGAGTGCAAGATAAAAGACTTTTATTTCATAAAAGACACAAGATCTTTGACGCATGATTGTTGAAAAGTAAGAAAGCGGGAGTTTAGCAAAAAGTCTAGTGATTGTCTAAGGTAGCAATATCTATGTAGCGGCGTCATACACATAAATATTATTAGGCGTTGCAGTAAAAATTAGTAAATTATCAAGCGGATACTGGGCTACATTACTAGCGCATCTCCTCGCAGAAAAAAAATACCTACGGTTACATTACTTGAATGTTTCATTAAGTGTGTGCAAAGCAATATCCTCCAAAAAACGTGCCTTCAGAATTTAATAGTTACCTTTAGAACTCAATAGTGTCGAGTGCAAGGTAAAAGACTTTTATTTCATAAAAGACACAAGATCTTTAACGCATGATTGTTTAGTTTAGCAAAAAGTCTAGTGATTGTTTAAGGTAGCAATATCTATGTAGCGGTGTTATACACACGTTGCAGTAAAGATTGAAATTATCAAGCGGATACTGTGTACATTACTAGCGCATCCCCCGCAGAAAAAAAGAATACTTACGGTTACGTTACTTTAATATTTCATTAAGTGTGTGTAAATCAGCACCCTCCGAAAAAACGTGCTGAGTTTTTTTATAAATCAATAAATCGCTCAAACACACAAAATTGAAATTACGCCTGCATTCATGTTTGGAAACTAAGTACCAGGAGCATAACTGCGTCTAACACTGTAGTGGCGCGGTTTAGGTTAATGCGCGCTCAGAACGCTTATACACACAAAACCGTTGTGCCACATATGTCGGCATGCAGTTACGACTTAAGAGACCACTCAAGCTGCTCATCTTCGACACACGCATAACATGACTGATCATCACATATCATCTTCGCTTCTCAATTGAAACTTCCGTATTTTCATAAAACAATTTTTATAAAATTCGCAAAATTGAAGTTTTGTCAGCGTTCACGTACGGAAACTAAGTATTAATTTTTGTGATCGACAGATTTCGCTCTTAAGAATACCAGATATTAAAACATATAGAATTTGTCGAAACTGATTTGTTATGTTTATTACTACTTGTAATACGTAAGAATACAAATTTTTAATCTCTGTAATGTTCTAAAGTATGATATTTCATGAAACAATTCCCGATATGAAGGCTTTTGTGTACAAGTATCACAGTAGTGAAACTCAGCAGAGTGAAACAGGTGTTACAGTAGAATCTGTCACGTTGTCTGTGTCATCTGTGGCTATATCTACTTAACGCATTTTTGACCGGTCACGAGTTGACTCGTGTTTGCACTTGCGTCGGCTATTTTAATTTTTCAAACGCAGGGTAATATAGAATATAGTAAAATTTTATAAATTATTATACAAAAAGTATACTTTTTCTTGGTACTGAGGCTTTTATTACAATTTTAATATTAGAAAGTGTCAAGAACGACGGAACGTGACGATAAAGCATTTTTCAATAAATTACACGTGAATGCTTTATGTAGTTGCTCAAGTGAATTTTAAATAAGTTGCAGCCATTTGGAAAATGATTATTGAAAATGAAATAACAAGGACATAATCTAGCTCTTTAAAAGGAAAGCACAACGACGCAAGATGTCTACATCTATGCGTAAATGCCTGGTGTACCGTTAATCATACGAAAAAAAATTAACACGTTGAGTGCCATGGTGGTCATCGGTGACCGGTGCAAAAGGTCTCACGAAAAATTAAAAAATACCCAATTGGTAGCATTTATAATTTTGTAAATACAATTAATATTAAATAATCATTCAATTCTTTGCTCTCCGATATCTTCGCATTGTTTTCATTTTACACAATTCAATCATATTCTGTCTTACTTCATCACGTTGCGGTTTTAATACAGTAAAATACGCACGGCAGTCAATGTGTTAATTTGATAACCATGTGCATTTTTCCCAAGTACCCCCATCAGCATATGATTCCTGGTATACAAAGGACAGCCTATGTTAGCAACCGACGGGTGGTTTTAAGGATTCAAAAGGAATTTTAAGGATTCAACATTCAAGAAATACCTAATCGATAGCATTTATAATTTTTTAAATGCAATTAATATTGAATAATGATTAAATTCAATCATATTCTGTAGTACTTCATCACGTTGCGGTTTTAATCTAGTAAAATACGCACCGCACTCAACGTGTTAAAAGTTACATAAAATCTATATCCAAAGTTCAATTTGAATTCATTATGCACGAACACACTTTATTGAAACTTATTCACATCGTTTCACTGCCATGTTCAATTACGAAATAATAGCCGCCGACTTGAGACAGCTTTCGCCGAAAATTGCCGGTCAACAACGTGTTAAAAATGTCCCCGCGGCGGGGTCACCGATCGCGAAGGTTTAACCCTTTGCGGACGGAGCCGCTCGACAGACGAGCGTCGCTGTGGACGACAGATATTGGAGCGCGCAGTAAAGAAAATATTCACGTCGCGCGTTTGCGTTATAAAAACTAAATCTTAATTCAAATAAGTTTTTCATAAAATCTAACAAAATCATAAACAAACAAATTGAATTGTGTTTACATATGAGACGTTTTATATTCTCCCTTTGTATGGTATAGTTCAAAACAATCACCTATGTGCAAGGTCGGTTTAGCCGAACAAGTAGCACAATAGTACATCGACTCTCTCCTTCCATGTTTTACCTTCCGATTCGAGCATACGACACAATCTTTACTACTTCCTGTTTCATTTCGCTGAATAATATGTAGAAGACCGTTGAGCCTTTCTGCTGTTCCAGAAGTCGAAGGAGGCTTGGGATCACCATCTCGAAAATTTCCAATCAATTGATCAGTCAAGCGACGTATAAATTGCAAATGATTTAACTTTTTTATATTATCTTTCCTGTGATGTTCTTGATGTACCTAATAGATAGGAATTTATTACTGAAATCCCCCAAAAAATAATTTTCGCCACCATTTTTGAGACAGACGTACGCCAGCCGCAGCGCTAGAGTTGGGCGGATATATCCGACACTCGTCCGCAACGGTAAAAAGGCTTAGGCGGATATATCCGACACTCGTCCGCAAAGGGTTAAAAGCATAACTGCATCTAACACTGTCACGACAGGGTTCCCACTAATGTGCGCTCAGAACGCTTACACACAGAGGACACGATCCGCGGGTTAATCCCTCCGTTACAACGTGGAGAGTGTGTCGAGGGTGGGTGATCAAGGATTTGTCTCGCGAGATCGCGGCAGGGTTACGAGAATCGTGCGAGGGTTATATTTGGGCCAATATCACGCGCTTACGTCGATCTACCCTTCGAGCGCGCCATCACCCCATCTCATCCCCTATCCTGTTTCGGTCGCGTGTACGTTCCTTCCCCGTTCGCTCGGTTTGGTAATGTATCGGGGCTGTCTCGGCGGATCGTTGGATTAATCGCGGGCACCGCATTGTACTTGGACCGAATTCGAGCGAATGCCTTCCTGCTGTTCACCAACTATTCGTGTCTGCGAATTCCGCAGCCCCGGCCCGCCGCACGTTGTTCCGCCGCTTATGCCCACATTATCCCTAACGAGATTGATGTAACAAGGGGAGAAAGTGCACCGCCGTTAACCCCCGCGATCGGCCGAATCAGAAATTTTCTCGTTGCTCCGCCGACGATCGCGGCCCCCCTGGTCATTGTCCCGCATTTCCGCCCGCGCAAATACGCACAGCGGCGGCGAACAACGCGCATCGTGTACGTACGATTTGATAATGCCTCCGATTCGTCTCGTCGGATCAGCGGATTACACGCAACCAATACTTAGGCTATAATTCCTGGCCCGCGTGAGATCGTAAGCGGATGTCGTGCCGCGATTGCGCTTAGGACAAAACATCTCTTACGATCTGCTACACGGTTCACTTAAGTGTCGTTAAACATTCATGCGTGGCGAATCCTGCAGCGCGGCTGCGACGATCGTAACTCGAACGTGCGTCTGTGATTACCGCTCCTTTCGTCTTGCCCCTACCGTCTGACGAGACACACGCAAATGCAACCTGATCCACCTACCTACGAGGCGTCCTCGGAAAATTACCGTCGGCAGACTGACGCGGTATCAATCGCGTTCGTGCTCCATTAGCAATTAATTCGCCGTACGCGCAAGTTTTGAACTCACCGCCGTGCGAGGGATGGATCGGCGAAGGTACGCGCGTGTTGGCGGAAAATAAATTTGCGGCGAATTTCGGAGGACTACGTCTTAGGTGATGTGTGACGCCGAAATAAATATTATTGTGCGGGATGTGATGCGTCATAATCATAAATAATTCAGTCAAACGCAGTGGTATTTCGTAGCATCACCGATCTAATACAGCAAAATACACACAGCAGTCAACGTGTTAAACATGTAAAACTAAAGAGTATAATATGGCGAAAGAGATTTTACTGAAGATCAAAAATATTCGCAATGGGTAGCAATAATTATTTTATAAATGCAGTTATTGTTAACATAGTGATGTGATCCGTCATCCAATAGGTGCACATTATTTAATTTTGCATAATTCAATCAAACGCTGTGATAAGATATTTAAAAAAGCATCGTCAAAATACAATTCCACACACACACACATACGCACGGCTTGAAGCGCGTAAAACCCGTACAAAGTGGGTCCATTTGTACGCGTGTATTACTGCCTGTATGAAAAATAAATTTCAATCTTCTTTTGTTATATTTCGCTCAGGACATATCACACATACATCTTAGGTAATGTCTGACGCCGAAGTAAATATTATTGTACTGGATGTCATGCGTCATAATCATAAATAATTCAGTCAAACACTGTAATATTTCATAGCATGTAATAAATAGCCGATCTAATAAAGCAAAATACGCACCACGGTCAACGTGTTAAACACGTACGCAGCAGCAATTTATATGCGCATGTTAGCGGAAAATAAATTTGCGGCGAATTTCGGAGGACTACGTCTTAGGTGATGTCTGACGCCGAAATAAATGTTATTGTGCGGGATGTCATGCGTCATAATCATAAATATTTCAGTCAAACACTGTAATATTTCATAGCATCTAATAAATAGCCGATCTAATACAGCAAAATACGGGTGGCAGTCAACGTGTTAATACTTTGAGTGTCGCGATGGCCATCGCTGATCGGCGCAAGAGATTTTACTGAAGATCCGTTAGAATAGTGATACAATTCTTTGGTCTCCAATACCTGCACATTATTTACATTTTCCATAATTCAGTCAAAGGCTGTAGTATTTTATAGCATTGCCATTCTAATAATAGTAATAATTATTTTATAAATGCAGTTACTATTAGAATAGTGATGCGATCCTTTGGTCTCCAATACCTGCACATTCTTTACATTTTGCATAATTCAGTCAAACGCTGTAGTATTATTTCATAGCATCGCCGTTTTAATACGACAAAATACGCACGGCAAACAATGTGTTAACACGTTGACTACTACGATTGTCACCGGTGACCGGTGCAAAAAATTTTACTAAAAATGCAAAAAAATGCAAAGATTTTACTGAAGATCCAAATTATTCGCAATGGGTGGCAATAATTATTTTATAAATACAGTTACTGTTAGAATAGTGATGCGATCCTTTGGTCTCCAATACCTGCACATTACTTACATTTTGCATAATTCAGTCAAACGCTATAGTATTTCATAGTGTCGCCGAATACAGCAAAATACGCACGGCAGTCAACGTGTTAACACGTTGCCAAGCGTATTTTACCATATTAGAACAGCGATGCTATGAAATAATACAGTAATAGTATAGTATTTCATAGTATCGCCGAATACAGCAAAATACGCACGGCAATCAACGTGTTCACACGTTGAATGCCAAGCGTACTTTACTATATTAGAACAGAGATGCTATGAAATAATACAGCGTTCGGCTGAATTATGCAAAATATAAATAATGTGCAGGTATTGGAGACCAAAGGATCGAATCACTATTCGAATAACAACTGCATTTATAAAATAATAATTGCTACCCATTGCGAATATTTTGGATCTTCAGTAACATTTCTTGCGTCGGTCACCGGTGATCATCATGACAGTCAAAGTATTAAGAAGGTCAGACTGGTTATTGAAAATTAAAGATTTCGCAATTTATCTCTACTCTCTATTCTACCACGCGCGTCGTCGAGTCGCTCCAGCGAGTAACACCGCCTTCATAAAGACCCCCGCGCAAAAGCGACATTCGCAAAGACGAGCGTTCGATCGAAAGTAAAGCCGAAAATCCCCGGAATGTCGCAGCCTCGTTCGAGCCATACGTATCCGCCGTCACTTGGAATCCGTTCAGAGACGAAACTCGCGGGCCGCGCAGATAAACAATCGCATGATAAATCTCTTCCTTTTTCTCCGCGCGTCTGTCTCCTTTAATCGCCGCCGTTTTCGCTCCCGTCGCGCGTCCCTTTTTATCACGCTCGACGAGCGCGTTTTGTGCCCCCGTCTCTATCAGTCGTCTCTCTCCCTGGTTCGCTCTTCTGCCGTCGCGCCTTCTGGGCGAGATAGGGCAAAAGGCGGGAGATGGTAGCCGACGCTACGAAGCAATTAAAAACTGGGGCTCGCCTCGAGAGGGCTTGTTACAACCGCGCCCCCACATTTATCATTTTTCTGCTGGCCCCTCGAAACGACAGCCTGCACTGTCACGAACCTCTGAGGCATCCGGCAAGCTACTGCTTCCACCTTCCCTTCCGTGCGTCGTTCAATCCTCGTCTCTTCCCTCCACCCATCTTCATCCGGCGGCGCTTAGTTGAATTTCATTGTTTCTATTTCCCCGGTAAATCGAACGTAACTTTCCGGCGCCGATTCGATCGACCGAACGGAAGCCGCGGGATTCGGGCGAGATCCTTGGTCACAGATCACGGAGGGAAAAAAGCAAGGCTGCGGGAGGGTGTGACATTATCAGCTGTCGAATTTAAAAGTTCCCGACAACAAATTGCTGCGCTCCGCCGAGAGCTGGCGGACGCGCTCAAATTACGCCGACGAAAAGCCGTTGGTTTGACACGCGAATGGGGGGAGGATTTTCGGGTATCGGGTTCTGTCGATTTATAAGGCGGCGAAACGCGGGATAACACGCGAGGGCGGGTGATTTAGGGGAAAATGATAGGAAGTATTGGTATTTTAAATAGAAGAGTCTTAATGTCTTGATTATGTATTATGAGAGTTTATTAGAAAATATGAACACTCATATATTAATAAAAACATGAAAAATAAAAACACGAAAGAATATCTCTGTAAATCTGCCCGGGTGGAAAGTAGAAGCACGTCTGACTTCCGATACAAAAAAAAATGTAAGCGCAGTAGAAGCGAACGATAAATACTTTTAAATAATAGTATACTTTAAAAAAAATAAAAAATAAATACTTTTTTTCACCGAAAAGACAAGCAAGGTTCTGGTGGATAAAAGGCGGATTTGTCTTGGAACAGATCCGCGTGAATTGTTTGTTTTTGGTCACTATTGTGTAAGAGTTTTATAAGAGAAGAATATTTGGTTAAAATATCTATTACTACAGTTCTCTGTATGTTGGGGAAACTAGAAGCGAATCTGCGTTTATTCAATTAAACATTACAGCATTTCCTGTCCCATCAAATGAATGGTCCCATAACGATAAATACTTTTAAATAATAGTATACTTTAAAAAAAATAAAAAATAAATTTTTTTCACCGGAAAGAATAGCAAGGTTCTGATGGAAAAACTTTTCTGCGGCTTTATTTGAACAGATCCGCGTAATCGTACGATTTGTTTTTGGTCACTATTGTGTAAAGTTTTATGCGACGGATAAATTAATTAAACTCCTAATATAAATGATTTCTGTTTCCTTGATTTTGGATGCTACTGGGCGAATCCTGCGTTTATTCAATTAAACATTACAGCATTTCCTGTCCCATCACATGAATGGTCCCATAATTGTCGACAAGTTCATTTAACACGTGTTTGGAACCGGTTTTAATTATATGTATTTTACGACAAATTTATTTCTTCCTGCAAATGAAAGATAAATTTAAAATTTTGTAATTTTCTGATGTGATATTTGAAACAGTCTAATCGTACGACTCAATTTGCGGCAATACATTAAAAATTTTATTGCGTACGAATAAATTAATGCACACTGCTAATATAAATGATTGGTGTCGAACTTTCCTTGATTTTGGATGTCGCGGTCCGCAGGAAAATTAACCCTTAGCGCTCCGGCACATTTTCGCAGCGGAACGAGTGAAACGGAGTTTTATTTTAAGTGAGAAGAATTACACGTGCTAAAAAAAGGTCAAAAAATGGTTTAATCGTTACGGTGCAGAGACTGACCACGTTTTAACTACAGTGATCAATTGCCAACGCCGACGATACCGCAGCATTTTAAACGAAATAATGTTAAAAACATTCGGCTCCGCAGCGGAGCCTACGGAGCGCTAAGGGTTAAAAACAAAAAGTCAAGGTCCCATCCACGCGGAATTGGGTGTTTGTTTTCAAGCATCTCTCTTCAAACGATTCAACGAACACGACTACCCACTGTAAAGCATTACACGCGCCATTCCGACAGACCCAAAGACGCCACGATCATGAAACAACTGCCGCCAACTTACACATTTCCGTGCGTGGACACACTAGGAGCGCAACAATCCGTAGCTCACGATTTCACCGGACGTAAAGGTAGCAGTTAAAAAGCGCGACAGGCCTACATTATTTTCGGTTTATTACCAGCTGGGTCGGGTTGCTAAGGAGCGTAAAAAGAATCCGACACGCCGAGGCCGGGGCCTCGTCACATAAATTCCCCCTTTTCCCGGGGCTCGAAACGAGTCGCCTGATTCACGAGCGAAGGAGCGATAAACCGTATTCCACCTGACAATCTTCTGGCCCCGAGGGTTCGATCTTTTCCCATTTGGATTGTGGCAACCCTTAACGGCGCCGTAGCCACCACCATCAGCGGCGCTACCGGAAGGGAATAAACTCGGGCAAGTAGATGGAATGGATAAGGGGAAACGGTCGAACGACGAGCAACGTCGAAGACGTGAGATCGAGGCGAATCGTAAAGATGCTCGTTTAATAAGCACACTCGAGAGTGGTCGGCGCCGTACTTCCGCTAATGCCCTCCGAGAAGAAACAGCGGACGGCCACGCTGAGATTACGCGCACCTGACGTCGCTGCCCTACGTCCCAATCTTTTTGCGCTCTTAAATCCGGAACGAGTTATCAGAAACGGCTGCGGAAAGATAAATCTCGTTTTCGCCCGCGCCGGCTAATCTCAGGGGGTCAATCCGTTTGCTTCCACGTGTACGCTCCGAGGATCGCGAGTAATGATGGGTGTGTTGTCAAGATGATGCGCGTTTATTAACACGTTGACTGCCGTGCGTATTTTGCTGTATTAAAACGGGATCGCGCAAAATGTAAATAAATGATGGACACCAAAGGTGTGTTGTCAAGATGATGCGCGTTTATTAAACAGTTAATCGCGTTTGACGTGTACATATATACGTCGAACCGAAATCTCAGTTGCGGTGCGGTCTTAACACATTGCATATGGATGACGAGATATTTTGTCTTTAGCAAGCCGAACGTTGTGGCCGGGTGACGAGATATCTCGTTTTCAGATTTCTTCGGCTCAATCGACGATTTAAGGAATTAAAAATAGACTTTCTTGATATGTTACCAGAGTAACGAAGTCTCGCGTGTTCCCCTAACAAATGGTTAGCAAAAAAAATTAATGTCGACATTTTGAGAGCGGAAAAATCAGTTGGTCAGTATAGCCATTACATCGGTAACTCGATGTCGATCGTGTTTATACCTTATAAAGTGTTTTATTGTTGTACAGCATTTTATTATTTCAAACTTCGCGTTTTAACCAGTTAACTGTTTCGATCTCGTTGGAAAATATGTCCCTTACGTGCGTCGTACAAATTATTAAGCAATCACGAATATATTCGTCAAACACAGAGTATGTTTGATATGAAATTACATTACAATGAAATGACTTTAATATTTATTACAATAATTCATTTACTGTTTTGTTTGCTATAATAATTATTTATACATTTTTTTCGATATGGCCTCAAAATATTCCAAACTTCTTGCACGTTAGGAATATATTTTATAATAGCTTTAATTAAAATTGCAAAATTAACCACGAATGGTCACTACTGAAGACTCGTGACGAATATATTCGTCAGAACACAAAATTTTACAATTTTTCCATGACGAATACATTCATCATAAACAGTTAACTGGTTAATTTGTAAGGAAACAGCCTTTTAAAAATCATTCATATCCTCAGTTTTTCAATGATAATTTGTAATAAGAATTATTTTACGACACAGGCCCTAATTCTAAGTTAGTAGCAAAATTACGCATAGAAGCAAAAGATATAAAAGATGTATAAAAAATATGTAGTAATATTTAAGAATACTTTATGTGACTATCTACTACCAAATACGAATTAAAAAAGTGCATATATGCATCGTATAAAGTATACACGTACATAATGTGTTAACAGTCCCAATGAATGGCTGCCAATTAATCAACGAAGCGATGATGTATATTAACAGTGCGCAACGCTTACAAACCTACTGTAGCCAAATAAAATTCCAATCAAACAATAACACAAAAAAATACTGGACGCCTTCTAAGCTGGAAATTAAGAGTGACTTTAGATTGAAAGCAGATCACACTAGGATGCTCGAACTCAAGATAAAATACATCAAAAACACAAATACCATATTACAAACCTACCCACGACAATAACGCAATGACAAACGTCAATTGTCGCAAATCTAGCCCAAAGCTGTGACAACCCTCAAGCGTCAACCGACGTATAGCTTCAACAGTCTCGGCAAATCGTATTTAATTAATCAACCAGTCAATGATAAGAATATTATTTGGCGGTATGTTTTATTGTAGCCAAATACAATTGCTGAAGTATTACACAACAAAAACGACGGAAATTTCAATAAAACCAAAAAGTATTACTGCCCACCGAAAGGACCCCTTAAAGTTCGAATTCATTACAAAACACATTAACCACTTAAGAGTGTTTGAAATGTATCAATAAAATCGGACGAAATATTATTGCAGTGACGTATGTTTGCATACTTATATTAAAATGAAAAATTGCCGTTGACTACCAAAACTCGAAATTTCAATAAAATACAATAAGAATATTATTTAGCGGTATGTTTTATTTATATTACCAATAGAACTGCTAAGTATTTTATATTGGGAAACCAATCACATACGTAAGCCGCAATTTGGACGACGAGCATTGATTTGCAGAGAAATTTTGTAAACAATTAGCACGGCCAAAACTGGCCCTTTGCTCTACGAGGCAGAGTCCTAGACATTCTTGAATTTAATACAAGAATCCCAAGCATTCGATTCAAAATCTCTCTCTTCCTCGATTTTGAAGCATCTGAGATAAGCCTGCGTATTTCCACAGTTATTGTCAAAATAAAGCGGATGGTATGAAAAATAGCTAAATATGTATAAAATAATAATAATGTTAATACAATAAGTTACTAAATTTACCCTTCAGATGGGTGATTCAGACAGCAGTAGTAGCGAAATTTATAATAGGACCATTTGTCCTGCTTTCGTCATTGCTTGTTTTTAATTCCGCACCCTGTGAGGGATTTCTAAAATTAAATTCCGCGCTTAACTGGTTGAATTAGGCACTGGCAAGTCTCGGTGCTTGGGCAAATTAGTAATTGCCCAACGGTCAACAACCACGCTTGCGCTCGGCAGATCGCGAATAATAATGCTCAGACGGCACGCGATTATTTGATCGAGCAATAGTGGAATTAATTACGTCGTTGAGTGAGTGATCGGAAAATAATCAATATGTGTACGGTAATAATTCTGTGTTTTCTTAACTAAAAAATGTCGGGATCATTTTCGGCTGCGCAGGTTAATTTAAAATGCTCAATCCGTCTGCTTCCGCGCGTGCGATTTAATGATCACGACTAATGACGGGTGTATTGCTCACGTGATACGCGTTTATTTGATTAAGCAGTGGCAAAATTCGTTGCCTCGGCAAATTAATGATCGCGCAACAATTAGTACGATACATATTATACTTTAATGATTCTGTATTTATTTGACCGAAACATGCTCAGATCGAATCGCTAAGATGACTCCTCCTCGGTGAAAATACTAGAAAAATTTGCGTTGGCAAAGTAACGTCCATACAACAATAAATATTACAATGTTTATTTTAGTGATTCCACATCTCCTATATTGAAGAGCATAGGGTTTCAATTGAAAACATTGCGCTATCTTAAAAAAAATATGGACTGCCTGGGCGGAAGATAGCCAGCAGACTCAGGTTTTATGTACTGCAGTTTTCCTTGTGAACTCATCTTGATCAAAGCAATCGTTTCCTTTAAAATGTACATTAAACGGAATAACCAAGTGTCCACTATATGCGTGCTTTTAAGTTGTGATTGTATAAAAAATTCGCGGATTACATGAGAATACACGCAATAATACTTGGATGTTCATTCTTTCAACATTCGGAATTCTTTTAACATTCGGTCATTTACAAGATTGGTGCTGGCCTTGTGTTTGTCGAAACGTGTTTATTAATTTCGTATTGCGGTGAGTAGAGAGGCAAGACTTAACCCTTTGCGGTTGGCAGATTTCGATCTTGTGTTTATTTTATATATGTACAAAATTAAAAATTAATATATTAAAACACGCAGAATTTGTTTGATTTTTATATATATTTTTATATTATGTTCTAAAGTATGCTATGAAACAAAACCGTTTATTTACAAATAACGTGTGTATATTCGAAACACATAAGTCTTTCTTGATACAATATATTTTTATTATATTTTGTTTTTTTTATACATGTTGTTTTTTTTATTATATTTTATATTTATATTTATTAATTTCGTGTTGTGGTGGGTAGAGAGGCAAGACTTAAATAATTTGTTATAACTTCGCACAAAATCACAGTATGTAGTCCCTCACCCTTACGAGAAAACTTACTACAATAATCCCTCGTTCTTTCGAACATGTTCCCTATATACCAAAGCGAACAATAGGGAGCCATAAGTTTCGGAATTGGCCGGCGACGGATTTTCGTCAACGCACCTACGACATCCTGTCATAAACTCTACTGGGGTGGGTGTTGGGCATATGTGTATGCGTACCGCTGCATTGATATGTTTTCAAATAACTCGACATGTTTCGAGACCCTGGGACCCCTCTTCAGGAATTCATAATTATTTCATGTTGTTATATATGTGTATAATTGTGTTATAACGTGTACATAATTGCGTTATAACGTGTTATAATATTTTATAATATTATGTACTACTACGTTATATACTATCATAACGTACATAACATTTTGTCCCCGCCTGTTTAACATAGGTCCAAATGAGGAATACCCTAAACAATTTCCTTTTACAACCCACTGATATAAAAAAGACAAAAAGTATCCAAAAACAAAGTTGTAAAGTGACCCCTGAAGGTGTTAGAAGAACTGTTTTAATGGAAAACTGTTTCCGAAATTGATGTTTCGCAATATGTGGAAGTTACAATAAAACAAATATGTGCATCAAACATTACAACACGTTGTAACGGCACAAAAATAATTGCACTACTTGAGATAAAGCTTAAGGGTTCTGAAACCTGTCGAGTTTTCCGAAAACATTCTAATAAACCTACTTCAACCGACACAACGAGTTCACGAATTCTTTAAACTAACGATCAATGACAAAATTACAGCTTACCGCGCTGACTTTTTTATCCACTGGCGACGGCGCGACACAAAAAGACACCAAACGCCGTCGAAATCGATGGAACGCGAGTAACGATAAATCGTCAGGAGCCGTTGCCAATATACGACCGAAATCGAAACACACGTCGGCTGCGACGATAAATCGAGTCAGGCTAGACGAACGACCGAAACGGGGACGAACATGTCTGCCGACGAGTATCTTTATGCACTCCTTACGCGATCGCACTGCGAACGAGATCAGAACTCGCCAAGTACACCGGCAAAGAAAAGATAAATCGTGTTACTGCTGATAATGTATTATCTCCGCGAGGGACCGACCCCTACGCTGCTACCGAAGCAGACATCAAAGGCTGAAAAGGAGATTTCCTGTCGACGAAGCCCGCGTCTGATGCGAATACAGAGAACCTAAATCGAATGAACGACGAATTATCCTCTTAACACATTGTCGACCAGCAATTTTCGGCAAAAGCTGTGTCAAGTCACCGGCTATTGTTTGGTAATTGAACATGGGAGTGAAACGATGTAAATAACTTTCAATAAAGTTTGTTCATGCATAATGAATTAAAATTGAACTTCGGACATAAATTTTATGTAATTTTTAATATTTTTTCGTATGATTAACTGTACAGCAGTCATTTACGCGTAGATTTAGACACGAGGTTTTGCACATATATCTTATTTCGCTGCGCTTTCTTTTTAAAGAACTAGATTATGACCTTGTTATTTAATTTTCAATAATCATTTTCCAAATGGCTACAACTTATTTAAAAATCACTCGGGCAACTATATAAATCATTCACGTATAATTTATTGAAAAATGCTTCACCGTCACGTTCCGTCGTTCTTAACACTTTCTGATACTAGAATTGCAATAAAAGCTTCAATTCCAAGAAAAGTATATTTTGTATAATAAAGCGGATGCGATTGAACACAATGTACAAAATTTTGCTATATTCTATATTACCCTGCGTTTCAAAAATTAAAATAGCCGATGCAAGTGCAAACACTCGGACAACTATATGGAGAAATGAAAGGAATTATTTTGATACTTTCTAATACTAGAATTGTAATAAGAGCCTCAATGCCAAGAAAAGTATATTTTTTATAATAAAGCGGATGCGATTGAACACAATGAACAAAATTTTGCTACGTACTATATTGCCCTGCGTTTCAAAAATTCAAATAGCCGGTGCAAGTGCAAACACTCGGACAACTATATGAAGAAATGAAAGGAATTATCTTGACACTTTCTAATACTAGAATTGGAGTAAAAGCCTCAATGCCAAGAAAAGTATATTTTTTATAATAAAGCAGATGCGATTGAGTACAATGAATACAATTTTGCTACATACTATATTACCCTGCGTTTCAAAAATTAAAATAGCCGATGCAAGTGCAAAGACTCGGACAATTATATGAAGAAATGAAAGGAATTATCTTGATACTTTCTAATACCAGTATTGTAATAAAAGCCTCAATGCCAAGAAAAGTATATTTTTTATAATAAAGCGGATGCGATTGAACAAAATGAATACAATTTTGCTACATACTATATTACCCTGCGTTTCAAAAATTAAAATAGCCGACGCAATTGCAAACACTTGGGCAACTATATAAAGAAATGCAAGGAATTATCTTGATACTTTCTAATACCAGTATTGTAATAAAAGCCTTAGTATCAAGAAAAGTATACTTTTTTATAATAAAGCGGATGCAATTGAACACAATAAATACAATTTTGCTGCATACTATATTGCCCTGCGTTTTGAAACTTAAAATAGCCGACCAAGTGCAAACACGAGTTAACTCATGACCGGTCAGCAATGTTTGGCCATGAAAGCATGAGTTAATTCATGACCGGTCAACAATGTGTTAAGACATTGAGTACTATATCGATTATATGTATACGACAAACTATTGATTTGGTAGAAGGGCAAATGTCGTAACTGCTGGTTTCGGTGCATGACAACGCGTCAAGCTGAAGTTGGCTGACTATATTGGAAACCAAGGGAAATGTTGGGTTGATCAACTACTTTCGGTCGTGTCTGTTGAACTGGTTGAGGGTTTGAAGTTTGCGACTATCCCTTGTCATCTCCGAAAAGAGCAAGTCGATGGGTTCTTGAAGGTTTGACTATTAATTAGAGTCTAATGATTTGGTAATTAAAAAGATGAAATGCGTACAGTTGAGGAAATATTATTACCGAACATCATCCTTCATCATGGTTCTGAGTTTGGTGATGCAGCTTTCAGCTTCTTAATTACTGCAGCATCTAACTACGCTAAAATGGAAACTCTCAAACCGTGTGAGATAAGAGTCGCGCATCTCGACAAGTATTATTATCAAGCTTCATGTGTCGGCCGGTGTGATACTACTGTGTAGTGTCATTTTAAGAATGCATAATTGAATAAAATAGTAATGAGTAAAATAGTAATGGAAGTTTGATGTAACGAAATTACTGAAACGCATGCTTTTCATTGTGTTCCAAGAGTAAACTTCTACATGTCTTGAGGTCAAACGGTTCCCTGCTAAAACGCATCGCGTCTTTACCTCTAGAAACTTCCTGCGATAGATACTATTCCTCTATTATGTTATTTCATACAAGAAATCAAGCGTTCAATAGCTTCTTAACGAAATAAAGAAGATTAGCCGAAAAAAAGTTGTTATTCTTCAGTTCTAAATTCTTGAGATTGACACAAAAATAGTAAGTGAAATATTCATTAATATATACGTTAACTCAAATAAAAAATAATACCCCTGAGTCAGTTACAAGTCTTCAGTAGATACAGTCAGGTCTGAACCTGTTTTATTGTTAGTAAGTCGGCTCATAAGTAATTTTCGGAATAACAATATGTATAGCAGGTCTTCCGGAACAGATAAGGAATAGCGTTTACGTAATAAATCAGTTGTCGAAAGGGAAAAAGTAAAAGTGTCTTCTTTGTTCACCAAAAGGAAGTAATGCGTTAAAAAAAGAAACAGTTTACTGTGAGACCTATGAACACAACCCCGATTTGCATCCCAATGAATATTTTAAAAATTCCACATATTCCTCAATTATAACTAATACAAATATTGTAATCAAAATTATATTACGCCTGAGATGAATAAAGATCGTTTTGACTGACTTTTATATTATTATTTACCCGTCATTGCAGCATTTAAAATCTGACCCTTAAAAACTTGCAAGTCGAAGTATGCTGAGAATAAGTTAGAGTTGCCAGTCGATATTCACAATTAAAACTCGGAGCGTTATGGGTTAATACTCATCACCACATTCGCCCAACTGTCTCTTGTCAGGCACCAATAAATTCGGGTCTAAACGGGTTGAGTCCGCTCTCGCGCAAAAATCATCAGCAACAGTCAGACGTCATATATATTACTCCTAAAGTGACTAAAGATTGTTTTGAATGACTTTAAAATTATTATTTATCCATCATTGCAGCATTTAAAATCTGACCCTTAAAAACTTGCAAGTCGAAGTATGCTGAGAATAAGTTAGAGTTGCCAGTCGATATTCACAATTAAAACTCGGAGCGTTAAGGGTTAATACTCATCACCACGTTTGCCCAACTGTCTCTTGTCAGGCACCAATAAATTTGGGTCTAAACGGGTTGAGTCCGCTCTCGCGCAAAAATCATCAGCAACAGTCAGACGTCATATATATTACTCCTAAAGTGATTAAAGATTGTTTTGAATGACTTTAAAATTATTATTTATCCATCATTGCAGCATTTAAAATCTGACCCTTAAAAACTTGCAAGTCGAAGTATGCTGAGAATAAGTTAGAGTTGCCAGTCGATATTCACAATTAAAACTCGGAGCGTTAAGGGTTAATACTCATCACCACGTTTGCCGAACTGTCTCTTGTCAGGCACCAATAAATTCGGGTCTAAACGGGTTGAGTCCGCTCTCGCGCAAAAATCATCAGCAACAGTCAGACGTCATATATATTGACTTTAAAATTATTATTTATCCATCATTGCAGTGACCCTTAAAAACTTGCAAGATATGTGAGAATTTGAATGATATTCACAATTAAAAATTATTATACTCATCACCACGTTTGCCCAACTGTCTCTTGTCAGGCACCAATAAATTCGGGTTTAAACGGGTTGAGTCCGCTCTCGCGCAAAAATCATCAGCAACAGTCAGACATCATATATATTACTCCTAAAGTGATTAAAGATTGTTTTGAATGACTTTAAAATTATTATTTATCCATCATTGCAGCTTTTAAAATCTGACACTTAAAAACATCCAAGTCGAAGTATGCTCAGAATAAGTTGAAGTTGCCAGTCGATATTCACAATTAAAACTCGGAGCGTTAAGGGTTAATACTCATCACCACGTTTGCCCAACGGTCCCTTGTGTGGCACCAATAAATTCGGGTCTAAACGGGTTGAGTCCGCTCTCGCGCAAAAATCATCAGCAACAGTCAGACGTCATATATATTACTCCTAAAGTGATTAAAGATTGTTTTGAATGACTTTAAAATTATTATTTACCCGTCATTGCAGCTTTTAAAATCTGACACTTAAAAACATCCAAGTCGAAGTATGCTCAGAATAAGTTGAAGTTGCCAGTCGATATTCACAATTAAAACTCGGAGCGTTAAGGGTTAATACTCATCACCACATTCGCCCAACTGTCCCTTGTCAGGCACCAATAAATTCCCCCCAACACTTTAAGCACCGAGACTAGTCTTGTTCACTTGATAGCATCGATCGGTGCGCCGTCGTAACGATTCGCGAAGTTCCCCGAGCGACATCTCGAGATTTCCTCAACTTCGATCCCAGCTCTCGAAATTCTCGATCGCCGACCAAATTCCGTTCTCGTGAGCGACGTGCCGTCGATATTGCTTGGCCGATGTAATGGCTTCCTCTCTGCGCAAGTAACGCCAACGTGTCCGTGATTTAACGCGTTACACGTCGAGCGAGCGCGTGTAAGAGGATTACGGGTGAAAAGAGGAAAAAATCGATGACCTCATCGAGCGTGGAATCATCAGCGCGCTCGTGCGCAATTTCCAATCGCGGATCGCTGGAAAACGCCGAGCGATGGAGTTTGTCCCGTTTGCTACGCGCCACCGGACATATGGCAATAGCCGCGTCTCGTTGGCATTTCGACAAAAATTATTTGACGGGCCGCGTTCGAAAATACGGGTGACGAGGGGCGGGGATGAAAATGAAAGCGGCTTCTTCGCGGAATCCATTAGAGCTTCCGTCATGCGCCGACATAGTTGCACAGAAAGTCTCGCGGTGCATGTTGACATTTTCGAAGAAATCGGATAAGGAACTAGGTCGCGTGAAGAATGCCGCTGCGGCCGTTCGCGAATTATTTACGGTGATACGGAGGGTCGGTTATGTTGGTTGTACTTTAGTTTAACTGAATAATATAATATAACGGATGGGGTTCTGAATAATATATGTGAGGGTCACATGTATGATATGCTGCATAAGTTTTCTGGGGTTGCGTGATGTTTTTAATTAATGGCCTCGAATCTTGACGGCGTATATGTTGTGCCTTGAAGTTACACCGGAAAAAATTAATATGATATGAAGTACCATTGATGCTGGAGTGGGTTAGATTATGACATTAATAGTTCTTAACACTTTCACTGCTGTAATAGTCACCAATGACCGACGCAAGAGACTTTACTGAAGATCCAAAATATTCGCAGTGGCTAGCAATAATTATTTTATAAATGCAGTTTACATTTAGCATAATTCAATCAAACGCTGTAGTATTTATAACATTGCCGTGTTTTAGTGTAGCAAAATACGCACGGCAGTTAATGTGTTAAAGAAAGGATGGTTCGGCAAAGTACTTGAAGTCAAAGAAGCCTGTGCATATGTCACCGGTTGCACAACGACAAAGCTGTTCGGTGCTGAACGTTTGATTTGAAGAAATTCGATAAATGCAAATCAATATCTGATCCGTGGCAATACTCATAGCGTATTGATAACTATTTGAAAAATCCATGCAAATCCTTACCTTTGGAGTATAACTACAGAAACGAAGCTCTATAGACATATGTTGTGCAGGATCTCTGGTATAGGGTCTTCTCATTGGCAAACAAAGGTCACCTATAATCCTCAATTATTTTATTGTGGTATCATAGGTGACGAGTTCGTTGAATTTTGTCGAGAGGAAAAGGCGAAACGACAAAAGATTAGGAAACAAGACTAAAGTGTCTTGATTGTATTATTATTGTTTATAAACATTATACTCTCTAGTTTCACGTATCTAAATGTTCATACGAACTTTCCATCTCGATTTAACGCGCAGAATCCCTGCGCACAAAATTACCCATAACTTGGCCTCACGCGTTAATTTGATACACCTACACTCCTCGCTTCAAGTCTACTAAATATTTCACCAGAACGCCTCCGTTTATGTTCCGTCGCGACACGAATTTCTTCAGCGCCCACCAGTGTAATCTCCACCGTGAGAGATACTTCCAGCAATTTACCGTTACGCATCATATTGCGATCATTTCGCTTCACTCTAAAGCACCATCTCCGCTCGCCAAGTTTCGTTGCACTAGCGAAAGTACCTAACTCAGTTAACTGACGAGCCCTATCGATTACTGCTATCCATCGCGAAGGGATCCTTCACTGTCGCCATATATAGAGACAAATGGGCCAAAACGAAAATCCGGCCGCGCGAGCTCAGCATTCCATTGCAAACGTGACGGATGCCGGGGTGCCTCTTAAGTGAAAATCGACGGAAGCGTCCGGACACGCGCTAATAAATATCCTGCGGCTTATCCAGGTGCCATCAGACGGGGGTGGCATTAACCCCTTCGGACCCTGTGCACGTTGTAATGTACATAATACTTTCCGCGCTGTATTTTATTACGTATATAATTTTTACGAATACGAATTTTATCTTTTTATACCAATATTTCTCAGGATTTCCTTAATATTACAAATTTTGCAATAAGGACCATATGTCCATTAAAATGTACATTTACAAATTCTAAATAAATAGATAAATATTTCTGTAAAAAGTATATTGTTGCCGTCATTCACACGAATTAAATTAATTTTAGTGTAAACAATAATTTTTCTTAACACGTTCCGTGCCAAGCCCAGTTTGCCTGACTTGTCGTGCAGGCCATTTGATATTTCCACTAAAGATCGATATATTATCACACAATATTTCATTATGTCGTCAATCGATAAGCAGTTACCTTGTTTAGAGTAGTTATCACGTCGTGTACCACTTGTGGTACACGTGGCACTGCGTTCAGTTCGATTGTAAAAGTCAGTCTGTTCAAAACATATCGCCCAGTAAAGAACCTGCTGCATTCGAATTCGTTTTAAATAAAACACAAGGAAAACAAAATGTTTTCCAAAATGTACGTAGGAAGACTAAAAATTATAAGAGTAATGACGCTTTTTCGCGGTTTCCCCAATTTCCCCGTTTTTATGTATCTCTTGCTTTAACACATTCAACCATTACACGTAATTATTAATTATTGTAAATATAAAAATTAAACAAACTTATATGCTCCGTTCTATACTGCATTCTGTATAATGCCTCAATCTTTTACTAGAAATATCTTTTTTATAGAATCAAATTTGTCACAAACATATATTTTCAGCGCTTTAAATAAATATGTCTGAGTGTACCACCGGTGGCACACGTGGCCCGAAGATCAAGTTTAACGTGTACCACCGGTGGTACACGCCGCATGGAACGTGTTAAACGAAAAAAAATTCGGATCTCAAGGGGTTAAGTCCGCCCTCGGCCGCGCAAAAATCATCAGCAACAGTCAGACGTCATAAATATCCGGAACGCGACCATCAAAAGGCCCGGCACCCGGACGTTGCGGATAAAAGCAGACGCAAGGGGTTGAAGCTCGTCTCTGGTCGTTTGACTCCCGGCGCGTCACCCTGGCGCCAGGACCCGATCGATCTCGTCTGCGAGATATCTCGTAAACAGGCGCAAGTGCGCGGAGGATGAGAAGAAAGGGAGAGTGGTCCGACGCTGTCTGCCTGAACAGAGGGTTGCGGGGGGTGCGGAGCGAAAAGAAGGCGAACGGATGCAGGCAAATCGTGGAGCCAGTCATCATCGTGACTGCACGCGGCCGAACTTTTTCCATCGACGCGACTCGCCCTTCCTCCTGCCTTTTTTCCTTCCCCGCTGGCCGAGGAAAAAGCGCTCGTGATTGACGAGATCGACGTTGCGGCCCGTAGCTGGCGCCAAAAAATGACGAATGGCTTTTGCGGTATCGTGTCTCTGGTGCCTCTATCTCTCGCCGGCTGCCTCTTTCTGCGCCAGTTCGCTTCTCTTTTGCTGTAGTGCCGGCAGAACGACTCGGCGGTTATTGATGCGGCCGTTTTGTATCGCTGCGACGATGACATATCGAGGCGGCGGGTTCTTACAATTAGCGTGACTCCTTGGGAATTCATACTGATGTCGTTAAGGCGGTCGATAATGGCCCGGAGTACTTCGGGCGGTACTTTTGTTCGTTGGGGCAGTGTTGTTGAGGGTTGCGGGATGCTGGGATTTAACACGTTGACTGCCGTGCGTATTTTGCTGTATTAGAACGGCGATGCTATGAAATACTACGGCATTTGACTGAATTATGCGAAATGTACATAATATGCAGGTACCGGAGACGTGAAGTATCGTATCACTATTCATTTGGTAAAGGATTCTATTAGTAAAGGTTCGTATCACTATTCTAACAATAACTGCATTTATAAAATAATTATTGCTACCCATTGCAAATATTTTGGATCTTCAGTAAAATCTTTTGCGCCGGTCAGCGGTGTCCATCACGTGTCAACACGTGTTAACACATTGACTGCCATGGTGGTCATCAGTGACCGGTGCAAAAGGTCTTACGAAAAATTAAAAAAATACCCAATCGGCAGCATTTATAATTTTGTAAATGCAATTAATATTAAATAGTCATACAATTCTTTCGTCTCCGATACCTTTCCATTATTTTCATTTTGCAGGATTCAATCATATTCTGTAGTACTTTATCACGTTGCGGTTTTAATATAGTAAAATACCCAATCGGTAGCATTTATAATTTTGTAAATGCAATTAATATTAAATAGTCATTTAATTCCTTGGTCTTCAATACCTTTGTATTATTTTTATTTTGCACAATTCAATCATATTCTGTAGTACTTCATCACGTTGCGGTTTTAATACAGTGAAATACGCATGGCAGTCAACGGGTTAAATTGTCATAGAAATCGGTGTCTTAGTAGTGGGAACATTTTTAACGCGTTGACTGCCGTGGTGTTCATCGGTGACCGGTGCAAAAGGACTCACAAAAAATTAAAAAAATACCCAATCGGTAGCATTTTTAATTTTGCAAATGAAATTAATATTAACACTTTAACGACCGCTAGCCGATTAATCGACTTTTCGGTTCCAACTACTATTTAGCGGCAGCCGATTAATCGGCTTTTCAGTGGTCAACGGTTATATTAGATAAAATAAATATCAGATGATATTATGACAATTCTAAATGACAATAAAATTACACTGCTTTCAAACCAAAGGATTGTCAACAACACATTCAGTATTTTTCAGTTATACAGCTTTACAAATAGGCACATACACGATTCCTGAGCGATATCCAAAACAAAGTCGGTCGTTAGTGAGTGGCATCTTCAGTCAATAGCGGTCGGTGGAGTGTTAAGTAATCGGAACAGTTCGTCCAGTTTTCTTTTTTTAGTAACCGATTAATCGGTTTTTCAGTGGTCAACGGTTATATTAGATCAAATAAATATCAGATGATATTATGACAATTCTAAATGACAATAAAATTACACTGCTTTGAAACCAAAGGATTGTCAACAACGCATTCAGTATTTTTCAGTTATAAAGCTTTACAAATAGGCACATACACGATTCCTGCGCGATATCCAAAACAAAGTCGATTGTTAGTGAGTGGCATCTTCAGCCAATAGCGGTCGGTAAAGTGTTAAATAGTGATTCAATCCTTTGGTCTCCGATACCTTTGCATTATTTTTATTTTGCGCAATTCAATCATATTCTGTAGTACTTCATCACTTTGCGGTTTTAATACAGTAAAATACGCACGACAGTGAACGTGTTAACTATGTTTTGACAGTGTATGCGGAAACGGTCAGTGGCACGGTGTTGCGGAGAGACTTATATTATTGCCGTAGTGAAATGAGAAGGTGACGTGTATATAGGGCGGGGCAAGTTGAAGTCGTTGCGCTGGGAAGTGTATAGTTTTTCCGGGGCGCAGGTCTTAATTAAGTCGAGCTATTTTATGGCTCGTGGTCGCGCGTATATGAAGCGATAAACACTGTGTATAATAACTGGAAACTAGGGAAGACGGTTCCGGGACTTATGTTTCTTCAACATGTACAGCCTCGTGTCACTCTTCAGTAACTAATGTTTATTGACATACATACAAAAAAGTCTATATCTAAATAAATCTACTAGAAAACTCGTTTTGATCGTTTACGAATATCGCACATTTGAACAACGATCCTCTTAAAACATCAAAGTCAATGTTGATCCCTCACAAAGAGACGCCTGCTCGTTTTATTCTGCTTTTCCTAGCACAATCAGCCTATTAATGCATCGCATTAACATACTTAATGACACAAACCGGAATATACCCAGAAACTTAATTTCCCACAAAACTTTCATCTTTCGCATCGCTTCGATCTTTCATCCGTTCTCATTTAACAACCATAACCGACTTGGGCCAATTTCGTGCGAGCAGCCCTAACAAATTTCATGCGAACGTCCCGCCGATATTTTCGTTCGACCACTATTAGGCCGCGCCCATTACCGCACTGTTCATCGTCGGCGTCGGGACGGTGGCCGCATTATCAATTCAAAACTCGTAACGCAATTTATTAAGGTAACTCGATCAACGGCGCCGGATAATTGATCGCCGGTAAAACATCCAAAACGAGCAGCCGTTAAAGTTGTCTCGCCGCATCGATAACACCCCCTTACGGTCCGCGTTCTTTCAAAATTCCTCACCCCCCGGGGAACCAGTGCGTTCAGCCGGCGGATACAACGCGAGCAACAAAGCGGACGATCTTACTTTTCTGCAGAATGTAATTGGCGTAGCGAGCCGGTCTCTAGAAAATTCATTCCAGCCAGTCGAGGCAACGCCTGATAAGGGTGCTCGCGTATTCAGAGTGGAAGCTGGGAAGAAAGCGCGGGAGAGAGACGCGAAGATCCGCGATGAGGAAAATTTCATGAGACGACGACTAGGTGCCATTCCGATGGGCCAGTGCGAAATTAGGTAGTGCGGGATTAAGTTTATGAGCAGGGCGATAAAAACAGTAATATAGATAACAAAACTAAATACTATACGCAGTAACGCTTTGTTAATTAAGTCAATGACGCTCGAAGCGAGTTTCTGCGTTCGCTCGGTGTAATGGGTTTTATTGGTATGCAAACTTCGTATTATGTATGTTGCATAAGTATTGATACGCTGCATAAGTCTTTCTGGGGTTGCGTGATGTTTTTAATTAATGACCTCGAATCTTGACGGCGTATATGTTGTGCCTTGAAGTTACATCGGAAAAAACTAATATGATATGAAGTACCATTGATGCTGGAGTGGGTTAGATTATGATATTATTAGTTCTTAACACTTTGACTGCTATGATGGTCACCACTGACCGGCGCAAGAGACTTTACTGAAGATCCAAAATATTCGCAGTGGGTAGCAATAATTATTTTATAAATGCAGTTTACATCAGAATACAGAAAATTTCATGAGACGACGACTAGGTGCCATTCCGATGGGCCAGTGCGAAATTAGGTAGTGCGGGATTAAGTTTATGAGCAGGGCGATAAAAACAGTAATATAGATAACAAAACTAAATACTATACGCAGTAACGCTTTGTTAATTAAGTCAATGACGCTCAAAGCGAGTTTCTGCGTCCGCTCGGTGTAATGGGTTTTATTGGTATGCAAACTTCGTATTATGTATGTTGCATAAGTATTGATACGCTGCATAAATTTTCAGGGGTTGCGTGATGTTTTTAATTAATGGCCCCGAATCTTGACGGCGTATGATATGAAGTATCATAATATGATATGAAGTACCATTGATGCTGGAGTGGGTTAGATTATAATATTATTAGTTCTTGACACTTTGACTGCTATGATGGTCACCACTGACCGACGCAAGAGACTTTACTGAAGATCCAAAATATTCGCAGTGGGTAGCAATAATTATTTTATAAATGCAGTTTACATCAGAATACAGAAAATTTCATGAGACGACGACTAGGTGCCATTCCGATGGGCCAGTGCGAAATTAGGTAGTGCGGGATTAAGTTTATGAGAGGGCGATAAAAAATATATAGAAAATACTATACGCAGTAACGCTTTGTTAATTAAGTCAATGACGCGGAAGCGAGTTTCTGCGTTCGCTCGGTGTAATGGGTTTTATTGGTATGCAAGTCTTTCTGGGGTTGCGTTTTTGTATATGTTGTGCCTTGAAGTTACATCGGAAAAAACTAATATGATATGAAGTACCATTGATGCACTTAACACTTTGACTTTGTATACAAAAATGTATACATGTTGACGACGTGCCATTCCGATTTTTTGTTCAGGGGTTCTCGTTTTATTGGTATGCAAACTTCGTATTATGTATGTTGGGTGTTTTTTGTTCGGGGTTCTCGTTGGATAACCTTTACATGTTTCAGAATCTTTCATTATATTTACTGGTATTTTAAATAAGAGTCTTAATGTCTTGATTCTGTAGTCTGAGAGTTTATTAGAAAATATAAAAACATGAAAAATAAAAACACGGAAGAACGTTTGGAAAGAATGTCCGTAGATCCGTCCGGGTAGTAAGTAGAAGCATGACTGACTTCGTATATAAAAGTCACACACACAAAAAAGAAAAACATAAACGCAAAAGAAGCGAACGATAGACGCTCGCGAGTCGATGAAATATGACGTCATCAGTCTAAATACTTTTCTGAACACATTTAATATATAACAAAGTGATCTAAATGAAGATTCAGTCATAATAGTTATAGCTCAAAATTTTGTGATGAATACATACATTGTTACATTAAAAAACATTCAACCGTAACGGGGCGTCAAAAAATTTTTCTCCAGTCTCAGTCAATACCGCTTCTCTTTATACTTAAAACTTTATCGACCGCTATTAACTGAAGATGCCACTCACTAAGGACCGACTCAGTTGGATGCGGGTTCGTCGCCACCATCTATGTGTCAGTATGTGCCTATTTATAAAGCTATATAACTCAAAAATACTCATTGTGTCGTTGAGAATCCTTTACTTTCAAAGCAGTGTAATTTTATTGTTATTTAGAATCGTCATAATATAATTTGATATTTATTTTACTTAACATAACCGTTGACCACTGAAAAGCCGATTAATCGGCTACCGGTAAAAAACAATTGGAACCGAAAAGCCGATTAATCGGCTACCGGTAAAAAACAATTGGAACCAAAAAGCCTATTAATCGGCTAGCGGTCGATAAAGTGTTAACTCAGATGAACCACTTTAAAACCACGTCACAACCATAAAACGATGGCTGCTTAGTGACGATCATGCATTAACACGAAAGCGCATAATACGCACACGTCGCACTCTCTAGCGTCAGTTTTGATGCTTGTCGGAGTGCATTTCGTAATTGTGATGCGGTTGTAAAGTAATCCGTCTGAGTTTAACTTTAGACACAGCACGCTCAAACAAAAGGCAGCCTTGGCAACCGCATGTACTCTCATGCGACACTCAACTACCAAGCAAACTCAGCTTCTGGTACCACGATATCAATAAGCGACAATTGGTGATCTTGTGCTAACCATTCTCCCTCTCTCTCTCTCTCTCTCTCTTTCTTGTGTGGGTTCATACAATCTCACCCACGTTCACAGAGTCACACTGCACAGTAGTTCCACCAGCAGCGATATTATCTCGTGCAAACGTACGATCTCGCCGAAGTACAGTAAAACCTGTTTTTGTGCGGTCCTTTTTTGTGCGATTTTGTTTTTGTGCGATTGGTTTTGTGCGATTTTATTTTTGTGCAATTTTTTTTGTGCGATTTATTTTTATGCGATACATGAATCTTAGCGGCGTTAGCACCTGTTTAATGTTTCCTATCAATGTACATATACATGTTGTGGACGAAATATATGAATGTGTAATTAATCGAAATGTTACCGAAAACGCATCAACGTTATTATCTGATATTAGTGCGCTCGCACATTACATCGGCGGAGAAGGCTTTGATTCTTTTGGCGATAATGACCTGGACGAGATGATTGAGGACCGAACTGCCGATGATCGTGACATTATCAATAGTTTGATAGATTATGAAAATGGACAAGAAGAACCGGAATCTATTACAGCAGATAAAATATATGCAGGGATCCAGATTTCGAAAAAATTAGAAACGCATTTTCTTAAAATAGATACCAACGCGTAAAGACACTTAAAATTCCAAAAAGAGCTGAGATGATGCATGTCTCACTATCATGGCGTTTACAAGCAATTGACCAGTCGACCGTCGTCACAAAAACTGATCACTGAGTTTATGGTACCAAAAAACAAATCAATTGAAATCCTATCTTCAAGTGACGAAAGCGATTTTCAACCAATTCATCACAAGAAGATGCGCGTTTTGGATTACGATGAGTAGCAGCAAACTATTTAATGTATAATGTGAAAACTTCTCCATGTATATGTACAATGAAGAATTAAATATTTTTACCATTTCTTTAGGTCTAATTTAATTATTTAATTTAATTGAAAGCATTCTCTCATCTATTTCATAAATCATTGATGTACTTTCTAAGTCCGACTTTTTTTATGCGGTCCCTATCCACCGTATAAAAAAAAATTTAGGTACTATATCGTACAAAATTGTTTATTATATGTAAGAATTTATAACATTTTCGAATATTTTTTTGTACGATTTCTTTTATGCGGTCCCTATCCACCGCACAAAAACAGGTTTTACTGTACCACGATATCAATAAGCGACAATTGGTGATCTTGTGCTAACCATTCTCTCTCTCTCTCTTTCTCTTTCGCTTTCTCTTTCTTGTGTGGGTTCATACAATCTCACCCACGTTCACAGAGTCACACTGCACAGTAGTTCCACCAGCAGCGATATTATCTCGTGCGAACGTACGATCTCGCCGAAGTAGCAGGCAGTCGAAAGTGGCTAGTTTCACTTTCGCACTCGCGCCTTGCAACCAATCCCTTCGACGCGCAGCAATTTGTCGCCTGTCGCGATATCCGCCTTAACCCGATATATAACCTTCTGATTACACTCGGTCCCGTTCTGGCAAGTTTGATTAACGCGCCAACTCTTGGCGGCCGACGCGGAGAAAGAAGGAAAGATGGCAGCTGTTAACGTCCCACAAAGGGATATTGTTTGATGAATAGTGTCTTGCTCAAAGTTTTTGAAGTGTGTGATTAGAAACTGAGGAGGAATATCCTTGTTCCAAACAATTGATATACTGTATTCACGTGTAAAGTGGCGTTGATAAGAGAAAGGATATATATATATATATATATATAGCGGATTGAACGGAACGGCAATGCGCTTTTGAGCGTTAAGTTATTTTTTTATTTACTGCGAGTAAAGAAATGGGAGAATTAGTGTGTACGTTTTCCTGCTTTTCATATAAGAAAAATCTTGTGGATGGAAAATTGTCCGGTGAAATCTATCCATCGGGCTATGGACGCATATACTCGTATGTGTCTATTAACCATTTTGATCCCTCACATAATGGAATCATAATTATCAACCTGCGTTCGTTGGCCAGTAACTTTTTTGTAATATATTATTTAACGCATTCGAAGAATTACAATTCTTTTGTGAACGATGCTTCGTATCTGATGTTTCTCGAATAACTCATCCGGCTCGAAGGACCAAAAAAACGTGTTAAGCTCCTGCTATACGCCACACAAACTACGTATCAAAGTCTGCCGTAGCGGAAAGGTTAAAATAACGGCGTCGAATGTTCTGTAAGGGACAAATGTTGAACAGCGGTGGTGGTCGCGGAAGAAGAAGCCAGCGAGCAGAAGTCTGGCCGGGCGGCGGAAAAGAAAGTGGGAAAAAGGAGGGCATGGCACGGGAACGGGAAAAACACGGAGTGACTAATTTAATGCCAGAGGATGTGCTGCTCTAGTTATGACGATGCCCACCTATTTTAACGCACGGAAACGTGGCTAGGCGAGCTCACGACGCCACGTTCTCGCGACCGAATTAACGCGCTGTTTAGACCGGCAGAATGCGCGGTCGCGTGATTTATCGACAGCTAACTGGCCGCTGATATGGCAGTCAGATGGATCGGATTAGCTCGATACGTAGAAACGCGCGTCTGTTATAACGTGCCTTGTACACGTATATTTAATATATACATTCGTTAGCCGTAATTTATCGAGCGTAATTTATTAGGAGGCCGAGAGGGGGTGGGACGGGGCGAAATAGGGAAATTGTAATTTATTTGTTTCCCGGGGAATGGAGAGGACGCGGAACAATAAAGAGTCGCTTCGGTGGTCTCGAAATGTATGGCCAGCGGTAGTTAAAATTAATAACTGGAGGAGGCAGAATACGATCTCACGGTAATTAAACTCGGTTTTAAACTCAGCGAAATAGACACTTATTCGGACGGAGAGCCGGAGAAGGCGTGGATGCGAGACGGTTGTGGGACGGAGAGAGAATGCGAAGGGGTGGAGAAGCAGGATGGCACGGGGTTGCGCAAGGGTGAGAGTGAGCTCCGTTATGGAAATGCGTTCGGTTCCCAGAAACGTTCGGGTGCGACGATCTATCGCGGTCGAGGCTTTTTTCGACTCACCCCACGGGGTCGCCGTCGTACATATTTTCCGCGGAAAGTTGGGCGGACGAAAATTTGCCGCGGAGGCCGGCAGTTTGACGGGCAGAGAATGGACAGAACATAATATTATTTTGAGACAATGTCCGCCGGAAGAATTTCGCCCCAGTCCGCGGACCGGACGAATAATAACGAACGAGCGTCGGTGAGGCGCATTTTTTTCCGCCATGCGAACGCCCGCGCTCGGAATTAAGCGAAGGACAAAATGCTCGTCACATTTTAGTCACGCCGGAACGGTCGTCTCTTTAAACCTACTACGGCGCGGAATAATTATATCATTTCGCGTACCTCCTTCTGCCCGGCTAAGAATTTAGAAGCCTTCCTTCTTTAAAGTACAATGAGATAAAGTGATTCCGCCCCCAGCCTCCCTCTCTTCCGCTCGTTTAGCTTTATTATGAGCGCGACCGCTCGAGCATCCACTTCAGCCTGCCAAGGAGACTGGTCGAGTCGTCTGCCGCGGCAATCTTCTTAAAAGAATTCGAAGGAAGTACATAACGCCGCGCGTTTGCCCATTTCACTCGCGATTGCCGCGGAACCGCACCAAGATAAAAACCTTTCGGCGTGTGACAGGCGGGGGACATCTAAAAAGGGTTGGTTACATCGCGCGTGGTTTATCGAACCAGGAACTTGGTGCGTGATTCGTTATAGTTCGCCATTTTTCGAACCAAGGGTGTCTACACAGTGTGTAATTGGGTCAGATTTATGACGTCAAAAGGACCGTCATATTCGCTTTCTTTGACTCGTGCAGATTTACTGACGATTTATCGGTTTTAAGACGTGGAAAATAGTTCTGATAGCGATAGTGATAGTCATTTGGACAGTGGGGGCGATATTATTGTGAGACGATTAAAAAATAACGGAAGATCCTAAGGATTACATTTTTTAAGCAAAATGTTTAAGTAATAATTAAAAAATTTAATTTTAAATAAATTATACAATAAAAATGGTGTAAGAATTATCTTAACCGTTGGAATATGGTTATAAAAATAAAAACTTAATTTTTCAATAGTGCAGATTTTATTTCAAAGCATTCTTTAACACGTTGACGGCCGAGAGTATTTTACTGTATTAGAACGGCGATGCTATGAAATACTACAGCGTTTAACTGAATTATGCAAAATATAAATAATGTGCAGGTATTGGAGACCAAAGGACCGTATCACTATTCTAACAACAACTGCATTCATAAAATAATAATTACTACTCATTGCGAATATTTTGAATCTTCAGTAAAATGTTTTGCAGTGGTCACCGGTGACCATCATGGCAGTCAAAGTGTTAATTAGCGAATTTTCATTCAACTATACAATTATAAGTATTTGATGCAATCCGGTCACTGATGATCACCGTGGCGTTCCAGGAGAAACAACTTGCGGTCACATAAAACCGCCGTGTCGTTCAACGTGTTAACAGATCCCCCGAAACTTAGCAGCGCGCCGCGCACGCATCTCGGACAAAAGACGGCATGTTCTGGAAATTTCGTTAACGCCCTTTCTCCGGTTCGCGAAAAGGAGGATACGACCGATTTCATCGCTCCGAGGCAGCCCGTCTACTTCTCATTAAGCTGCGCTACATGGCAGCAGCGTAGAAGCGGCAAGGAGTCGGCCGAGAACGATGGCACCGGTGGAGGTTGGGGCTCGAGGGGCTGAGGAAGAAGAAGAAGGTTCGATGCGGGAAACTTGCCGCCGGAAGTGGCTGTTCCAGCCGGCCCCGAGGCGATCCCCTTAAGAATCCGAAAGTTCCCCGAATACATAGAAGCTTACCGTGGAACGATCTGCGCGCCGAGATTGAAATCCCGAGGGCTGGAGTGAGGGCGGGCACGGAGAGGGGTGCCCGCCGACCTAACGTTCCGGCTTCGAGCCCCGAAGAATCCACGGCTCTTCGTCGATACGCAGAAATACTCGTGGGGTTTATGCGGCGCCGTTGAACGGGACACGTGAAAGACGATGGGGCGCGCGAAGGTGCCCGACATCGACGGGGAGCGAGTCGGGGGACGAAGAGCTGGGCCGTGGGAGTGCCGAGGGCGCCGAAATATATTCAGACGACATTTACAAGCCAAATTGAAGGGAATAGAGACTGCCGCGCGCGCGGTACGAAGTGAACGCGCGAGCGCGAAAGACAAATTGATTTTGAAATGCTACGAGAAACACGACGTTGGGGACTGCGCAACGAAGGTAGCTGAAGGGTGGTGTGAGGCGGTAGGCGGCGCACGGAACGACGAAAGATATACGAAGGGCGGATTGGGAGGAGAGTGCGAGGTGAGACGAGGGAGGAGAGCAGAAGGTGCAACTGGCTCTGGCGCCGACCGATCCCATCTGCGCCGTTACGCCACGCGGCATTTGACAATTATTCAAATTACGTAGGAATCCATTTGAATGGTTTCGAATCACGGTGCGCCGTCTCGCTCGCGCCTGCCTTCGCAAGCCAGGCACAGGCCAGTGCTCTCGTTACTCACTCGTTCGCTCACTCGTTCGCGCACCTCGAATTACAAGTCCTCCGTGTGAGCGGAGCAAATCGCTCGAGGAAAACAGGGCCTCGAATTTCGTGAGGCGAGACTCTGCAACGGAGGATCGGCGGGTAAAGGGAACGGCGAGCGAACCGGCGACACGCACCGTGCGAGACTACTTTCGGGCTTCTCGTTAGCAGTTGCTTCTGTTGCGTGGTCTCATACCTTTTGGCCTGGTGCAAATACGCCGCAAAACGGAATTACCGCGTTACAATGTGATTTAAGCCGCGATGGCGCGTGCCTGATGCAATAACAAAAGTTGCTCACGCATTCATTTGTGTCGCTTATGGATTAGGTCGAGTCATGAGTAACTTCCGTTTTTTTATCAGACATTTATTTTGCTTTCATTGAATAACAAAATTACCTACCAAAATTCCAAAATTCCTACCTTTTGGCCTTGTGCAAATCCGCCGAAAAACGGAATTACCGCGTTACAATGTGATTTAAATTCCGCTTTGGCGCGTGCAAATCCGCCGCAAAACGAAATTACCGCTTCACGCATTCATTTGTGTCGCGATGGTATGGATTAGGTCGAGTGCTGCATTAACTGTCGCGTATATATATTATCGACATTTATTTTGCTTTCATTGAATAATATATACCTACCAAAATTCCTAATTTTCAACGCTTGTGAACGCCGCAAAACGGAATTAACCGCGTTACAATGTTTCTTTAAGCCGCGATGGCGCGTGACCGGAATGCATCAAATACTTATAGTTGCTGACGCATTCATCTATATCGCTTATGTATAATATATATATTGTCGACAATCTGCCTGTTGAAAAATTAAAAGTTTTTATTTTTCTATATACTTTTTATATTTATTTTTAAATCGAAAATCAAAAATTGTTTCTTCTGCAGCGCCACGGTGGTGACCAGTAACCGGTGCAAAAGATTTTACTGAAAATGCAAAAAATTCGCAATGAAGCTTCTTTGCAGTCTTGTAAAAGCAATCGCTATTGGAATGGTGCTTCAATACTTTGACTTCTAACAATTCTGCGTTACCTTTATGTTGCACGATTTAATTATACTCTGTAGTATTTCATCGCATCACGGTTCTAACATAGCAAAATACGCTTGGCAGTTGTGTTAATTATTATCAAATCTTTTATCTACCGGTGCATTGTATCGAAACATTTTAAACATAAGTGTAACTCATCAATGCAATCTTGGCAGTATTTGGTGACATTTTTCGTTCGATTTTTTGCCCATTGTGTTCCGAAGGTTGCAACACTGTTTGAAAAATTTGCGTATCAAATACGTCGGCCCTTCCTTCTTGTGCAATTGATGCCGTATTCTTCTAAATCACGAAATTAATTATTATTTTGCCATTACATGCTCAGAATAGTAAAAATACGTGTTAAAAAAATATACGTAATAATCTGCAATAATCCAATCACGAGCTTGACTCGTGCTTCTTATTTTGAACCATGGAATCACTTACCGCATCCTCACTCGTTGTCTTTGCATTTGGCCGGAATGCTTCACTACGAGTCTCAATAGATATTACAGTTTCAAGGGGTTAAACCGGGAAGCCCGTCCTCCGATCAGTAATCCATCCTCTCGATACTTCTTTGATCCACGGCCGACGACGGATAACGATATTTGCCGTCCTCCTCCCGACCGGCACGGTGTGCGCTAATTAGCGCGCGGCAGTTAGTTAATCTGGACTGATTAACACATTGTTATCTATTTATTCGCGCGATGCGTTTGCTTGTCGGTTCGGTCCCTATTAGCGACGTCAATTCTAGATGCGATATTGGAAACTTCTGCTAATCAGGACGAGCACTTTACCCAATAGGTCAATAAACCGACGGTGGTTGGAGCTGGGTGGAGTGCGCGGGAATGGCCAATTCGAATGCACCTACCGTGTTATACCAGCAATGTTAACTTACCAAGGCAAACCCGGAGCCACGAGTCGGAATAATCGTAGTCGATGACCTGAACCCGTCGCTATTGGTGCGATTTCAATACATGTTCCGTCGATATCATTCCCGCATCACGATGCGATCGCTATCCGATTCTTATCGGAGCGTCGAACGGGCGAGTCTGCCATCTCGCCCTGCCAATTCGCGCACCCCGTCAATGGGCGCAATTATGTGAGGCCGATAGTGCCTTAAAAAGGCAGATAAATTAGAGTGGCGGCGCGTCTGGCGGTCGTCGATACTGTGAGGATGTTACTGAGGTGTTGACACAACAGTGTTCTTAGTGATGCCTTTTATTGTTTACTATATGTACAAGGATAAACGCTATGTTGCGATAGGAAAGTGGAGCGGGCGTCCGAGCTTTCCTATGTCGTTAATGTAGTGTACGGTTAAGGTGTGATGATCTCGAATGGTTAACACTTTGACCGCCATGATGGTCACCGGTGATCGACGCAAGAAATTTCACTGACGATCCAAAATATTCGCAATGGGTAGCAATTATTATTTTATAAATGCAGTTGTTATTAGAATAGTGATGCGATCCTTTGGTCTTCAATACCTGCACATTATTTACATTTTGCATAATTCAGTCAAATGCTGTAGTATTTCATAGCATCGCTGTTCTAATACAGCAAAATATAATACGTACGGCAGTTATTCTGTTAACACTTTGACTGCCATGATGGTCACTGCTGACTGGCGTAAGAGATTTTAGTGAAAATCCAAAATATTCGCAATGGATAGTAATAATTATTTTATAAATGCAGTTGTTATTAGAATAGTGATGCGATCCTTTGGTCTCCAATACCTGCACATTATTTACATTTCGCATAACTCAGTCGAACGCTGTAGTATTTCATAGCATCGCCGTTCTAATATAGTAAAATACGCTTGGCAGGCAACGTGTTAATACGTTAGCTGCCGTGGGGATCACCGGTGACCGACGCAAGAAATTTTACTGACGATCCAAAATATTCGCAATGGGTAGCAATTATTATTTTATAAATGCAGTTGTTATTAGAATAGTGATGTGATCCTTCGGTCTTCAATACCTGCACATTATTTAAATTTTGCATAATTCAGTCGAACGCTGTAGTATTTCATAGCATCGCCGTTCTAATATAGTAAACTACGCTGGGCAGTCAACGTGATAAAGGTGAACTGCCTTTCCAGTGGTCCTCGGTGGCACCGCCGCTTATTGTGTTGACTGCAAGTTCGGACTCAAGTAAGTCAAAGGCGAATGTGTTTTGCTACGTTGCGATAGGCCCTTTTTATACTAAACGAGTAGTCTGAGCCTGACCAATGGTGACGTGGCTGACAGTACGCGCTGAACGCCGATTTGTGAATTTTCGTAGTTGGCAGGAGCAGTCGTAGGTATTTAACCCCTTAACCTACAACTACGGACATAGCCCGTACTAAATGATCGGACCAAACGTAAATATTACGGGCGTAGCCCATAGTAGATGATCGGAACAAACGCAAATATTACGGGCATAGCCCGTAGTCGATGATCGGGCCACAAAAATGAATATTACGGGCTATGCCCGTAACACGATGATCGGGCCAAATATAAATATTAGCGGCAGCACCCTCCTAAAGTTATAGATCTTTGTGGAATATGTGATAAGTAATTACAACCTGATGTAATCATTGTGGCAGATGCAAGAACTACAAAAAGTTTATTTATGCAAAAATCAGTAATACAAAATTAATGATCTGCACTGGTGTGATACAATTGTCTGTGCTATTTGTGGTGGTCGTACCACGAGCGATGCCCGTAATATTTACGATTGGCCCGATCATCGTACTAAACAGGTCGTGCGGATGGTTCGATGGCTGCGCGAGCTTGTTTACGTTTTCGGCCCAAAATTCTCGAACGTAAATCATAGGTTGAGGGGTTAACGCGAAACCTGATACCCGGAGTGTGCATTCTTCTAAACAACAAATTGGAAGCCGGCGATATGTTCTTGCAAATGACTTGAAATATTCCGATGGTAACGCAGTGTTGGTGCAAGTGCACCACAATACGAGCAGGACGATATCTGTTACGTAATGCGCTATAAAGACTGCCGCGCAGCACGTATCACGGTTATTACTTTGTACACGATCGCGGACAAACGTTCCATTGCGCCTGCCCTCCGCTAAATCAATGTACGCGAAACCTCGTTAGAACGTCTGAGTAGGTTTTAGGAGTGACGGTCACGAAGAACGCTCCTCGCATGCTGCACGTTATGCACCGGTCAAAGCGCGCACGGATCGCACGGAATTGTGTAACAATTTCCTACGATACGCCGGCAGGTATAATTAACGAGAATTACGCGATTGAGACTCTCACCGAATGTCCTCGCTCCCCCGAGACGCTGATCTATACGCTCGCGCAAACGTACGACATCCGTATCCGCGTAATGTATCGTGTGCGTCGCTTAAAATTCATTCGGCGAAAGCCACCCTTTGGATGGAGGCAAGCAGGACGGATTGCGGGGATGTTTCCACTTAGTCAATGAATCCGACAGTCACGAAGAACAATTTACGTACCGTACATTGCACGCAGGCATACCATCGTAGGGTGAGGGTATTCGTCGGCGCTCCTCTCGTTCGTCGACAACCTCCGATTTCTAACCTCTAAGCGTGCGTCACGCATACGCACGTTCTGCGACGACACCTTGTCCAGCTGCCCTCCTGCATCCACGACTCCTCCCCTGCCCACCCCTTCGAACTGCCTCAAATAATTAATGCCCGCCACATGCTGCGGTCATTAATTCGCCGATTCTACATGGCGGTATTCCCGGTACGTCTTTGATGACACGCGATAGCCATGAAGCAGTCATCCCCACTTCTCTCCCTCTCTCTCTCTCTCTCGCTCTCCATCTTTCTCTTTGTCCGCCCGTCTGTCTCCGTTAGCCTCTCTTCACTCTTCTCTCTCCTCCGCTCGATCCCTTTCGTGAGCCATTCGTCAGACACGCCAGATGGAAAGCTTTTGTGCCAGTCGCACGGGACGATAATTATCGACGGGACAGTTGCCTCGATTTCCCGACGGTCATCGATGACGAACGGCGATCGAGTTTGGCGCCGCTCAATCCTCCACCCACAGCGTACGTCCTGATCGCGGGGTGTACTCGACGTCCCACGATCTATCGGCTGATGATACGCCGCTGACCCTTTCCCGTAGACACGAAAGGTTCCAGACACGGGAGATATATTCTCGCCCAGTTCTTAGGAGGGTGGCTTAATTGTTTGGTCAGACGCGCCGAGAATATACACCCCTCGCCTGTAAGGGATCCCGGGTGCGCGAAAAGGGTGGATTACCCTTAAGACGAGGAAATTCGTTTGGCCAGGAGGATTCGGATAGCAGGCGGTAATATCGTCTTTTTTCCCGCGCCTCTTTGCTCTCTTTCGCCCCGGCGGAAAGACTGGGCGAAATCGTGCTTAAGTCTCGCGAAATCAGAACGACTTATCGTATTGGGCCGGGGGCGAGATTACGGGGTTTGGAAAAAATAAGAAGCCACTGTCGCGACGGAAATATTATATTCCCCCTGCGGTTCCGTTAGCGAGCAGGTCGGGGCTGATGATAAAAAACCTATTCATAAAGCCGAGCTCTTTCTGCGCCCGGACAATAATAAGGCGCGATCAATCATGCGGTCCGCTCATATTTTTCAGCGAGCTTTTTGATCGTGTGCTCTGACTAGAAATGGGAGAATGATTCAGGACGATTTCATAAGGGTGCCGGGGTCGGCGAAATAATTCGAACGCGCTCATTATCGATGTGGCGATACATATTGCGTAACCGTGTTGGGCGGCAGTCGCTCGTAAATAATCTGAATATAATACGCCCCTTTTTATTCATTAAAATATTGAAAAAAGTCTGTAATTAATACTGTACGTGCCTTGAGACCCTTGATGAACTTCGTCAAGAGTGGACTGTGACCCTGATTCCTTCTTCCTCTGTACCTCCCGAATCACCTCACATTTTCAGATATTTAGAACGTCAATAATCGCACAATCATCCGACGCTGACGTCATCCGAGCGTAACCCAGACGACGCTTCGAGCGTTGACCGCTGGCTAACTAATAAACGGCATTGTCAAATGCTTGGGGACGACGAGCGCATTCAGCTCGTATCGCGTAGGAATGCATTCTGTTTTTATGCGGAGTGAAGATCATTTCGCAACCGAATGCGCCACTGTGGAAGTAATTAAGAACAACGACCGCCATTTTACGTACAGCGCCTTCTATCTCGCTCGCACTGGCGCGTAATTCAGCGCGCGTATCCCTCATGCGTTTAAATGCTGCGTGCGGATATCGTGAAAACGGCTGTTTTACGCGGAACGAAAAACGTGTTAGAATCAAGAGAAGAGATAAATTGCGAAATCCTTATTTTACAATAACCAGTTCGAACTCTTTATGATTCTCCGGTGTAATGCCGAGGTGCTAAGGAATACAATAATCTACCCCTTCATTCCCCTTCCTTTTTCCAAACAAAAATTCGTAGCAAAGGAGACCTGTCGTGACAGGTGCGCATCACAAGTATTTCGATTTTGACTCATCGCATTCTATACAACAATGACTATTTCAATGCCGGACATCGCGTAAGACCCTTTGAAATTTGCCGCAAATTTATTTTCCGCTAACACGCGCGTGTTAGAATGAAGATAAGAGATAAATCGCGAAATCTTTATTTTACAATAACCAGTCCGAACTCTTTACAATTCTCCGGTGGAATGCCGAGGTGCCAAGGAATGCGATAATCTACCACCTCTTCGATCCCCTTTCTTTTGCTAAACAAAAATTCGTAGCAAAGGAAGCCGTGACAGGGGCGCATCATAAGTACTCCGATTATGATTTATCGCATTCCGTACAAAAATGACTACTTCAGTGCTGGACATCACCTAAGACCCCTTTGAAATTCACCGCAAATTTATTTTCCGCTAACACACACGTGTTAGAATCAAGATAAGAGATAAGTTGCGAAATCTTTATTTTAAAATAACCAGTCCGAACTTTTTACAATTCTCTGGTGGAATGTTGAGGTGCAAAAGAATACGATAATCTACCCCTTCATTCCCTTTTCTTTTTCGAAAAAAAAATTCGTAGCGAAGGAGACCGTGACAGGGGTGCATCATAAGTACTCCGATTATGATTTATCGCATTCCGTACAAAAATGTTTACTTCAGTGCCGGACATCATGTAAGACCCCTTTGAAATTCGCCGCAAATTTATTTTCCGCTAACACGCGTGTTAGAATCAAGAGAAGAGATAAATTGCGAAATCTTTATTTTAAAATAACCAGTCCGAAATCTTTACGATTCTCCGGTGGAATGCCGAGGTGCCAAGGAATGCGATAATCTACCACCCTTTCATTCCCCTTCCTTTTTCCAAACAAAAATTCATATCGATGAAGGTCTCTCGTGACAGGTGCGAATCACAGGTACTTCGATTATAACTTATCGCATTCCGTACAACAATGACTACTTCACTGCCGGACATCACCTAAGACCCCTTTGAGATACGCCGCAAATTTATTTTCCGCTAACACACACGTGTTAGAATCAAGATAAGATATAAATTGCGAAATCTTTATTTTACAATAACCAGTCCGAAATCTTTACGATTCTCCGGTGGAATGCCGAGGTGCCAAGGAATATGACACTCTACCACTCCTTCATTCCTCTTCCCTTTGCTAAACAAAAATTCGTAGCGAAGGAGGCCATGACAGGTGCGCATCACATGTATCTCGATTATGACTCATCGCATTCCGTACAACAATGACTACTTCACTGCCGAACATTGCGTAAGACCCCTTTGAAATTCGCCACAAATTTGTTTTCCACTACCAAACGCGTATAATTCAAGCATCTGTCAATTCGCCCTTAAACCGTTGACTCAGAGCTTATTGCCTAACGATATCATCCATGATTTCACATCCCTGATCCATCACGCGGTTCTCCCGTTCACCGCTGTCTCCTGTTAAATGATCTGTGACTCGGGGTGTCTTCGGTTATAGACGAGCGTAGCCGCGGAACATGACGTTTCGAGAGTTTGCCTCGTTAGCGAAATTTTCGAATTACGGATCTGGGCAGGGAAAGAAATGAGCGGAAGACGATGAGGAAGGAAGGAAGGAAGGAAGGAAGGCGAGCGGAGTGACTCGAAGGTTGCGCCGACATCTCGGAAAGTAGTCGTGGTTATTTCTTGAAGAGCCTTCCCTGATCGATTTCGACGATTCGTCGCAAATTAATCCGCCCGATCTGATCCTTCAGCCTCCTCGGCCGCTGATTCTCTGCTCAGCAAAAGGTTTCCGACGAACTTGTCCCTGTTTCATCCACCCTCGTTCTTCCATTCACTCGAGGAGAGACATCTCCTTCGAGGAACCAGATGACTACTCGAGCAGTGGGAAATCATTTAAGATCCCATTTGCCGGGGATCCCGTTGTCGTTACGCAGCTTCCGACAATGCTCGACGTCGAACACTCTCGTCTCTGAATCAACCGGTTTCCAGAATACGATCGTAAATGTCTTGCAAGACGTCAGCCACTTCAATCGCCCACCAGTGTCTTCCGCGTGTGCTGTGCGAGCGTCTCGCTGCAGACTGCGACTTTTCAACTAACGCCGATAGAACGTGTTTTTACGCGACGAAGCGTTTCCCTTCCTATTTGTATTCTAAGCGCGCTGGAATTTTTCATTCGCCCGGACTTCTTAGGGGATGCATTATCCAGAGGTGCATTAATAAACATCAGCTCCAGATTCCTGCGAAACATTCTCTCCGCCCTTGCTCTCCCGAGACTACGCCTCCTCGCGATCTTCTTAATCTTCTTCTTCTCCCAGCTCTTCTTTAGAAGCCGTCGATAACTGCGCTCCGTCGGCGGGAAATAATTTAAAATTCCATTTTCCGCGGACCTCATTGTCGTTGCGTCACTTCGCCAACAGTTTCTACAATATCGACTCTTGTCACCGGCACTCGACTCCTTTGCCCACTTCTCGAATCTCGCAGTCTGAGTAAACGATCTGCGCTCGAGTTCTCGAGCGTCGCAGCTTTGAGGGGCGCCCGACGTTTCGGAAGCACGCTGATAACACCACCTCTCGTTACTTCCAACGATCCTCCGACTTTTACAGTCCGCCGTCGCCTCATCGGCGAGGCCACACGTCGTTTGCCGTTCGATCCCTAAGCGCCTAATGCCCAACAAACGTCCCGCGCATAATACATACTCCATTCCGCACTACGAGCATTATCCGACTCCGCTAATGAACCTTTCGCAAAGCACGCCCGACGTAAACGACTCACAGCGGCGACACTCGAAATCGACCACTTGAAAGAGCATCGCTGAAAGGTGTTCCGAAAGGGTGCCGATAAGATCCGCGCCTCTCGTTAGCGAAGATTCGAGATTACGGAAGTAAGGGATGGCGCCGATGTAAAGGAGCGAAGGAAAGCGAAAAGAAGCGACGGAACCAAGAAACGCGCCCATCGGATAGGGCACGCTCTTTCTCGAACACGTTAATCGGAAAGGTGAAGGCAGAGGAGGTCATCCTTCCTCGATAAATCTTCAGATCTATTTTAGCGAGTCGTCGTAAATTAATCCCTAGACCTCGACTCTTCCGTACCGTTGCTTGATTCTAATCTGTAGAAGGCATTCCACGGATTCATTGTACACTTCACTTCGTCCCCCTCGCGCGGGGGTGCCGGGGTCCCGGAAGCTTTTCTTCTATCTTTGGCGGCGATCTCGAACGAGAAGGAGCCCTCAAATCAGCCTCGCCTACAAATTGGATGAGAAATTAATAGGACGTGAAAGAGTCTGCCCCCTTGCCGCCTGGTCCGCGTTTATCCCTGCTTTGCACGGAGGAAGATACTTTTCCTGCTGACTTCAGAAGCGATGGGAACCGGTGGAAATCAGCGGGATAACATCTACGACACGTCTCGAGACTCACGGGGGAGCGTCGTCGAAAGTTTTACGCGAAACGGTGCTGCGTGAAGTTCCCGGGGTGGTTGCGAGAAGTTCGACGTGAGATACGATTCTTTGGGGTCTATGTGAATCTTGCTGTGTGATTAATTGTTGACACTCTAAATGTACCGGTGTGCGGTCGCATGGGATGATATTTAAGGATACCGTTGTCGGTGACCACACGAAGCGGTGATTATTTGCAAGGATAAATTTTGGGCCAAAGAATGATTGCGTGAAATTTTTCAAATATTGGTACCAGAATGTTACATATATGAACGTTCTCGGTTCTTATTACTCCATTCTTCTTGGCAACCCACCGCATAAATTTTAACCAAATGATATGAGTGGAAATATTTTCCAAATGTTCGTCAATATATATATTGTGTTATTGGGAATACACTTCGATCACCTAACTGTCTCCTTTAATACAATATGTAAGTACGAAAGTAATTTATGGTGGTAATTTTACCAGTTTGAAAAATAATACTTATTGATCAACGTGTTAAATTTGCGATTGGAAAATATAAAATAGTTTCTTACATATTGCCAGAATCTCAATGATTTTTAACCGAAAAGCAAAGGTTAGATGAAACGTAACGGGGGAAGTTGAATTTATTAACTATAAACATAGACACTGTGCTTTCATTAATCCTATCGAGCATAAGTATTGTATTTATATATACGCAAGATTCCACGCGAAAGAGTGAACAAGTAATGCGTATTTATTCGCTTCCCCATTCGCATTTACACAATAAAAATACAAATGCAAAAAGCTTACCGGTTATTCTTCTAATCATCCATCAATTACTGTACCGATTTTAATTTTGAAAATTTCATTACGTTGCCCCTAAGCTTATAAAAGGATAAGCATCGTTGGTGCTGTAAAGAAAAGGAAACGAGCGTCGTCAATCATTCGACAACTAATCCTATCGATCACAAGTATTGTATTTGTATATACAGGAAATTCCACGCGAAAGAGTGAACAAGTAATGCGTATTAATTCGCTTCCCCATTCGCATTTACACAATAAAAATACAAATGCAAAAAGCTTACCGGTTATTCTTCTAATCACCCAACAACTATGGTACCGATTTTAACTTCGTGAATGTTATTACATCATTTCTACGCTTAGAAAACGACAAAAATTGTTGGTGCTGAAAAAAAAGGAAACGATCGTCGTCAATTATTCGACAACTAATGCTATCGAGTACAAGCATTGTATTTATATATATAGGAGATTCCACGCGAAAGAGTGAAGAAGTAATACGTATTTATTCGCTTCTCCATTCGTATTCACACAATAAAAATACAAATGCAAAAAACTTACCGGTTATTCTTCTAATCATCCATCAATTACTGTACCGATTTTAATTTTGAAAATTTCATTACGTTGTCCCTAAGCTTATAAAAGGATAAGCATCGTTGGTGCTGTAAAGAAAACGAAACGAGCGTCGTCAATCATTCGACAACTAATCCTATCGATCACAAGTATTGTATTTATATACACAGGAAATTCCACGCGAAAGAGTGAACAAGTAATGCGTATTTATTCGCTTCCCCATTCGCATTTACACAATTAAAATACAAATGCAAAAAGCTCACCGGTTATTCTTCTAATTACTGATCGAAAGAATTTTCGAAATTTTATTATGTTATCGCGACGCTTATAAAAGGATAAGAATCGTTGGTGCTGAAAAAAAAGAAAACGATCGTCGTCAATCATTCGACAACTAATCCTGTCGAGCACAAGTATTGTATTATATTTATATATATAGGAGATTCCACGCGAAAGAGTGAACAAGTAATACGTATTTATTCGCTTCCCCATTCGCATTTACACAATTAAAATACAAACGCAAAAAGCTTACCGGTTATTCTTCTAATCGCCCATCAACTATGGTACCGATTTTAACTTCGTGAAATTTTATTACATCATTGCTACGCTTAGAAAACGATAAGAATTGTTGGTGCTGAAAAAAAAGGAAACGATCGTCGTCAATCATTCGACAACTAATCCTATCGAGCACAAGTATTGTATTTGTATATACAGGAAATTCCACGCGAAAGAGTGAACAAGTAATGCGTATTAATTCGCTTCCCCATTCGCATTTACACAATAAAAATACAAATGCAAAAAGGTTACCGGTTATTCTTCTAATCACCCATCAACTATGGTACCGATTTTAACTTCGTGAAATTTTATTACATCATTGCTACGCTTAGAAAACGATAAGAATTGTTGGTGCTGAAAAAAAAAAACGATCGTCGTCAATTATTCGATCGTCGTCATTGTATTTATATATCATTCGACATGTAATGTGTATTTATTCGCTTCTCCACGTATTCACACAATCAAAATACAAATGCTATCGATTCTTTTAATCACAACCGATTTGAATTTTGTATTTCAATTATATACATTGTATTTATAGGAGATTCCACGCAAAAGAGCGAACATGTAATGTGTATTTATTCGCTTCTCCATTCGTATTCACACAATCAAAATACAAATGCAAATAACTTGCCGATCATTCTTTTAATCACCCGTCAATTACAGTACCGATTTGAATTTTGTAAAATTTCATTACATTATCCCTACGCTTATAAAAGGATAAGAATCGTTTGTGCTGAAAAAAAAGGAAACGATTGTCGTCAATTATTCGACAACTAATGCTATCGAGTACAAGCATTGTATTTATATATACAGGAGATTCCACGCGAAAGAGCGAACATGTAATGTGTATTTATTCGCTTCTCCATTCGTATTCACACAATCAAAATACAAATGCAAATAACTTACCGATTATTCTTTTAATCACCCGTCAATTACAGTACCGATTTGAATTTTGTAAAATTTCATTACATTATCCCTACGCTTATAAAAGGATAAGAATCGTTTATGCTGAAAAAAAAGGAAACGATCGTCCTCAATCATTCGACAACTCCCACACAACGATATCGACTTCGAAAAATTCCATCGTTGTGAATTCGCAAAAATCATCGCCAATAAAGACCCGGCAAGAAACCCATTCCACAATACTACGCAGGCTCAAGAACTTTCGAAATATTTTAGCCGTTCGCGCGCTTATGTAGAAGATATTATTCTACATTACGCTCGCCGCGGGACTTTAAATTGCCGCGATGACAAATTGTCTCCGAAATACGCGCGCGCCGCTCAGTTTTCATTGTGCTGCTTAACTCTCCGAGAAAACAGGCTTTAAAGTTAACCGGCAACTCGTGTGCGCGTAGGCATCGTCCGCGATGCCAACTCGCGGTCCTTATCGCTCCTCATGCCGTGCAGGATAATTCGCGAGGGTATTACATCGAGATTGACTGTCTTCGGGACAATAATTTAATCTAACCGAAATTGCGGGAGACAGTTTATCCGGAGCTTACGGCGAATTGGGATGTCACAGAGGCAAATTAAATTGAACCCGGGACTATAGGTCGCAGTAGACAAAGGATCGAGACACTCGAATGGCGGCGGGCCCGATGCGATCGATAGCGTCATTCTTTCACCCGGCATCGATCGTTGTCACGTCGACTTCGAGCGGAAGCTATTTTTTCACCGCACATACTACATACATAATACATAGCCGGCCGGGAGCGGGTGGTGGTGTGAATGCAATATCTTACTCCATTAATATCCGCAGGATAGGGCGTCCTCATACCGGTCTTCTTGAATGCATTCTATTATACTCCCTTCTGGGGAGTACTCGGTATATCGGTATACCTATTCCACGCAAAAGTCTGTCTAGCCCGCTCTGCTGTCGTCTCGCGCCCTCTCTCTCTCTTGATCTTTCGACCCCAACGAACCATATTGGCCGACGTTGGTCGCGTCGCAGATTGAGCAGCTTCATCCGCCTTTCAGCGCAGAAACACTATAGACGTATCGACCCCGTACTTCGAAATTATTAAACGTTTCTGGGAGTGCACTTATTCCGAAAGCGTCCGCGGACAATGGGGCTCGTGTGGCCCGGTGCTTTCTTGCTCTTTGATCTGCAGCAATGGCCCTCTGGCGGCGAAATTGTTCGGCAAAAATGTCTGTCTTCTCGTAAAAGACGAATGTCGTGTTTCTTCGATTGGCTCGGGTTCCGCGTACTTTGTTCTGAATAACCCGCGCACCCTGTTCTGTGTCGGAATGCGTTCCATTATACATTCGCATGGCAACAGAGGTACATATGTCAGATGTACGTCACACATACGCCGGAGTATACGACCGCCCGACGCTGCGGATGGAGCAGCCACTTTTCTCATATTCCTTTTTCGCTCTTCTTTTGCGGACTGGCGAAACTGAATTTTTTAGGGGGCAAAGGCGAGGGAAAAAGCTTCCCGTTCATGGGACGAGAATAATTACTTGAATTTTATTTTACAGCGCGCACGCTTCCGGACAGTCGTTTGAACACAAGGAAGAACTTAGTGGCTGCAAAAAGCTAACTCTTTTGACACAATGTAAAATTTCACAGCCGCTAGATTCTTACTGCGAATTTAACGTATTAAATTGATGACTTTAATAATGAAGAAAAGGTCGGGCGAAAAGGTACGGCGGTGGCCTGGGAGTGCAGGAAAAGGTGGAAATAATGTGCGAGCATATATATATATAGGCAACCCACGTGAAAACGGTCTCTGTAAACTATAAAAGCAGTGACGTAAGAGGTTCTATGGAAAGTTAATGTTACTGTCACCACTTGCGTATTCTCAACGTTTCTCCTTTCTTGCCGAAGCAAAGAATCCGAATGAACGAGTCGGATGTGTGTGTCGGGTGAGCTACACTGAACAAATATCAATAACTAAAATCTGGGAAAAGTTACTTGCGCCGGGAAAACATTTACCTGCTCGACACAAGCAATTTCCACTTGCAATGTTTTTGCGTATTTTCATATCCCAACGAGAAAATTACGTGTTCCATTCTGGCAACCTACCTTGTACATACTGCATATATAATGTACAAGACGTAAGAAATATTATAGGGATACACGTGCAAGGAATACACCAGTTTCTCACACCAATATAATCAGACGACCGTCGTCCAATTATAGAGCACCTCATGAACGAAAGTTAAGCAGTTGAATCATATCAACTGCACCCGCGTTGCGCCGAAAGTAATATTAGGAGTTTTCTACGTGGAAACGTGACCACTTAGTATGGCCTGTTGTAAAAAATGGCGAACTGGGAATCGCGTGTAGGTTATCTATGCCTACTTAACGCTATCATTAATAAAAGTGACTATGCTAACGTAGTAGAAAATATCGATCATAGTCGAAGACATAAGAACATTTATGGAACCTACATATGTACGAGTTCCTCACATATTATCGCATATATCATGCGCGTGCATTCCGTCGGAAGGAATGATAGGAGTTTCGTAGAAGACATGTCCACATGCTATGGGAGACGGACGAAAAATAATGGATTGAAGATCCACTCGCGTGTAGATTATCCGTTCTTAACCCCTTCTTTTCGTTTAAGAAACATGATTTTTTATACTAAAATTAACTTAATTCATGTGACTGAAGGCAACAATATACTTATTACAGAAATTATCTATGCCTACTTATCACTATCATTAACCCTTTGCGGACGAGCGACGCATATGTGCGTTCAGCATAAGATATTCCATATATATGCACGTGCATTCCGTCGGAAGGAATGAAGTTTCGTAGAAGACATACTTATGCTCGAAGATCCACTCGCGTGTAGATTATCCGTTCTTAACCCCTTCTTTTCGTTTAAGAAAAATGACTTTTTATACTAAAATTAACTTAATTCATGTGAATGAAGGCAACAATACACTTATTACAGAAATTATCTATGCCTACTTAACGCTATCATTAATAAAAGTGACTATGCCAACGTAGTAGAAAATATCGATCATAGTCGAAGACGTAAGAACATTTATGGAACCTACATATGTACGAGTTCCTCACATATTATCGCATATATCATGCACGTGCATTCCGTCGGAAGGAATGATAGGAGTTTCGTAGAAGACATGTCCACATGCTATGGGAGACGGACGAAAAATAATGGATTGAAGATCCACTCGCGTGTAGATTATCCGTTCTTAACCCCTTCTTTTCGTTTAAGAAAAATGACTTTTTATACTAAAATTAACTTAATTCATGTGAATGAAGGCAACAATATACTTATTACAGAAATTATCTATGCCTACTTATCACTATCATTAATAAAAGTGACTATGCCAACGTAGTAGAAAATATCGATCATAGTCGAAGACGTAAGAACATTTATGGAACCTACATATGTAGGAGTTCCTCACATATTATCGCATATATCATGCACGTGCATTCCGTCGGAAGGAATGATAGGAGTTTCGTAGAAGACATGTCCACATGCTATGGGAGACGGACGAAAAATAATGGATTGAAGATCCACTCGCGTGTAGATTATCCGTTCTTAACCCCTTCTTTTCGTTTAAGAAAAATGATTTTTTATACTAAAATTAACTTAATTCATGTGAATGAAGGCAACAATATACTTATTACAGAAATTATCTATGCCTACTTAACGCTATCATTAATAAAAGTGACTATGCTAACGTAGTAGAAAATATCGATCATAGTCGAAGACGTAAGAACATTTATGGAACCTACATATGTACGAGTTCCTCACATATTATCGCATATATCATGCACGTGCATTCCGTCGGAAGGAATGATAGGAGTTTCGTAGAAGACATGTCCACATGCTATGGGAGACGGACGAAAAATAATGGATTGAAGATCCACTCGCGTGTAGATTATCCGTTCTTAACCCCTTCTTTTCGTTTAAGAAAAATGATTTTTTATACAAAAATTAACTTAATTCGTGTGAATGAAGGCAACAATATACTTATTACAGAAATTATCTATGCCTACTTATCACTATCATTAATAAAAGTGACTATGCTAACGTAGTAGAAAATATCGATCATAGTCGAAGACGTAAGAACATTTATGGAACCTACATATGTACGAGTTTCTCACATATTATCGCATATATCATGCACGTGCATTCCGTCGGAAGGAATGATAGGAGTTTCGTAGAAGACATGTCCACATGCTATGGGAGACGGACGAAAAATAATGGATTGAAGATCCACTCTCGTGTAGATTATCCGTTCTTAACCCCTTCTTTTCATTTAAGAAAAATGATTTTTTATACTAAAATTAACTTAATTCATGTGAATGAAGGCAACAATATACTTATTACAGAAATTATCTATGCCTACTTAACACTATCATTAATAAAAGTGACTATGCTAACGTAGTAGAAAATATCGATCATAGTCGAAGACGTAAGAACATTTATGGAACCTACATATGTACAAGTTCCTCACATATTATCGCATATATCATGCACGTGCATTCGGTCGGAAGGAATGATAGGAGTTTCGTAGAAGACATGTCCACATGCTATGGGAGACGGACGAAAAATAATGGATTGAAGATCCACTCCCGTGTAGATTATCCGTTCTTAACCCCTTCTTTTCGTTTAAGAAAAATGATTTTTTATCCTAAAATTAACTTAATTCATGTGAATGAAGGCAACAATATACTTATTACAGAAATTATCTATGCCTACTTAACGCTATCATTAATAAAAGTGACTATGCTAACGTAGTAGAAAATATCGATCATAGTCGAAGGCGTAAGAACATTTATGGAACCTACATATGTACGAGTTCCTCACATATTATCGCATGTATCATGCACGTGCATTCCGTCGGAAGGAATGATAGGAGTTTCGTAGAAGACATGTCCACATGCTATGGGAGACGGACGAAAAATAATGGATTGAAGATCCACTCGCGTGTAGATTATCCGTTCTTAACCCCTTCTTTTCGTTTAAGAAAAATGACTTTTTATACTAAAATTATCTTAATTCATGTGAATGAAGGCAACGATATACTTATTACAGAAATATTTATTTATTTATAATTAGTAAATGTACATTTTAATAGACATATGGTTCTTACGCAAAATTTGTAATATTAAGGATATCCTGAGAAATATTGGTATAAAAAAATAAAATTCGTATTTCTAAAAATAATATACGTAATAAAATACAGCGCGAAAAGTATTATGTACATTATAACACGCACAGAGTCCGAAGTGGTGAAATACGACTATAGTAATGAAAAAATACAAAACATAGCAGAAGATATCAGAAATATTCTAGAAACCCACACACATACGAGTTAATCATACACCATGGAATATAATATATACACCATATATCATACACGCGCACCACGTCGAAAGGAATATTAACAGCTTTGTGGGAAAAGAAACTTGCTATGGGGCGCGTTTGAAAAATCGCTGATCCAAGGACACCCACACCTCTACAACAATATTCACAGAAGAAGACAGAAATTGGAAACTTCACACTCCCGAATTCCCTCGCAACATCTGTCCAAATAAATCGAAGTGTCCGGTAAATGCGCGAACTCACGTCCCACTTATCTCCGCATTTTATGCGCCACTAGACAAGCGTTTCTCCAAATTTCTATTCGTCGCCTACCATTGGCCAGGTCCGCACGCGCTTCGACCAATTTAAATAAATGATAGTCGACTTAAACGCGGGCCATTACCGATGCGGAGTATTCTCGTATAATCCCTGCGATTTCTTTTCTCCCCAGCCTCACACTCCTCTTTGTACTTCGCCTACGACCGGCGAGGACACCCCTTTTTTTTCGAGTGCACCTTCTAATTTTATTTCTTCCACCCCTTTGTACCCTCGGCTCGGCGTTGTCGGATTCTTATCGGAAATGTAGGGTAAAGTAAGCAGGGATTGACCGTTCTGCGTTCATGAACGAATATCTGAAAATCGCTATAGGTATATTTTCATTGTTTTGAATATCAGTCTAAAGCACAATCTGTATGTCATCAGGATATTGATATATCCTTTATGTTTAGCCTACGGTATGTACCACGAGCCTGACTGATGTCACTTGCGCTTGACTCGTAATCGTGGAAGAAACATAATTGCAGGTTATATTATGTACGATCCATCAAGTATAAAAACCGACAAAGCATACGTAATCAAAATATAAGATAAAGTAAGCAGGGATTCACCGTTCTGCGTTCATGAACGAATATCTGAAAATCGCTATAGGTATATTTTCATTGTTTTGAATATCAGTCTAAAGCACAATCTGTATGTCATCAGGATATTGATATATCCTTTATGTTTAGCCTACGGTATGTACCACGAGCCTGACTGATGTCACTTGCGCTTGACTCGTAATCGTGAAAGAAACATAATTAAAAATGGTTATATTATATACGATCCATGAAAAAAGTATAAAAACCGACAAAGTTGTTAATCAAAATATAAGGTAATGATTTTTAACACGTGATTGACCGTTTTGCGTTCATGAACGAATATCTGAAAATCGCTATAGGTATATTTTCATTGTTTTGAATATCAGTCTAAAGCACAATCTGTATGTCATCGTCTTGCAATACAGAATTCTTGTGTAGATTACCTGTGATTAATAACATGCTGTGAAAGAATTGTTACAGATTTCTTAAGAGAAAGAGCTAAGTGCTTAACGATATCTTTTAGAAAAGACCGGTGAATTTATAATCATTTTGCAGTCTATATAGTATTTTTGAAAAAAATATATGATTTGTATGTGATGGAATAACCTCACTGAACGTATAAAAAACGGTATATTCTCAGTCAATGCTCGAAGAAGAATATTCCAGAATGCGTCAAGAAACAATTGCCGATCGCCCTTCATTGTAACGTACACAAAGCAGAACCTAATAGATTTCGGAAAATATCACGTCATGCCGCCTGTATGGCGGCATTGGATTTTTTCTGGAATATTTATGATGTCACGAGTATGGCGTCATTCATTCACTAAGGGTTAAATCTATCGTTGTGTTATTAACCCATTTGCATCATTTGACGGAATAATCCGCAAACAAAAACTGACCATTATCACCGAGAGCGGATAAATCTGCACACAATAATTTTTGTTTCACTTTTATCAGCAATCGTTAAAGACCGTCGATAAACGAATAACAAAAATTCAGTAAAATATTAATTTTCTTATTTTTCTGGTTAATATTAAAAATAATAAAATATTAAAAACAAGGTAGATAATAAAATTAACGAAAAATTATTTTTCCATTTTAGCTGCGCATGTCGGATTTTTGACTAAGATTGCGGATTTAGAGCGATGATGCAAATGGGTTAATAAATAAAATTTTCTTTCTGTTTCCTTGCAGGCTGCACATATTCTTACAACATTTTTCTGTCCTAATATTCCAAAAAATAATGAATGCAACATTACACGTTTACGTTATACACCTTTCATTCGATCACTATTCTAAGCGGTCAATCACTGTATACTTTATCCTATACCATACTACTGGCTTCCTCGCAGCTACCATCACCTCGCCAAACTCACACTCCGCGTTCCTTCGCCTCATCCACCCCTCGTTTTTTCCCTCCTCACATTCTCATCTCATTCCTCTCCTTCGCTTCCGTTTTCTGGCGGAAGCGGATATGGAAATGGTGGGACCGGGTGTGGGCCGGTGGTCCTTACGACTTTCAGGCTCGTAGTGCTTTTGTTTCGGCTCCCGCCGGGGGAATAGGCAATGCATATCTTATAACCGCGCGATGTCTACCCTCTCGCACTTCCCTTCCGTCACCATTCTCGTCTGCTCAGCTCGAACAGACTTTGCCGAGACTCGTGCGGCAACCTTCTGTTTCTTCTCGGAACCTAGCACCCGCGGGAGTCATTTCAATTGTCTCATGGCAGTAATTTCGACTGCTGCGAGTGGATTAAAGAGCGTGCGATCGATGGCCTGACGGAATCGTTGCCGAAGCGGATTACGGCAATTTCGTCTTGGAATGTGCCGCACGGTGAATGTTTTGGTCGTTTGACGGGATTATACGAGGTCTTGTCTTTATATGCTTGAACTGACGGTGAATGTGGGAGATGAATGAGACATAGGATTAACCCTTTGACTGCTATAGGCGCATATATGTGTCCATCGGTATCTATCGGTGCCAAATATGGACGCATGTACATATACGTCCTCAATTATCAATGCACGAGATGGATACAGATGCGTTCTTTGCCAAATAATTTTCTTGCATTATTTAATTTGGCGTAAATGAAGAAGAATTTAGTTGTGCATATATTATTACAGATTTCGGCGGACTTATCGTTTCGATTTCTTACTTATTGCGGCCACAGTTATCAATGCAAGAAATGAATATAGATGCGTTGTTTATTAAATAATATTTTTGCATTATTTAATTTGGCGTAAATGAAGAAGTGTTATTACAACTTATTTGCGTCTTATATAACCAACCAATACAGTTCGCACTAGCGAAACGTGTTTCATCCTCAGCGAGTGCTTCGGCCGAAAGTATTCAGCAGTTAAAGAGTTAAAGTAAGAAGGCTGAACTATATTTCTGGAAGCAAAATCTTGGCAACTGATTTTAAAATGAATATGTTTTGAATTTACCCAGTAGTATTGTCTTAAAAATCACAAGTACAGTGACATTTGAAGCAATTGTGATCGCTTAAGTAGAAATCAGTTATGGCTTAAATTTTTTAAATGAATGTGTTTTGAATTTACCCAGTAGTATTGTCTTAAAAATCACAAGTACAGTGACATTTGAAGCAATTGTGATTGCTTAAGTAGAAATCAGTTATGGCTTAAACGCAAAACTCAGAAAGTTGAAATTTGAGAAAGTCTGATGTCGACGATGTGTCGTTTGTCTGCAAATAAGATCGGTAAAAAAACAAAACGACAGGAAAATATTTATTAATATTAGTTAAGTGTCCAGTGGACTACTTGCCGTCCCACTAGACAAAGCTGAAGGAAAAATATGGAGAATGAATACTCACAACTACCGTAATTATCAATAAACATAGATCGCATTCGATGAAAAATACGTGAAGACTCCCGGAGTTTTCGGAAAGCGTACATAGTTCGTTCCGTGTGCGACAACAAACTTCGGAACCCAATTTCCATGACACAGCGTCGCTGGCCATTGAAACACCTCCGCGCACTCCGGCGTGAATTCGTTGGGTATCGTTGTTAATGGCTTCCCGAGAATTTTCATTGATACAGGGGGGGCTAGTGCACTTATCGTTCGCGAAGAGTCCCATCGACGAATCGAAAATTGGCCCGGCGCCAAAACGGCTTCCGGTTTGGCCGATTGAACGAATATACACGGTATACAGTTTTATTCCGGAAGAAGCGACACGCTCGGCATCGGCCAGTTGTTTATTACTACTAGGCTATGCGCTTCGACTTGACTTTTTTCTTCAACGAGACGACATAGAATAGGAAGAATGAATATATTGGGTTGGAGGGAAAGTTCTGTCGTATTTTAAAGAAAATATTTGAATTAATTTATCAAAATATGTGTTTAATATTAATCATAATACATTTAATGTGTTGTATGATGAATGCCAAACTCTTCTGCATTTTCTCGACTTGTTAAATGCGGATTATTTTCCAACATGGATCGTAAAACATCATTATCGATCTTGGATAGTCGTCCAGATCGATCACTTTCTTGGAGGCTCAGATCCCCGGAACGAAATTTGCTAAACCATCTTTGACAAGTACGAACATTTACAATATCTTTTCCAAATACCACACATAAATTTTTACATGCAACCGATGCGTTGCTTCCTTTTTGGAATTCATACAAAATGCAGTGTCATAAATGCACTTTATCTACTGACATGTTTTTCACTTTAAATATCACAAGTAAACGATGAACGGTAAAAAAGGACTCCTTTTATATTATACAGCAGCTATAAAAAACAAATAAAAAATCCGAATGATTCACTAGCCAGATGTTTTCTTTATTTACAAGAAAAATTACCTGACTATTAAAAATACGACAGAACTTTCCCTCCAACCCAATAGATGTTCATAGGAAAGAGTGAAGTTGTCGGGTAGGCGGAAAAAGTATTTTTCGGAAGACAAAAGCATGAAGACGACAACGATGTCTTCTCATTTTGATATTACGTACCTTGAATCGCACATAAAAATTTATCAATGAAACACAGTTCAGTTTATTAACACATTAACTGTCACTGTGGTCATCAGTGACCGGTGCAAAAGATTTTACTAAAAATGCAAAAAATCCGCAATGAAGCCTATTTGCAATTTTGAAATCAATTGATATTTTGATACTAACAAGTGTACAACTATATGTAGCAAAATACGCATTGGCAGTCAACGTGTTAATACCGTGTAAATTTTTATCACTATTTTGATATATTCAAATATAAGTATATACGTATATAGGCCAAGTAAGTAACATCTTCAATGTAAAATAATTGTCAAGAACCATTTTGCAATATTTGGAGTTGGGAGGACAGTTCTAGTATATATTACTTAAAATATTTTATATTAATAGTACATATTTTATGATAACAGTTCTAAAATACATTACTTATATACTTATTATAGTGGCTCACTTGTTCGCCATTTGAATTAACTGATCATTTTCATATGTCTTGTTTCACACTTTTTTTGCCTTCACAACGTTTTATAATATTGTTAATAATACACAGCCTTTGTTTCTGATAACCAGCGTATTATTTGTATTATTTGTAATCAATTGTACTACTAATTATTAAAGCAAACGATTAAGTCAAAGTATATGTATCGTATCTTGAAGAAAAATTATAATTTAATCATCAAAAACTTCGTTGCAATGTGTTCGCGTAGAGAACAACATTGTTCATCACACATTACAGTGCTGTATCGTTTACGCATGATTCGCATCGAACTCTGCTGTATAGAAGTTTTCTCTTGAAGTGGCACAAGAAATCAAATCAAAATATAGTAAAATTACTAAGGTATATAAAAAAATATCAGCGCGTTTTGTTACGACGCACAAACCACCGGCCCTTGGAAATTTTAATCTCCATAGGCTATAAAACCGACGTGGGACAAAGAAAACGGGATTGCATTGTTTGTTCTGACAGAAAATACCTGGTGACAAGCGTCAAACGACTCATTATTGTCAAACGTGCATAAATCAGCCTACAATGCATATTGGGAAGTGTTTTAAAATGTATCACACTGTACAGAATTATAAAAAATAAAACATTAATTTTTTTCCAATTATATACCTTTCGGTGTCAACAAATTCATATAAGTCCAATATCATTATAATACGTTACTTGGTTCCAAAACTATACAAAATAATATGAGGGTCTGTAAATGCACGTTTATACCACAAAGTGGCGCTGAGTAGCTGGTAGCTAACATCCAAAATATTTAGGAGTGCAAAGGGTTAACAGTATCCTAATATGTTCATATAATTCACATTCTTCTACCAAACGACGTCACTATTCAATGTCTGTAAAACTTTCTGATTGCCCTCTTTCACGGATCTCTCGTTCTGCGACTAGCTCCAAAGAGAGTAACAAGAAAACCGTTGCTTATTTCGGATCAATACCCTATTCCGCCAAAGTGCCTTGTTCTACTCATTCGTACGACAGTGAATATCGCCGTTCGCGACGCTTGGACTTTCGAGAACGTCTTCCGTGAGTAACAATGCTAAACAGTCGGCGCTCGCGAAATTTGTACTCGTAATTAGAGAATAATGGGAAACGACGCGGCGGATGAGGAAGTCGTTAGGGCATCGTTCGAAGACGATTTATTTGCGCACGACACAATTCGCCCCGCGTGCAAACGGAATATCAATTGAATCATGGACCGTTTCGCAGAAAGGCCGTCCTTAAATCGCACGTAAAGAGGAGCCGCGATCTGAACACCTGTGCCGAACGCGCTAAGGAGGAGAAAAATCGAGCAGAGGCCACGGACGGTTGTTTACAATTCATTAACAACGAGGGGTTTGATCAGCGGGCAAACATTTGCACGGTCCTTTTTTCTGCCAGACATAACTTGAGCAGAAGAGAGGCGAGGGAGAGGAGTTGACGTGGCGTGTTGCCGTCAGCAGGCCGTGGCTCTGCGAAATTGTTGCAAAAATATTGTTAGTGCGGAAGGAAGACGTCAGTTTTCATTACTCGCGAAATCGATTTTAACGGTTTGCGGAAATACCGAACGTTGCCTTCCGTGTCATTTTGAGGACGACACTTTGTACGCGCTGCACATGAAATTGTAATGAAGGTACATTTTCTGTGCGTAATTTAAGTACATTTTTCATGTGCGTAATTTAATTTTATTTCATCCTTCGGCACGCTTAATATATAAACGTTATACTTAACGTGCTGTATCAATATTTTGAATTTGTTTCATTTAGAAATTTCGGAAATCGCCAAATTAACATTTTAAGAACTACTAAGAAATCTGTAAGGAATACGCCTGGGACTGCACGTTTTTGGGAAACTTGTACGTTACAAAAAATCATAACTTTGTTATTTATGAAGCAATTTTTGTGAAACTTTCAGAAAATATAATTAGAAGTATTTTAGGTATTATAATATAATATAATTGGAAGTATTTTAGGTATTATTACAAAAATTATATTTTTTAATAACTGTCATAACTTTTTTTACCAAAAAATGAAAATACGAAAAAAACTTGAAGGCTATCCATTTTAATGCATTGAATATTGATGTAAATACTTAAATAGACAAAATCTAGTAAAATAAAGTATTAATACAAACTTTTCATTTTTTTCATCATTAAGGAATGTATTTATTTCTAATTATTACATACATTTTTATGGTCAAATTTCTAAAAACCGAATACATCGCCTACGCTTTAGTTTTGCGTCATTTAATTTTATTTCATACTACGGCACGTTTAATATACGCACGTTGTATCTAACGTGCTGTACCAATATTTCGAATTTATTTCGCTTAAAAATTTCGGAAATCGCGAAATTAATGCAAACTTTTTATTTTTTTGTCCTTAAGAAATGTATTTATTTTTAATTATTATATATTTTAATTTTTAAATTTCTAAAAAACGTATACCTCGCCTACGCTTTACTTTTGAGACAGTTTCGAGACGACGACATAATCTCTATCATTCTCCAGCCGATTCCGGTCGGTGTCCACCAAACAACATGTAATCAAAGTACGTTTTCCAAATATGCACTTTATGTGCCTAATTTAATTTAATTTTATGCTTCGGCATGCTTAATATATGAACGTTATGTCTAACACGCTGTATCAATATTTTGAATTTATTTCACTTAAACAATTTCAAAAATTGTGAAATTAATACAACCTTTCTATTTTCTTTATCATTAAGAAATGTATTTATTTTTAATTATTACATAAATTCTAATTTTTAAATTTCTAAAAACTGAAAATATCGCCTACGCTTTAGTTTTGAGACAGTTTTGAGACGACGACATAATCTCTATCATTCTCCAACCGATTCCGGTCGGTTTCCACCAAACAACATGTAATCAAAGTACGTTTTCCAAATATGCACTTTATGTGCGTCATTTAATTTAATTTTATGCTTCGGCATGCTTAATATATGAACGTTATGTCTAACGTGCTGTATTAATAGTTCGAATTTATTTCACTTAAAAATTTCGTAAATTGCGAAATAAATACAAAGACCTTATTTTTTCATCATTAAGAAATGTATTTATTTTTAATTATTATATATTTTAATTTTTAAATTTCTAAAAAACGTATACCTCGTCTACGCTTTACTTTTGAGACAGTTTTGAGACGACGACATAATCTCTATCATTGTCCAGCCGATTCCGGTCGGTGTCCACCAAACAAAATGTAATGAAAGTACGTTTTCCAAATATCCACTTTATGTGCGTAATTTAATTTAATTTTATGCTTCGGCATGCTTAATACACGAACGTTATATCTAACGTGCTGTATTAATAGTTCGAATTTATTTCACTTAAAAATTTCGTAAATTGCGAAATAAATACAAACACCTTATTTTTTCATCATTAAGAAATGTATCTATTTTTAATTATTATATATTTGAATTTTTAAATTTCTAAAAAACGTATACCTTCTCTACGCTTTACTTTTGAGACAGTTTTGAGACGGCGCCATAATCTCTATCATTCTCCAGCCGATTCCGGTCGGTGTCCATCAAACAAAATGTAATGAAAGTACGTTTTCCAAATATGCACTTTATGTGCGTAATTTAATTTAATTTTATGCTTCGGCATGCTTAATACACGAACGTTATATCCAACGTGCTGTATTAATAGTTCAAATTTATTTCACTTAAAAATTTCGTAAATTGCGAAATAAATACAAACACCTTATTTTTTCATCATTAAGAAATGTATTTATTTTTAATAATCATATATTTTAATTTTTAAATTTCTAAAAAACGTATACCTCGCCTACGCTTTACTTTTGCGACAGTTTCGAGACGGCACCATAATCTCTATCATTCTCCGGCCGATTCCGGTCGGTGTCCGTCAAACAAAAACTCCCGCATCGTTCCTCCCCCTCCCATCTTACCATCAGCCGAAAAAAATAGACGTCGCCGACTTAATCTCTCCAGTCTTTCCGCGCACACGGGCGAGCAAGACGAATTTTAATCCCGTTTATTCGCCGTCACGAGGATGCAGCGCTGCAGCGCGCAGATAAACTTTCTCGCTGACAAGTTCGATATTTTTATTCCGGCCAGCGCCGTCGGCGCGTAAGCTCTCTTAGTTGGCAGACGGGACGTTTAACCAGCACCCTCGAATTGTGTTAAACGCTTCCTCGAGAGCGATCGACGCCCGAATTTCCATGAGAGGCTCTGATTGAGGGCGATTTCGAAGTTACGAGGATCCTTACGCTTCCTTGCACATCATTGTCGTTGCCTCTTGAAACTCCGAGGCTGCTCCTTTGTCTTCCTTCGCGACGCCCTGCCTCCACTCTGTGTTTCCTTCGAGGTAACCCCTCACGTCAATCCACCCGAATCCACCCCGTACCAGCTCCAACTCTTTCCCTCTCGCGCCGCAACTCGCTACCGCGCTTTCTCTTGCGGAATTCGATTTAGCACTAACGCGCGACGGATTCGACGCCAGAAACGCTCGCCTGTTTCGTTTCATTTCGTGCGTCACCCTACGAAATCGACGTCTCCCCGTTCGCGAATCATAGAGTTCGGCCGATCTCGCGGGGGTGCTGAAACGAGTGACGAGGAGGAAGATTGTTTATTTACCTAAGTTCTACGGTTCGGCAATAGTGAAGGATTCGGGACAGGAAGTTTGGCGGGTTAACACTCTAATACGTTTGCGGACATTAAAAGTTTCGGCGAGGTGCAAAAATTGAGAGGTAATTTAGTTTTGAATTGGTTGTGATGTCCGAAATTTGATTAAACGCGTTTTATAAGGGTAGTCAGATTTTCATATTTTAGTTCAGTTAGTGACAGGTATAATAAATACAAAAACTTAAGGTTATATAAAATTAAATTCAAAATAATTGACTTTAAGATTTGAAAGCTATGGCATTTATGTCATTCTGCATTATCATGAAAATGAATGCTATAGCATTCACGTCATTCTGCACCACCATGAAAATGAATGTTGTAGCATTCATGTCATTTTGTATCATCTTGAAAATGAATCCTATAGCATTCATGTTATTTTGCATCATCGTGAAAATGAATACTATAGCATTCATGTCATTCTGCATCATCATGAAAATGAATGCTATAGCATTCATGTCATTCTGCATCATCATGAAAATGAATCCTATAGCATTCATGTAATTTTGCATCATCCTGAAAATGAATGCTATAGCATTCATGTCATTCTGCATCATAATGAAAATGAATCCTATAGCATTCATGGCATTCTGCATTATCATGAAAATGAATGCTATAGTATTTGTGTCATTCTGCATCATCATGAAAATGAATGCTATAGCATTCATGTCATTCTGCATCATAATGAAAATGAATCCTATAGCATTCATGGCATTCTGCATTATCATGAAAATGAATGCTATAGTATTTGTGTCATTCTGCATCATCATGAAAACGAATTCTATAGCATTCATGTCATTCTGCATCCTCTTCCCATAGCATTCACGTCCGCGAACGTGTTAAGGACCGCTAAGAAATGTGTAAGAAAAACGCCTGGGATCGCACGTTTTTGTCAAACTTGTACGTCACAGAAAATCATAACTTTGTCATCTATGAAGCAATTTTTGTGAAACTTTCAGAAATTGTATAATTGGAAGTATTTTAGCGTGAGCGGTCCTTAAAGGGTTAAGGAGTGCGTGCAAAATCATGTGGCAAAATCATGCGCCATCGGCAGTGGACGTGTTACGACGCACAAATTACCGGACATTGAAAACTTTAATCTCGATAGGCCATAAAACCTACACCAGATTCAATACAACAGATGCATTCTTCCATACACCGAACCCCATCACATCAGCTGAAGTGCACTAATAACCCTATCCATTTTCTTACCTGTAATCACCACGTTCTTTTCAACCCACCGGTTTACAACCTCATCCTTAATAAACCCACATTTTTCCGTATTCCTATTGGTGCATTTCAGCAGTAGAAATCCGTATAAAAACGAGCACATCATACACGCCGTCACTCATCTACAAGGCAGTAAACGATACACCATCAACGACACACAGCACCGTAAATCTACATTTTCACCTAATTTAGCTTCACATTGTATATATATTTTGTTTTTTACACATACATCTTTTCTTGAAATAGTCAACGTAGAAGAGACGCTACGTTGACACTTGGAAAAAAATTATTGTTCATATCCAACAGGACGCGTGGGTGTTTCGTGACAGGAGAATTGGAATGCGGTAAGTCGGTTTTATTAGCCGCCGAGGGTGTCTTAGGGGAAATGGAAATTGTTATGTGTTAACGCATTCAATAGCAGCGCCGATTATAGTCGGCATGAACGTAAAGAGACGTGGATACTACCGCTGACTATAGTCGGCACTCCTGTGCTGAGCTGTGGATAGAGCGCCGGCTTTAGTTAATGCTCGATATTTTGCATCGAGTTCGCACTAATAACCCTATCCATTTTCTTACCTGTAATCACCACGTTCTTTTCAACCCACTGGTTTACAACGTTATCCTTAATAAACCAACATTTTTCCGTACTCCGATTGGCGCACTTCAGCAGTAGAAATCCGTATAAAAACGAGCACATCGTACACACCGTCATCCATCACATCATCTAAGGCAGTAAACGATACGCCATCAACGATACACAGCGTCATGAACCAAAATTTTCACCTAATTTAGCTTTACACTGTATATATATTTTGTTTTTTACACATACATTTTTTCTTGAAATAGTCAACGTAGAAGAGACGCTACGTTGACACTTGGAAAAAAATTATTGTTCATATCCAACAGGACGCGTGGGTGTTTCGTGACAGGAGAATTGGAATGCGGCAAGTCGGTTTTATTAGCCGCCGAGGGTGTCTTAGGGGAAATGGAAATTGTTATGTGTTAACGCATTCAATAGCAGCGCCGATTATAGTCGGCATGAACGTAAAGAGACGTGGATACTACCGCCGACTATAGTCGGCACTCCTGTGCTGAGCTGTGGATAGAGCGCCGGCTTTAGTTAATGCTCGGTATTTTGCATCGAGTTCGCAGGACGGTAAGTGGCGTCTGCCGGCTGTAAGCCCGTGTGCCTGGAAGGTGCGCTTTAAAAGGCGGCGGGAGCGGGTGTGCAAGCAAACGAGGAAAGAGTAACGAGCGCGAGATGAGCGGGCGCGCGATAATTGTATGCCATAATTGTAAACTATAAAGTCCAAGTCCTGAATAAAACAGTTTTCGTTTTCCTAGCAAGTAACTAGGAAATTATTCACAACGACGTATGTGTAGTCGGTTGTACGTCTAGTTTCTTCGGGCCACAGATTGCTTGTGATCATTAAAGTATTCGTAGAATTCCAAAGTTCTCATAATATGTCGATTTCGGTGCTTGGATCCACTCACACTTTTCTAATTGATCAAAGTGCATCATCTTTCATTTAGGTACCAAGCCCCACTGACTCATCCAATCACATAAATTGGCACAGTATTAATACCGCACGCGAAGTGTAGCACTGGCGGATAACAAAACCATACAAACATGATAAAAAAAACACCATACGAACTAATATGTTGCCTTAAGACTGCCAGAGCCGATTTGATATTCACGCGTCTATGAATTGCTTTATAAAGAACAAAATACCGATTTTCGGAAGGAAAGCTTTAAAATGTATTCTTTTAAAACTTAGAAGATATTGAATACAATTTTAGTGAAATTAAATATTTAATAATAAATCATGTTAATTTTTATATTTAAATGATATAAAATATACGTGGAAAATTATTTTCACAAACATGTATTAAATAACGACCAGGTATGAGTGGAAACAAACTTGACCCTCAGAGAAGCGATAATATGAATGTAAACGCATAGAGCCGATGCAGTTTTCGCATAGGATTTACGTGGGATCTGGAGCGTCACATTAACGAATAAATCGGACACGAGCTAACGGAACACAGAAACTTTATATTACGATAACCAAAATAGGAATCGCGATCTTGTCCTTCTCCTTTGACTACCGATAAACGACTGCCGATTTCTTTCCTTCACTGTTTCACACTACGAGCCAGGTCCATAAAGTGGGTCTCGGAGTCCATTCACACATATTTAATAATAAATTATGTTAATTTTCATATTTGAATTATAGAAAATATACGGGGACAATTATTTTCACAGAAATGTATTAGAGATTACGACCAAGTATGAGTGAAAACAAACTTGACACGCAGAGAAGCGATAATATGAATGTAAACGCACAGAGCCATGGCAGTTTTCGCATAAGAACCGAGGGCCGATAGATCGGTCCGCTGGCAGGCAAAGGATTAAACAAAATGTATCCCCCCAACCACCCACATTCACCCTCAGCCAACTACCAAACAAATTGCCTGCAGCAGATACCGCAATATCACTAAACGAAGATCACCCTAAATTCAGAATTCCACTTCGTACCACCACCTACATCCCGATAATTCTCCGAAATATTAAATTCGCACCAAGGCCCGGCAATCTGCATACAAGCCCCCCACAGACCGCATCGATGCAAGGGTCAACTCGCCCCAGCCGATTAACTTGCCAAGGCAGAAGTTGCAATTTCGCAGAATTTCCCGGGCGCCCACCTTTGTGCCAAGAACCTTATCCCATCGTCGTACCGTGCAACGCACCCTTAACAGCCCCGTGAATTCTTATCTCCCTTCCATTCTGCCTATCACGATCGCTCGCCGTGGCGCTTCTGAACACAGAACGCGCGGATAAATCGCTTTGCTGTCAGGATGCGTTCAGTGCGATTGCACGCAATCGACGCCGCCCCGCACGGCGCGCATCGAACGTGCCTCTAAACGACCAGCCTGCGAAGACGCCGACGCCCCAGCGTCGCTCGCTGCCGCCGAATGGAACGTCTACCGGAAAAAGTAACTCGAGCGACGACGCAACGACGTAGGAAAGAACGGGACAGACGTCTGTGTATCGCGAAGAGTACCGCTCGGTAGGCGCATCGCGTTTCGCTAACGTAAAGTGGCACCCTCTAAACTCGAAAACGCAGGAAGACGAGGTCGGCGAGACGCCGGTTGAAGGGTGTGGGGTGAATGAGTATGCTGGGGTCGTATGGCAGCATGAGGTGGGACGATAGCGGATAGAGAGGAAGAAATGGCGAGAAAGCGACAGAGACGCGAGCGCGGAAGGTGAAAACGGAGGCGGCGGGGGTGGAAGGGGTCGAAGGTGAGGAAGCGGGAGAGTGCGGAGTGTTTGCCTAGCCGAGGCACGAACCCCGTAAATAGAATCCCATTAAAGCCTTGACGCGTTGCCGCTCGTCCTCACGCGTGCACATGCACGTCGAGTTTCTGTGTGAAGGGGTGTCGTTGTGTGGCGTATGCTGGCGCATGACATATACCTTTGGGTGTACGTGCGGCGGCAGACGGAGGGAAACGAGTTGGAGCGAGAGGTCAGTATGTGTGTGTCCTAGGCACCTGCATGCAGTGTGTCTGAGGTCTGAACGCCGCGGCGGGGGTGGAAGAACGTCGCGGCCGAATAATGCCAGCCGCCGGGAAGAACCCCGATGGAAACGAGGGTGAGGAAAGTGCCGAACCGTGCAGTTGCGTGCGTGTTTCTTCCTGCCGCTGCGCCTTCTTTCAGCTTTCTCTGCGGGCCTCTCAATCGACACGCGCTCGTCTTTTTCGCCGGCACAATGCGATCCCATGTGAATACGTCTGGCGACGTACGGATGGAGGTGTGCGTGCGTGGGGTACGCGAGGCCTGGCATGCTTGTCGGTAACGTACTTTTTCCACGGGAGGTGGCGAACGACGGAACGGCACATCGCGCGAAATTGATCGATCGACTCTGCAATCGCTGCTGCCGCCGCGGGTGCTGTATTTTTGTGGAAATGTACGGGGTCTCGGCAAGAGGTCGCAGACGCGTGGGCCACTGTCGTTCGATGACCGGGAATGTCGAATGACAGTAGTGCGGCACGTCGGTTGCGATTTGTTTCAGGGGTGGTTCGGTAGGATGGGAAACTGCGGGGTTTCAGATACTAATGATTTGTTCTTTGGTATGCTTCGCAGAATGCGCGTGAGAGGTGATTGGTTCGTTCTGGTTTCTGTTAACTCTTTCGCTTCGATGGGCGTATATATGAAAGATGTTGTGTGTGAATGTAAATTAATAAAATGAGTAAAATGTAAATTAATAAAAATTAAATAATGAGAGGCCTTCTTGGCTACGAATATTTGTTTGGAAAAAGGAAGGGGAATAAAGGGGTGAGAAGGTGTTGCATTCCTTGGCACCTGAGCGGTCCACCGGATAATTGTAAAACGACAGACATTGTACACCAATCGAAGTGAATGGTCGATATTCTTTAGATTTGTTTTATTAAATACTTTTTAATTTTGTGTACCGCTAAGAATTCGTGTATTCATTTCATAGCATCCTCACGAAAAAAATCCCACATATACACGCTCTGGAAAAGTGGGCGCTCGGATATGATTATAATACCAATATGGGAACCGTTGACAAAATTGATATGGTACTAAAATCACTTGAATGTATTCGTAAAAGTTTAAAATGGTACAAAAAATACTTTTTCCACGTGCTAGGCATCGTTGTGTGGAATGCATATTATTTATTCTAATGAGCAACTGCGACAAAATTACCGTTTGCCAAATTTCATTTAATTCTTACAAGACAATTATTGCAAACATATGGGAAACAAAAATTAGATATGTTTAGTTGCACGAAATAGTAATAATCCTGAAAGAGTTACTGAAAGACATTTTCCGTCTATATATTTGAATGAGGCATGTCGTCTGCAGCAAACGAGGAAAAATATGTGAATCGAGGGACTATTGTTCACAATGTGATGTTGGGTTATGCGTGCTTCCATGCTTTCAACTTTATCATACCAAAGTTGATTGAAAAATGATTTCATTCCGGTTCAATCCATTTTTGATAGCACGCAATTTTGTGTCGCATAAGGAAAAGTAATCCATCATGGTCCGCCATTCAAGATGTTCGATCATCAAAAATCCTACTTCCGCGTCTCGCGAGGGAATGTCAGGACGTACACTGTCTAATTCGAGTCGTATGCTCATTCCGGAAGTGAACTCTCTTTCTCTGGCCGAGAAAAAAATTATCTCCATTTCATCCGGGTCCGCTTTCCAGCTGCGCTGGTAACTCTGCCCTCGTAAAAAAGGAAAAGACTGCCGGCCGTTGCTTGACGTTCGCAAGACATCGGGCCATCTGAATTTTTCCTTTCGCAACGGCATAAAAGAAGAATAATACTAAGTAACCGAAAAAGTCTGCGTGGCTCTCCGTAAATAAAATAACGACATAACCACAGGGAGACGCGCAAAAATATTTGTTCACTTAAAAAAAAAAAAATCACTCCCGCGCTAAGCCCTCCTTTCTTAACGCCACTTTCCACGTTTGTGAATTCTGCTTTTTATATACAAAAAAACAGAAACTTCTTTCATAATGAAGCACCGAGTCATCCCCGAAAGCAAACTTTTCCGACCGTTTCCGTGCAATGCGCTCGCTAACAGCACTTTCACCGACAGCCAGACATATTTTGCGAGGCACTTTTGCATCGTATTAATTTCATATTTTAAACAAGCCCGCATTACCTTTGACCTCGCCGTTCCCGGGGTCCCAACATCTCCGAAGAACAGCGCTTATTAAGTCGCGGCGCGCCGCTTCGCAATCGACTAACTGCAAATGCGCTCGAAGATCGCGCTCTTTCGAATTTCTCCGGTGTTTCGCGCCGGAAACCGTACGACAAGAGAAGGGGCGGTCGGATGAAATTAGGACGGTTGCCGACTTCGCAAGATACAGCGCCTAAGAAGTCAGCAGCGGCGGTTACCACCCCCTCGGCAGCCCTGTTCTCATCTCTTTCGCCCAACTTCCCTCTCCCACATCTTTCTCTGGCCGCAGCTCCGACGCACTAAATAATGCACGCTTCTTACCGCGCTAATATTTCAAACCTGCGGGCAGCCGCCGACTACCGAGGCTCAAACTTCGCATTATGTATGAACGTAAAGTCGCCCGGGTCCGACCCAAGGCTCGTGGGAAAGACGTACGGAGTTCGCTGCTTACTCGTATAAGGTGTCTTTCACTCCAATAGCTGGCGCACCTGCAAACGTAGCATCGGGCCCTGATCAATTGTTAGGCAAGCCTCGGAATAATGTAGTCTCCACTTTCCCGCTCTCCACACCTACGAACCGGGATAATGTTCGGCGTGCATATTCACGAACGGCGAACGACGAACTCCTGCTGCCGCAACCGCATCCACCGCCGGAGCGTCGAGATTTTACGAATTACGGGAACGCGTTATTAGTCCCCGAGGGCGGATATATTTGCCGCCTGGCCTCTTCTTTTAAAGTTTAATGGTGACGCCGGACGACGGCGGCCGAGCAAACGTGGACCCTAAGATCGTTGCTTTCGGTTTACGCTGCAATACGTCGTGCTTTCCGGGCAACTTGCAATTTCACGTTCGACGTTTTCTGGGCGCACTTGCAAACGGCTGAACTGTGTGTCGTGTGCAGGTGAAGTGGACTATTATTGGGTGACGGTTGCTGTCAATATTATATAATCCATCCGGTATATGTACACCGGTTGCTTATGCGATTTCTTTGTTTCGTATCAGATGTAAACAAGAAAATACGTAGGGGGTGACGGTAAAATAAATTACGTGTAAGATTTTTTGTCGTTTAATATAATTTGCCCGAGCGAGTGCAGACCCCATAGTTTTCATTTCAGATACGCGTCTGATGACGTTCTTTTTTTCCACGAAACATTCAATTTCACTTTCGATGTCATTTGAGCGCACTTGTAAACGGCTGAACCGCATGTTCTGTGGTGCTCAAGAGTTCCATTATTGGGCAACGGGCACTGCCAATATTACCTATAACCCACCCAGTATATGGATACGGTTTACTTATGGGGTTTATTTGCTTCATATGAGACGACGATAAGAGAATACGTAAGGTGGAAAGAATGAGACAATCTCCAGATCCTTTTTTGCTACTATCCTGGATTCTGGGGCCGTCATTTTCGGTTTCTGTCTTAAGACGTCCTCTTCTTCCACTCAACTCCTAATTTCACCTTTGACGCCTTTTGAGTGCACTTCAGAATGGCTGAGCTGTCCTACGTTTCGCTGCCCTTTATTGGGCAACGATCAATATTACCCATGACCTAGCCGGTGTAAGTATACGTCTTATTCACTGCGGATTCTTTGCTCGGTATCAGACAAAAACAAGAGAATGCACAGGTAGTGGAGCTAAGATTAGCCCCATGTACAACATCCCCCGCTCAGAAACTGTACTATTGCTTTGTCAAGCAATGCGATTGAAAATGTGACTATCATTCTGCCCAGTCACTAATCAATTGTTGGCCGACGATAAGTGATATTCATAACAGCTCTTCTTTTAACACGTTTACTGCCACGTGTATTTTACTATGTTAGAACCGCGATGCAATGGAATACTGCAGAGTATATTTAAATCCTGCAAAATAAAGGTTACGCAGAATTGTTAGAAATGACCGGTGCAAAAGATTTGACTAAAAATGCAAAAAATTCACAATGAAGCCTATTTGCAATCTTGTAAAAGCAATTGGTATTGGAACGGTGCTTCAATACTTTGGCTTCTAACAACTCTGCGTTACCTTTATTTTGCATGATCTAATAATATTCTGCAGTATTTCATCGCATCGCGGTTTTGCAAAAGATTTCACTAAAAATGCAAGAGATTTTATTAACAATGCAAAAAATTCACATGAAGCCTATTTGCAATCTTCTAAAGCAATTGATATTGCAACGGTGCTTCAATACTTTGGCTTCTAACAACTCTGCGTTACCTTTATTTTGCATGATTTAATAATATTCTGCAGTATTTCATCGCATCGCGGTTTTAACATGCAAAAGATTTCACTAAAAATGCAAGAGATTTTATTAACAATGCAAAAAATTCGCAATAAAACCTACTTGCAATCTTGTAAAAGCAATTGATATTGCAACGGTGCTTCAATACTTTGGCTTCTAACAAAACTGCGTTACCTTCATTTTGCACGATTTAATCATACTCCGCAGTATTTCATCGCATCGCGGTTCTAACATAGCAAACGATTTAACTAAAAATGCAAACGATTTTACTAACAATGCAAAAAATTCGCAATAAAGCCTATTTGCAAACTTGCAAAAGCAATTGATATTGCAACGGTGTTTCAATACTTTGGCTTCTGACAACTCTGCGTTACTTTCATATTGCACGATTTAATCATACTCTGCAGTATTTCATCGCATCGCGCTTCTAACATGCAAAGAATTTCACTAAAAATGCAAACGATTTTACTAACAATGCAAAAAATTCGGAATAAAGCCTATTTGCAATCTTGTAAAGCAATTGATATTGCAACGGTGTTTCAATACTTTGGCTTCTGACAACTCTGTGTTACTTTCATATTGCACGATTTAATCATACTCCGCAGTATTTCATCGCATCGCGGTTCTGACGTACCAAAATACATCACGGTAGTCACCGGTGACCGGTGCAAAAGATTTGACTAAAAACGCAAAAAATTCACAATGAATCCTATTTGCAATCTTGTAAAAGCAATTGATATTGGAACGGTGCTTCAATACTTTGGCTTCTAACAACTTTGCATTATCCTCATTTTTCACGATTTAATCATACTCCGCAGTACTTGAATGCATCGCGGTTCTAACGTACCAAAATACATCACGGTAGTCACCGATGACCGGTGCAAAAGATTGTACTAAGAATGCAAAAAATTCGGAATAAAGCCTATTTGCAATCTTGCAAAAGCAATTGATATTGCAACGGTGCATCAATACTTTGGCTGCTAACAACTCTGCGTTACTTTCATTTTGCACGATTTAATCATACTCCGCAGTACTTCAATGCATCGCGGTTCTAACGTACCAAAATACATCACGGTAGTCATCGATGACCGGTGCAAAAGATTGTGCTAAGAATGCAAAAAATTCGCAATGAGGCATATTTGCAGTCTTGCAAAAGCAATTGATATTGCAACGGTGCTTCAATACTTTGGCTTCTAACAAATGTGCATTACCTTCATTTTGCACGATTTAATCATACTCCGCAGTATTTCATCGCATCGCGGTTCTACCATAGCAAAATACGCACGGCAATCAACGTGTTAGCGCCGGCAATACTACACGCCGCAATTACCCAAACCTTCTCCGACGCGCGCGCAGATCGGAAAAGCGACTGCAGGCATGTCGCGCTCGAGACGCATCGGGTTGCATGCGCAAAACGTACCGGGCGTTTACCTAGAAGCACCTCCGCGTTCGAAAACAAGCGTCTCGGGTCTCCGTTCGTCCGCTTGCGCACCCGCTCCTGTCGCCTTTTAAAGCGCCCCTTCCAGGCGAACGAGCTTACAGTCTGCAGACGCCACTTACCGTCCTTCGAAACTATACCCGCCACTGTAACTCTCCGCTTCGAATTCGCTCCCTCGCCTCTGCCGACGCGGAAGCGTGGAAGGAAAAAACGTAATGGAGACGAAGACGGATGCAAGAAGGAGAAGCGCCTTTGTCTTTGCGAGCAAGAATTTGCGCGTTCAAGAGATTTACGGAAGCTGCAAAGTTTCGCGTAATAAGCTCCGCCCTACGGGCGCAAGGGTGGCTTGTAGGTGAGCGAAGGTTTTGGGTGATGAAGACGGTGACGTGGGTTAGAGGCGAGGGTAATGTTGCACTGAACACCTGTGCATTGTAGAGTTGGCTGCGCTTGTTGAAGCAAAGAAGTTGAAGAAGGGAGTCGAGTATGTAGGGTGGGAGGTGGAGTGAGGTACGTCGATGAAGTGTTGAAGTAATTAATACCAGGTAACGGAGATGCGCGGCTTTAGATGTTTCACGTGCCTGTCTTAACATATTGACAGCCGGCCCCGCGAAAACGCGGGTTTCTGAGTCTGTCGCTCGACTGGTGGTCTCACGATGATGTGAAATTTTTGCTGGTATGAACGCCTTACACGTCGATTTGTATTTACTTGCTGTGTTTCGAGAAATACCACGCTTGCCTTAAATATTAAAAATTTTGTTTTCTGTTCACGTTACAATATGTAATAATCGACCATGAAATGAGGAACTGTATTTTTTCTATAATCATAAATTAAACATTTCGATTTTGTTTCTATTTTTAATTACCAGTAAATTGTATATGACGAAGATGCGAATACGTTGCTCAGGTTTTGAATGTCTTTTAGGTCGCCGATTGTCAATGTGTTAAAATACATGAGTAAGTGCTGTAAATGGTTCAAGTTTGTCGGTGCTTCACGAGATAAAATAGTCGAATATGTTTGTAACTGCGCATTTTATATCGAAATTATCGACATTCGAAGCGCATACATGTGGGAGCGGTAAAGTTCAGTACTCATCGAGGAACTTTTTATATGCGCAAATGCTGTAAAAATTTCATTGCATCTTGACATTTGTTTTCCAGCGTCTCGTACAAAAATATACTAACTTCGATTTTACTAAAATGCCAATTATTTAACTGTACGAATGAACACATCGGGCACCACTAATAATATCTTCTTAAAAACTGGAAACAGCAGTTTTACACGAAAAGACAGCAGACCCACCTTTAAGCTCTTTATTTCACAATAAACGGTTGCACCGTCTAAAAATGCCAGCGAATTTTTCTCGCGTCAGGTATTGAAGACGCGCAGCCATCAACACGGAGGATTCGCACGTTTTTCATTGAAGGCTATTTTTTGATTCGTTTTTGGGGATGGGACAAACCTAACGACGAATGAAAATGGAAAGTGTGGTGTATAAAACGTTCATCACGTCACTCCGTTTCTCGAGACGTTCTCATTTCGTCTTCATCCTCGCAGCACAGCTTTCTTCTACTCGCCACAGACGAATTCCGCGAAACGTAGCCGTGCACGGAAGTGGAACGGCAATTGAATTATCTGGACAAATGTTTGCCGATACTTCTACCGTCCATATAAATACGGCGCCGTACGCATACGCGCGCGTACGTTTGCGTTTGCACACATTGAGACAGGGCGCAGCCTACGTCGATACCCGAATGCGGCTCCCCCATATACGAGATGGAGTATCGATATTGGAACGTCACCGAGGAAGATAAACAAAAAGACTTTGCTCCTGCAATGCGCGCCGTTTTCTTCTCCTGAGCGCTCTTCTTTTAACCCCGTTGGCTTCTATACCCCCGGCAAATAAAGTGCTCCTAGGTAGCGCATGTTAGTTTTCCGCGACTCAACTTAATGCGGCTGAAATAGTTTAGGCGACTATACCGTAAATATTTGTTCTTTGAAAAAAAATATTTCCTTTTTCTACAACTGATTGTACTGAAGCAAGATAGAATTCTCGCAGAGCATGGAAACGGGTAAAATAGTTTAGGTAACTACATTATAAATATTTGCCCTCTGAAAAAATTGTTTTTTCTACGATTGATTGAACTGAAGCAAGATAGAATTCTAGCAGAGCATAGACACGGCTAAAATAGTTTAGGCAAGTGTATTATAAATAGTTTCTCTTAAAAAAAAAATGTTTTTTTTTTTTGAAGCAAGATAGAACAGAGCATAGAGTCATTAAAAACCTGTCGTGAGCAAACCGATTATATTTATGGGGTACACAAGTAGAATCATTTCAGATTTTTATCTAGTCATAGGACGACAATGGAAGCAAGAACATACTTTGAAAAGCGGCATAAACTTTGGCACGACTTTGATCCCGAAGGAGACGATAGCTGCAGCAATTAATTGTTCATCCAACCGTAAAAGTTTACGGCATCTCACTTTTATCGTTTTCTCTGTCGTTGTTGGATGTGTCGTTTTGCAGGCGGCCTCAAATAAAGAAGAGGGGACAGTTGCTATTAGCGAGTTGAAAAGGAATTGCTTATTTTGGATGTAATCCGTACGTTATTACGATACAACATGGAGCATAAAGGCAGAAATTGTGCTATGGTTTTCTATACTCAACGATGTTCAGAAATGGCTACCGGATTGAATAGTTCGTGCAGTAAACAGACTAAATTTATCAGTGCCGTGTTTGTGACTGCCATTGTCCGTCGGAAAGTAACGATGTCAGTGTGAAAAACACCGGGAAATAGAAGAAAGCATAGCTCCGCACTCTTGACCTCTTGTCCTAATAACAACTGCCTTAACACGTTGTTGACCGGCAATTTTCGGCAAAAGCTGTCTCAAGTCACCGGCTATTACTTCGTAATTGAACATGGAAGTGAAACGATGTAAATAATCGTTCCGTCGTTCTTGACACTTTCTAATACTAGAATTGTAACAAAAGCCTCAGTACGAAGAAAATTAAAATAGTTACGCAAGTGCAAACATTCGGGCAACTATACGAAGAAATGCAAGGAATTATCTTGATACTTTCCAATACTAGTATTGTAATAAAAGCCTCAGTACGAAGAAAAGTATATTTTTTATAATAAAGCAGACGCGATTGAACACAATGAATAAAATGTTGCTATATTCTATATTGTCCTGCGTTTCGAAAGTTAAAATAGCCGACGCAAGTGCAAATACAAGTCAACCCGTGACCGGTCAGCAACGTTTGGCCATAAAACCCGAGTTAACTCGTGACCGCTCAACAGTGTGTTAATAAATCTTTGATTCACGAGCAAATAGCGACACGTGCCAGCGCCACAACGATTAAAAAAAAACATTCCATGTACCGTATCGCAGAGTACCTGTGTTCACCTCGCACCATTGCGTCTTTTCACAAGACGCGCATTTCCTCCGTTCCGCCTGCGACAGGACGTAAAATATTCCGTCTCTCGATAAGACCAGCAGCGTGCAGGTCGGCGGGAAGGGCACGTATTAAGCACGCGTGTCGTATTGCGTGTATCGTAATATCGGGAACGCGCGACGTTTCCGCGAAACTTGATAACATAGAACCACTTTCTGCCCCCCGAGGGTAGATTTCGAAGTAGAGTTATCGCGACTTCGCCGGCGGTTTACGTTTAATATTATCCGCGCGTGAGCACGCTCCGGTCTTTGTTGAATCTATATGTTAATGTTCGGAGGTACATGCGCATTAGGAGATGTTATGAGCGCGACTGGCGAAATGCGCGATGTCGCCGGTAGTTCAGGTTTAACTCTTTGCGCTCGACGCGCTTTTCTCTCGGGCTGACCAGCAACTCGACATTAATCGCGCGCCTATTTCATGAGTTCGTTTCTGTTAACTTAAAATAATTTTAGGCACAATGGGACACTTTAAACTCGTATATTTTAACATTACATACATTTATTTAACGTAATGAAGGATATTTATTAAGGATTACGTTCTATAATTTTTCTTCTTGTGGTATTTTGTAAAACAATCTCCAATGTGCATTCTTGGCTTGTCGGGGCATGTGTCACAATAGTACACAGTTTGTCGTCTTTGGCCGGACTTTCGTTGGGAACAAACTTTGCAATCCTTTTTTTGTCCCATCAAAATAACATGCAGCTTCCCATTGAGTCGGATCATTTCAGAAGTGCTCTGTGAAGTAGAAGCTGTGCTACGTTGGCTTTTGGCTTTTGGCCACTTTGTCTTTCAGATTCACTATCGATTATTCGGATTTTTCGTCTTCTTACACCTATAACGTCGTCACTATCTTCATCACTTCCGTCTTCATTCTCATGGGCAAGCTGTCTATGTAGTGATGTAATTTCGTTCGTTATTGCCGAAAAATTGAACTCATCTTCACTAGAAGTCATTTCTTCGTCGTGTTCCATACTTATTGGGCTCACTAACTTTGAAAGAAATATTGCGATTGCCAAGAAGGTTGAATTCGAACTAATGTCGAAGACAGAGTCCAACCCGCGTTTGCAAGTATTTTTGAGATGAGACATTTTATCTCAAAAGTGCGAAGACGGTGATTGGTTCTTTTTGTACCTTTTTTTGAAAGAAGCGAATTGAAAGAAGCGTTGCGACGTCTATCAGCGTTCTATTATTCTCAAGACATAATGCACGCATTGAAATTCGTTTGTGTTTTTGAGATAAGACATCTTTATAGCTATGTAGACACCTCATAAAATGATCTACAAAAGGCCAGGTAGACTTGTCTAGCGATATTCGTTAGGCCAAACACAAATAAACACCGTTACCACTCAATTTACCGCATCGATGCGAGTGGTGCCTGAGAGGCACCGGTCGAGTTGGCGCAGCACATGGGCAAAGGGTTAACCCTTAGCGCTCTGGCACATTTTCGCAGCGGAACGATGTGAAACATGATTTTATTTTAAAATGTGAGAAGAATCGTCGGCGTTAAAAAAGGTCAAAAAATGGTTTAATCGTAACAGTGCTGAGACTGTTCAGGTTTTAACTATAGTTTTCAATTGCCATCGCCGACGATACCGTAGCATTTTAAGCGCAATCATGTTAAAAACATTCCGCTGCGAAAATGTGCTGGAGCGCTAAGGGTTAATCTTGTCGCGGCGTTCGTATCTTCTTTCGGGGGGTCCGGGGGTCCGGATGGGCAAATGTGGAGTGTGACGAGACGTTATGGACGCGGGTAACAAAATATGTGGCGGCGGCGGTGGTTTGCGTTTAATCTTATTGGCGAGTGCTGGCTTCTGTTGAATCTGCGCGTAAATGCCCAAGTGGATAAATGGATGTTACGGCGAGCCGTTATAAACTCGACCGGCAAAATACGTAATGTTGCCAGCTGTTGCGTTTCATTTTATCCAGTAGTTCATAGGGGCGGCGTGTTCAACGTGTGCGTTAATGCGCAAATGGATAAATGCGCAGTATAATGAGACGTTGTGAAGTCGTCTAGCGGAATAAGTGACGTCGACGGTGGTTTACAGTTCATTTTATCCAGTCGTTCGTACATTGCTCTCTGGTAAAACTACGTCGATTTTCAAACTGGTAAATGCATGGTATTCTGAAGTGTTGTGAAATATAGGAACAAAACACGTAATATCGCCGACATTTTACGTTGAATCTTATGCAAACGTTTCTGCATTCTCTTTTCTGCGGAATCGAAATTAATCACTAAACTGGTAAATGCACATTATTATAAAACGTTGTGAAATATAGTAACAAAAGACGTAATATCGCCGACATTTTACGTTGAATCTTACGCAAACGTTTGTGCGTTCTCTTTTATGTGGAATCGAGATTAATTCTCAAACTGGTAAATGGACGTTATTATAAAACGTTGTGAAATATAGTAACAAAAGATGTAATATCGCCGACATTTTACGTTGAATCTTACGCAAACGTTTGTGCGTTCTCTTTTATGTGGAATCGAGATTAATTCCCAAACTGGTAAATGGACATTATTATAAAACGTTGTGAAATATAGTAACAAAGCACGTAATATCGCTGACATTTTACTTTGAATCTTATGCAAACGTTTCTGCATTCTCTTTTCTGCGGAATCGAAATTAATCACTAAACTGGTAAATGCACATTATTATAAAACATTGTGAAATATAGTAGCAAAACACGTAATATCGCCGACATTTTAATTTGAATCTTACACAAACGTTTGTGCGTTTTCTTTTATGTGGAATCGAGATTAATTCGCAAATTGATAAATAGGCATTATTATAAAACGTTGTGAAATATAGTAACAAAGCACGTAATATCGCCAACATTTTACTTTGAATCTTACGTAAACGTTTGTGCGTTATCTTTTATGTGGAATCGAGAATAATTCTCAAACTGGTAAATGCACATTATTATAAAACATTGTGAAATATAGTAACAAAACACGTAATATCGCCGACATTTTACGTTGAATCTTATGCAAACGTTTCTGCATTCTCTTTTCTGCGGAATCGAAATTAATCACTAAATTGGTAAATGCACATTATTATAAAACATTGTGAAATATAGTAACAAAACACGTAGTATCACCGACATTTTACTTTGAATCTTACGCAACGTTTGTACGTTCTCTTTTCTGTGGAATCGAGATTAATTCTCAAATTGATAAATGGACATTATTACAGAACATTGTGAAATTCAGTGACGAAACACATAATATCGCCGACAGTTTTCATCTAATCATACACATTCGTTCACGCCCTCATCATCCTGTAAAATCTACATTAATTCTCAAACTCGCAAATGCGCGTTGTAACGAAGCAGCGTGGAATCTAGTAGCAAAACACGTAATATCGCCGACATTTACGTTTCATCTTACGCCATCGTTTATGCGTCCCCTTTCCGCTGAAACTACAATCATTCTCCAACCGGTAAGCGCATATTATTACAACACATCGCCGACATCGCCGACAAAACATCTAACGTCATCAACATTTTCCGTCGAATCTTACGCAATTGTTCAGTCAGCTACTCGTAAATTCCCGAACCGGCGAATGCACGTTATTACGCGAAATTCCGAATTCGTCCGGCGGAATATCTAGGCGGACGGACATAAGCGCATATTATTACAACACATCGCCGACAAAACATCTAACGTCATCAACATTTTCCGTCGAATCTTACGCAATTGTTCATTCGGCTACTCGTAAATTCCCGAACCGGCAAACGCACGTTATTACGCGAAATTCCGAATTCGTCCGGCGGAATATCTAGGCGGACGGACATAAGAAAGCAGACCGGCAGACTGCAGGAAGAGGAGCGGCCTGGAATATGGGCTGGGAAGCAGCGGGTCTGAGTTAGAACACTTAAGAGTTTCTTATTTCTTTTCACAACGACGTTCGCTCACAAAGTTCTCCTACTTCCCTCGTCCGGCATTTACGGCATTTTTTCCACTCCGCCTACCAGCGGCACTTTATACGCTCCTCGTCATCCGAACGAAGCGCTTACATGAGGAAGCCCGGTTCGTTGTGAATGCACCCTTAAAGCTGGAAACGCGCGCGACCGGTCTTTTCCTGCTCTTTGCCGGGCATGTCTAAATTAGAAATGCCTTAGTGGCTCGTCGGGGACGTCCGACCAACGTTTGCGCCACGTTGGAATACTTGCATGAAATTCTGGTTGGAGCCTGCTGATATCTGAGAATCAGCTGCACGTGTATACAAGTAGAATGAGAAAATAAGACGGCATCGGCCACGCATCCTTCGGATCGTGAGGCTGACGTCAAGTCAGTGTGCCCCGGATCCCTTTATATCTTAAACCATTGTTGATCGGTTTCGAGTTAACTCGTGTTTTCATGGCCAAACGTTGGAACCGAAAAGCCGATTAATCGACTTTTCGGTTCCGACTGCTGTTGACCGGTAGCCGATTAATCGGCTTTTCAGTGGTCAACGGTTATATTAGATAAAATAAATATCAGATGATATTATGACAATTCCAAATGACAATAAAATTCCACTGCTTTGAAACCAAAGGATTCTCAACAACACATTCAGTATTAGTTATAATGCTTATATATATAATATAATTAGTTATAAAGCTTTGCAAATAGACAGATACAGAATTCCTGCGCGATATCCAAAACAGAGTCGGTTGTTAGTGAGTGGCATCTTCAGTCAATAGCGGTCGGTAAAGTGTTAATGAGGAATGCATGTTCGATGGTATCCTTTTTATTGAGAACGTAGCATGGAAAAAAAATGGTGTAATGTTTACAGCGTACATGTATAGGTACATACATATACATGCGCAGATATTTAAGAAAGTTCGAACTGATGTTGATTTTTGGTTTTAGCGTATTTGTGGTATTCTATTACAAATGTGGGATAAATGAGTAGAAACGCAACATGAAAGAAATGCTGGGAATGTAATGTGTGTCGTAGCAGAAAACTTTAAGACAAATTCCGTTCTATTGTATTACTCGATGGTGGATTATCTAGCTGATTAGATTGTTCGGAAAAAGACAATATTGCGACCGAAACCTTCGTGGCCTGCATATTGTGTCGTAAACGCACAATGATGCGGTGTTTGTACCGAACACTACTATATATACATAATACGTCCTATTGACGGGTTATGTATATGGATATATATTACAACCGCACCTCTTTCACAGGAATGGCACGATCCGACGCGCGTAACGCCGCATAAAAGCAACATATATGTTTATATATACAATGTAAGCAAGCATGGGTAGCGTTACAAAAAATAGCGAATAGATAACGCAAGCGAAACGTTTAATTTGTTTCAATCGAATGCGATAATACAACGTATTGCCACGGGTCATAAACCTCTATTATATGCATGTGTATGTAAATATGTGTGCATGCGTGTGTATTATAATATATTTAATAAACGTATAATATGTATGAGTTGACGGCCCATTGCGGCATCTTCTATTGTCGCAATCATATGGAACGTTTATTTTGAAATTGGTGCAAATCATTTATCAATATGTAAATTGATTTAATAAATTTACTTTAGGTGAATTAAACTGAAATAATATATATTTACGGGCTGTAAATGGACTTACACCATTTTCATCATAATTAGTCAATTGAAAAAATCATTCGATTTCCATTATGGAAAATTAAATATCACTTAGAACATATTTGGTATTGATCTAATTTTGTTTATAAACAATAACAAGAAATAAAATAGGAGTAGTATTTTTTATTTCGAACGTTATTTATATTTATATATTATACCGTTAAACTTAATATAGGATATTGCTATTATTTATTTGTGCTCTTTATGTGGCAGTATTTTTAAACATTTGTGATATACAGGAGGTATATAAAGTGATAACTACTTCATATCGTTACATTTTTCGTATGTAATATGTATGGCATCGTTCTACAAATGTCTCCCCCGAAATGTATCTGATAAATATAACGTCTTAAATTCTGTGTTCTCCATCAATGTTTTAAGTAAAATAGTATACGGTGCACTTTTACAAAACCTCATCCAACACATTTTCAATCAGTCTACCTCTTATTCGTTAATATTTCTTCTGACCCCTTTTAGAATTGTGTGTTGTAGATTTTTTGTTAAAACGATATTCTCTCATTCCATTCCGTGTAAAATAAATATCTTATTTTATCTACGTTCTCTTTTTTATAACACTATAACAGTCTTGTGATATGTACAAGAAATTCTTTTTTTGTAAATGTCTATAGAAATTGGACTTACACCGCTTTCATAATCAATTCCTACACAATTTCTTTCGTCGGCCAATTTTTGTTTGCACAAACCGTTGGCTTTTTTTAAGATATGAAATATTAACACGTTGACTGCCAAGCGTATTTTGCTGTATTAGAACAGCGATACTATAAGACACTACAGCATTTGCCTAAATTACGCAACATGTAAATAATGTGCAGGTATTGGAGACCAAAGGATCGCATCACTATTCTAACAATAACTGCATTTATAAAATGATTATTGCTAACCATTGCAAATATTTCGGATCTTCATTAAAATCTTATGCGGCGGTCACCGGTGTCAAAATGTTAACTAATTATAAACAAAAACCTTACACCAAAGTACCCACAAACTATACAATTTCTCATTTTTTTCCAAATTTACTTACACCACTTGGCCCGACCTAACGGACCCAGGAAGAGGCCCCGACACAGTAATTAAGTTTTATTGCCGTACCGAAGACCTAATCCACAATACTAGACCGAAGCCCTAATCCCTAGCATTAACCAGCACTGATTAAAAACCGTTTCGCACTCCTAATTAATATTCCAGGTCAATTCCCTCCTCTTCCACATACCACCGATTCTCCAAATTTCAACCCCAGTGCCACCTCCTGCCAAACCCACCTTCCACCAATCACCTTCACTGCATTTCCACCACCCTTATTACAATTTTCATTTATAAGGCCCACACCCATACACGAAGAACCAGAAAAAACAAGAACATCAGTAAAATAAGAACACCACCACGAGAATTGCTTATAAAACCTTATTTTGTATCACGCGAATTTCTTTTAATAAAATATTATAATAATATCAATATATCATCTTTATTAACGCGGTGCTTACGATCAACGACGTTTGCGACCTATTACCAGTATAGCATAGGCATATCCGTCTATCCTGTTTTGGTAGTTCCACCACTTTCAAAATAAACGGTCTATACCAAAATACAAAGCGTTTCAACTGTCACCTATCTTATCCACAACGTTTTTCGAAAAGCCACCCAAATTGCCGTCCGCAACAGCAGTGCCTAGAAAGCACACGTGCCCCGACAGTTGGGGAATCATTTCCATCCATCCCGGCCGACGTTTCGCGAGACGGATCGCACTTGACGCACGTACGCCGTACATCACGACTTGTCTGCTAATTGCACGTCAGCGGAGTCTTTCATCGTGGGGCGCGGCGATAAATAATCGGCGATTTGTCGCGATCCTCTTCAGCGGAGAGTGACTCACGCACTCGCCCGACCGATTTGGCAAGCGGGTCACGATATAATACCCCACAACAATGTTTCTGGAAGTAGCGCCGCACACGCGACGCATTCATCATCCGCAAAACGCGTCTGCTCTCGGGCATCGATCCTTCTCGCTTTCCGCCGGTTGCGGACGGATCTAGACTGTACGCGATTATCATCTACACGCCGTTAACTCGGTCTTGTCGGCCGGCGTGACGAATGGTGCGTGGAATATGCACGCGTGGTAATGCGTGACGATATATCAGGCCGACGAGCGCGGACTCCTTAGATCGAGGACACGCAGAGGAGTTTATCGGGAAATTGCCCCAGTGCGAGGGCTCGCTCAATTGCCCGATTATCTTTGCGTTTTCGCGTATCGCGCGCACGTCACATAGAGCAGGCGGACGAACGTGGAGATCGAGACGGCAGTTACGTAATTGTTCGGTCAGTGATTAGGCTTGTTAGGCTCGCACTTTCAGCGCCGCGTAAAACGGCGGCGGTTTGATATACGGCGGGCAGCGGGAATTAATGATTTCAGTGCTATGGACGCGTATATGCGTCCGCTAATATCTATAGGTGTTGACTATGGACGCATATATGCACAACTAAATTCTAGTGGTAATACTTAATTTACGCCAAATTAAATAATGCAAGAAAATTATGCGATAAAGAACGCATCCGCATTCATCCCGCATATTGATAATTGAAGCTGCAGTAGGTAAGAAATCGAAACAATTGGTGAATCTCACTAGGTTGTAGCTGGTTTCAGTAGATATGTGAAAAATCTTCAGTATTATAAGAATAATATTTTTATTAGAAATTACTTCTTTTCTGAAGGTGTGTTACAAATATATGGGTTTAAAAAAAATATTTATAAGCATGATATTTTTTTCAACAGCCTCCCATATGAAGGAATTGTTTTCTGTTGCACGTTTCACAGAAGTATACTGTTGTTTTTCTTCTTCCAGGCAACTTACGATTAGAATACTAAGAAATCGTTATGTTTTCCTTCAGCATCATGTTGCAAGATACGTAGTTTTCCATGTAATGCAGCTATCTATATATAAAACTTGCTATCATCACTATTGAAATTTCTACAATTTTCTTTATTCATTTTTGGGCTCAGTATATTAAAAATTGAATACAAAAGGCAGTGATATATCAGTGGAGACGTCAATTGTTCAATTGCTGATGCTTAATTCACAAGTAAAACGTGCCCGCATTTCATAGAACGCGAATTTTGACAGGTCCCCACATTGTCACCTCCCACGTGACGTGCGACCGCAGCGACAAAGTACTGTTGTCACGTGAGAAGTGACTTACGACCGTTAAGGGTTAATTTGGCGTAAATGAAGAATTATCATTAGAATTTATTTACGCCTTCGATAATCAATCAATATAGTTCACCCTAGAGAAAAGTGTATCATCCTCAGCGAGCGCTTCGGCCGGAAGTATTCAGCACTCAAAGGGTTAAGAATGGGCGGGGTGTGATTGTTGCGAATGACTGCTCGCCACGGCAATCGAGCTGGTCTATAAATTGTTGCGAAAAACAGGGTCGAGAACATCGTGGCGTGACGTGTTGACACCGATGGGTCAGTGTGTGGGTTGGTTTTAACGAGAATTTCATATTTCCCAGTAGCGTCGCTGGCGGTTTTACAATGGGTTTTGTCTTAAATGTTTTGATATTCGTTATTTCTGTGTCATTGACACCGTTGTGATATCCAACGCGGCTGCACTTACCAAAGCGCGAGGCGCAACACTCATTTCACATATCATGAATGATTGAACAAAATACGCGGCATAACAGTTAATTCCCTGGGTGTTATTATTTTGTGGGAAACCGGAGATCCTTCCGCGTACGCGGCGGAGTTTTTTCAACGGAAAATCGGGAATGTGGTCAGGCGTATGCGACGGGACAGAAATATTATGTTTTTTTTAACCCGTAGCCCCTGAGGCAATATTCGAGCTCTCTTATGGCGCTAGCAAACTACTAACTTTTTCGATACTGCCGATGAATATAGCCACCCGTGGAAAATACATATTATCTCCAAGGTAAATGACGTTACCCTATGTCACTGCGTCAACAATGCTCATAGTGACGGTATGTGAATTCGGAACAGAATCGGGGAAATGTAAAGTGTTATGCGTTGTTTATGTATATATAATACAATTTATATGTATATTGAAGAAATGCAAGGGATTATCTTGACATTTTCTAACACTAGAATTGTAATAAAAGCCTCAATACCAAGAAAAGTACATTTTTCTATAATAAAGCGGACGCGATTAAACACAATGAACAAAATTTTGCTATATTCTATATTGCCCTGCGTTTCAAATTAAAATAGCCGACGCAAGTGCAAACACTCGGACAACTATATGAAGAAATGCAAGGAATTATCTTGACACTTTCTAATACTAGAATTGTAATAAAATCTTCAATATCAAGAAAAGTACATTTTTCTGTAATAAAGCGGACGCGATTAAACACAATGAACAAAATGTTACTATATTCTATATTGCCTTGCGTTTCAAAATAAAATAGCCGACGCAACTGCAAACACGAGTTAACTCGTGACCGGTCAGCAACGTTTGGCCATGAAAACACGAGTTAACTCGTGACCGGTCAGCAACGTTTGGCCATGAAAACACGAGTTAACTCGTGACCAGTCAACAATGTGTTAAGTCTGCTTCTGTACACAACCTCTCAGTAGAATCCAATACTACCCGAAACTCCCTTCTTTTGGTGAGCAGACAAATACAAGCCGTACCTTAACACTTCATCGACCGCTAGCCGATTAATCGGCTTTTCGGTTCCAACTGTTATTTCCAACTGTTCCAACGATAAATATATGCGTCCGCCAAAATCTATCGGTGTCGACTATGGACGCATATATGCGTTTGCCAATCATTTCGATTTCTTACCTATTACAGGCACAATTATCAACGTAGGATACGAATATAGATGCGTTTTTATAAAATTATTTTCTTACATCATTTAATTCGGCGTAAGTGAAGAATTATCATTAAAACTTAGTTACGCCTTACATAATCAATCAACAGAATTCACACTGGTGCAAAGTACTTCGTGCTCAGCGAGCTTTCGGCCGGAAGTATTCAGCACTCAAAGGGTTAAAACGCATTGCACCGACTATACGCCCATCCGACACTTGCAATGCCAGATTCGTTATCCACTAATTACCTGTACATATCCACCAGAAAAAGTTCATTTGAACGGCCGCACATTCTTCATCCGCCCAGAACTGCGTTTCTACGATTCGCCCGACCGACGCGCGTCCATCAGCGTTGTTGGTTTTTCTCGCGAACGTACGAGGAGTGTGTCATTACGCGTCGCTCTTTTAATGCCGCGCGATCTGTGGGCGCGCGTAAATCAGGCGGAGGAAAGAACGCTAATGTCACACGTCACGGAACTTCTCCCGGCTCGGGCCGATTATTGCGACGACGCTTTCACTTGCCAGCGAGTGAACGCGCACGCATGCCGGACGAACGCCCCTTTGGATTTTCTCGTGACAGTTAATGGCCGCGAAATACAAGCATTAGCAAAATACCGCTGATGTCGTACATCAGGAACGACGTTTTTGTTTTTACACACCTGCCCGCCGCTCGAGCCTGCATCGCGTCGCACGAGTTTATCGGACCCGTCGATCGTTGAACGTCCGGCGAGCGAACGTAATGATGGACAAATTCGCGCCGGCAATTCCACACTGGGTAGAGTCGTCGAGAGCTGATTGCGAGTTTTCCATTTCTACGATTCACGGAAGCGGCGGCCATTGAGGCGTCGCCGGGCGATACGTTAATCGCCGCGAAAAAAAGCACGATGTTGTCCGGTGTCCCGTGTTGTGTGCACGTTCGCTTGTTGGGAGGGTCTTTAGCACGTTCCGTGCCACGTGTGCCACCGGTGGTACACGTTAACCCATTGACTGCCACGCAAATTTAGCGCGTCTTGCCATGGGTGCCACGTTTTATTTGAAAGAAGACATAAAGTTTTACAAAATATAATAATATTAAGTTACTGATACAATATTGTAATGGCATTTACAGTATCTTCATTGAAAAAAAAAACCCTACGAGATAACTCGTAGCAGGCAGTTTTGGTACAGACGCTTACTACGAGATATCTCGTAGTTGGCAGTCAATGGGTTAATCTTGATCTTCAGGCCACGTGTGCCACCGGTGGTACACGTTAATCTTGATCTTCAGACCACGTGTGCCACCGGTGGTACACGCTAATCTTGATCTTCAGGCCACGTGTGCCACCGGTGGTACACTTAACCCTTTTCGGACGTATTAAAGTTGGGCATGGGTGTCGTACTGGTCGGAATTAATTTCCGTTGAAAAAGCAGTGATACATAACATGCAAGGTTATGAAAAATAAACAAGATTTATTAATTCTTTCGACAACTTTTGTTATATGTTTATACAATAATATGTTTTAATGTCATGTTTTCGTGTAAAAATTATATTTTAGAGTTCTCCATTGTGTGGTATTTTTCGAAACAGTAAACTTCTGTCGGTAACTTTATTTTGGCCACATTGGAATATTATTTTCAAATATTTTAAGAAGCGGGAGTGACTAATTACAGTTAAATACAATTTACTATTTGCACTGGATTTCGTTATCTCCAATTGATAAGAGCACCGTATAATTCCGTCAATAGGTCCATTAGATATTTATATTTGTACAGATAAATTGTAAATTGATACATGGATGAATACAGTATTACAAAGTTTAGTATTACAAGATTGTATTACCAATGCATTTTTGTATTTCTTATCAAAACATTTTAATGAATTTTATTGTACCACGGTAAACATAAAAACGGTTGTCCTTCGCAACTTGTTTAGTCATTTTTCTAACCATTGCTCTACCCGATTGAGTCGCATTTCTAAAATGTATGTATTACTTGGTCATAAGCTAAGCAGAACCCCGGCAGCAAGCCGACTTCAATGAAATTTTATCTATCGGGCCAAACAATAAACAAGACAAAACAGACTTGGCGCATAATGTGTTGAATGAATGCCCATAAGCATTTCTGTCTAAACGTAAACATCTTCCACTACGATAAGAAAGAATGTTCCTAATTCCACTTTTTCTATCAAGTCAAAATCCTATACGGAACTTTTCTTACTTCACCCATCGCCGTATTTTCAAAATTTCCTTCATGCAAAGCGAAGAATCCACATGAGCAAATCGAACGCAAACATCAGACCACAGACAGTATTGACAATGGGCTTGCCCAATTACGGGGCTCTTCATAAGCAAAGAGCACACAGTTCAGCCGTCACCAATAGCACTCGGCAAGCGTCAAAGGGCAAATGGAGTATTTAGTGAGAGAACAGACATCTTGAGACGTAAATCGAACATGGCGGCTCTAGGATCCACTCTCACCTGGACCACCTATCTTCCAAGGGATGTCTATATTGATAGACTAGATCATACCTGAAGCTTATTTTAGCCGCATCACTAGTGTATTTTTACATTTTCTTCTCCGCGGGAAAAAGAATCCAAGTAAGCAAGCCGAATATGCCGGATGGGCTACGGACAATATTGACACTGAACTTGTCCAATTACGGTTACTTCGTGAGTAAAAGGATACACAGTCCAGCCATCGCCAATGGTACTCGAAAAGCGTCAAAAGGAAAATTGAGTGTTTAGTGGGAGAACAAACGTCTTCAGGAATAGATCTAATATGGCGGTTCAGGGTCCACTCTTACCTACGTCGAGTAGTTTTACTTCCCTCCACCTGCATCAAAGCTTATCGAGGAGGCCCCCATGGGTGCGGATTGAAATACGTTCATGGACGGTGTAGGAGTAGTTATTTCTGCTCATGGCTGGGACAAGGGCCGTTTTCAGCTCCCATGGTACCAGGCCCGGAAAAGATGGAAAGCGAGTTCTAGGACGCCACTTCTAGTGGTCATTTCTGCAAGTTTGATAAAACCGGTGTACCAGTGTATGGCCATCAGGTTGTCGGTCCCCATAAGGGGACGTCTACTAATGGGGAAGGAAATCATCTGACTGCGCGGTCCACGTTCGAATGGGTCCACTCTCATCTGGACCACCTATTTTCCGAGCGCTATCCATCTTGGTAGACTAGATCATACACGAAGCTTATTCCTCTGATGCGAATCAAGGATTTTGCGTAATTCAGTCTAATACCTATGCTATGTTGCATGCAATATTGTCAGTGAATTTATTCAATTATGGGACTCTCCATAATCATGTGACATGCATACACTTCAATCGCTGGTTCGACTCAAAATATGTCAAGGGAGAAGCCGTGAGTTTAGCCAGAGAACCGACATTTTGAGACGTAGATCGAACGTGGCGACTCCAGGGTTCACTCTCATCTGGACCACCTATATTCCGAGCGCTATCCATCTTGGTAGACTAAATCATTTACGAAGCTTATTTCACTCACACTACTTCCCTATTTTAAGTTTTCCTTTGATGCTAATCGAAGAATTTGCGGGATCCCGTCGAGTACCTGTATCATGTCGCGTACAATATTGACAGTGAGCTGGTTCAATCACGGGACGCTCCATAAGCATGTGACATACACTTCAACCGTTGGCTCGACTCAAAATATGTCAAATGACAAGCCGTGAGTTTAGCTAGAAATGGACATCTTGAGACACAGATCGAACATGGCGACTCCAGGGTCCACTTTCGTCTGAACTACCTATCTTCCAAGCACTATCCATCTTAGTAGACTAGATCATACACGAATTTTATTTCGCCCACAGTACTTCCCTATCTTTAGTTTTTCTCCGATGCGAATCAAAGAATTTGCGTAACCCAGTCTAATACCTATACCATGTCACTTACAATATTGATAGTGATCAAAGAATTTGCGTGACTCAGTCGAATACCTGCACGTTTTGCGTACAATTCTGACAGTGAGCTTGTTCAATATCATCTTCATAGACTAGATCATCCACGAAGCTTATTTCGCGCACACTACTTCCCTATTTCAAGTTTTCCTCTGATGGGAATCAAAGAATATGCGTGATTCAGTCGAATACCTATACCATGTCGCGTAAAATATTGACAATCAGCTTGTTCACTTACACTTCAACCGCTGGCTCAACTCAAAATATGTCAAAGGACAAATTGTGAGTTTATCCAGAAATGAATATCTTGAGACATAGATCGAACATGGCGACTCCAGGGTCCACTCTCATTTGGACCACCTATCTTCCGAACGCTATCCATTTTTGTAGACTAGATCATACACGAAGCTTATTCCACTCACACTACTTCCCTATTTTAAGTTTTCCTCTGATCTAAATCAAAGAATTTGCGGGACCCAGTCGGTCGCCTATACCGCGTCACTTACAATATTGATAGTGATCAAAGAATTTGCGTGACCCAGTCGAATACCTGTACATTTTGCGTACAATACTGACAGTGAGCTTGTTCAATATCATCTTCATAGACTAGATCATCCACGAAGCTTATTTCGCGCACACTACTTCCCTATTTTAATTTTTCCTCTGATGGGAATCAAAAAATTCGTATGACACAGTCGAATATCTATACCATGTCACGTACGATATTGACAGTGAATTTGTTCACTTACACTTCAACCGCTAGCTCAACTCAAAATATGTCAAAGGACAACCAGTGAGTTTAGCTAGAAATGGACAATCTTGAGACGTAAATCGAACATGGCGACCCCAGGGTTCACCTATGCAGGCCAGGTTACACCTGAAGTCTCGACCTGATCATTCTCCAACACTGCCCACTCGCGAATCGATTCCTCGCGCGGCGCTGAAAACACAAATTTCCGCATCGCCGGCATCGAGATTGCCACGATGCCGCGCCAGAAGTGACACTGGCAAATTTTTCAGCCGACGAAACGCAAACACTGCCGCGCACGCACCCCCCGGCCCCGTAAGAAAAACAAGCTCCTAAGGGGATTTCGGTTTACCCAAAGGCAAAGGGCAAAATTGCCGTTTGCAAACGGTCGGGGGGATCCGACAAAGACGAGGCGGACGAGTGAACCAGAAGTTCCTGGAGCTTCTCGGCCCCCGTATTTTCGCAAGATTGTACCTTGTTATTTCGAATCGTCGGCCCGTTCGACGCGGCGCATCTTTCTTTGCGTTTCTCACCTCCGGACTAGCGAAGTAGCTTTTTCCCAAATATATGATTCTGAAAATAACACCGAGTGCGATGCGTTTACCGATCATCGAGGTTATCGCTAAAGCAATGAATTGGCGATTATTTTTTCATAATTTTTTAAAAATGGTTTCCGTGTATTGAGGGAAAAAATTAAGGTGTTACATATCCGCGAACATTTATGACTTTTATGACCTTTGTACTCTATGTTTCGATTTTTTGTGCCGTTTACTTTGTTAACACTTTGACTGTCGTGGTGGTCATCGGTGATCGGCGCAAAAGGTCCCACAAAAAATTCAAAATATACCCAATCGGTAGCATTTATAATTTTGTAAATACAATTAATATTAAATAGTGATTCAATACTTTGGTCTTCGCATTACATACCTTCGCATTATTCTCATTTTGCACAATTCAATCATATTCTGTAGTACTTCATCATGTTGCGGTTTTAATATAGTAAAATTCGCAGGACAGCCAACGTGATAAGCTTTATGGAAATATGTTTAAGTTTGCATCGTATCGGTGGTTTTATGTACGGCTGCTACTAATTCGGTAAATTCATGTTACATATCCGCGATTTTTTTAATTTAAGATAAGCTATTTAGCATCAGTTCCTATTTTACACGCCGGACACTTCTTCGCGTCTTATATCGTTAACCTACACTAGTTTTATTGAAATTATTATTAAATAAATTATTAATTAAAAAACGTAAGATGATCCTGTCTATACTACCAAATTATTTTTATCTGACACCTGACAACGATCCGAACAGTACTTAATTTGCCAGTTGCGCAACAGAGAATCACGTGAAAGGTAATTAAAGCATCTTCGTCGTTAGAGGAAAAACGAACTCGCACTGACAGGGGACTGGAAAGTTTACGTAATCCGCGGAAAATGCTACCATCGAACCTTTTTCACCACCGCTAACTCATTTAACTCCACTTGTTAACAACTCAAATTGTATCTACGAAGGCGGAAAATGCAAGCGCGTTAAGACGTTCAAAAATTTAACCTGTCAATCTTCTTAAATTACATTTCTGCTGGTAGTGAATATCCCGATATCTAGATATGGCAACCTTTATACAGACGTTGAATTAATCACGGGGTTGAATGAACTGTGACAGATATATTTTTCTTTAAGAAAGTCTTCTTCTTCGCGATGTATTAGCTATTCTGCAGCGAAATAAGAATCTGATATACACTGCAATCTGACACTTGGGTTAGGAACATTTTCGGACCGAGTTAAAAATGTCAAGAAGATATCTCCAAAAAGGCGTGAAACATTCAACACGGTAATTTCTGATTTTGGCTCTGCTGTTACGAACGAAATGAAATTTACTTTTAATTCAATCTATTTATCTGCTAGAGTTGTAGTAATTTTTTTTTAGTTAGCCAAACTCTCAATATGCAACACGAATAAAACAATCTTAATTTTTGCTTTTCAACTCTGACGCATTGCTCGTTCAGGTCCTTCAAAACGTTCTTTGAAACATTCATTACTACGCTGAAAATCGCTCCCCGACACTCTTGTTAAGATTCTTCACCATTTTACTCTATGCTCAGTTCTCCCATTGCTTTGCGTCCTTATGGATTCTATCTAAACGCATTCATGCTTTATGCACACCCATATATACACGTCCGCATCGCCTAATCAGGCCGTCGAATATACAATAATTGAATAACCCTATAACACTATTTCTAATGAGAATAAACACTAAAAGTCTTCCTTGCGCATGCTGGTATCGGCAACGTTTAGCTGCGCATGTCGCATTTTTGAGTAAGATCGCGGATTTAGAGCAATGATGCAAATGGGTTAAGGAGTGTATACTTATTTTATGGATGATTTAAAAATTCTGTTGTAAACCGCATTGAAACATATTGCATAAAATATATTAATGTATTTCGATAAATATATGATGCAAATGGGTTAAGTATCACATTTTAGCAAACATCCCTATTTTATACCATCTGAGCATCCGCCCAAAGTTTCCTGCGCACAAACTCTCAACATGCAACACGAATAAAACAACCTTAATTTTTGCTTTTCAACTCTGACGCATTGCTCGTTCAGGTCCTTCAAAACGTTCTTTGAAACATTCATTACTACGCTGAAAATCGCTCTCCGACACTTTTGTTAAGATTCTTCACCATTTTACTCTATGCTCAGTTCTCCCATTGCTTTGCGTCCTTATGGATTCTATCTAAACGCATTCATGCTTTATGCGCACACACATATACACGTCCGCATCGCCTAATCAGGCCGTCGAATATACAATAATTTTAATAACACTATAATACTATTTCTAATGAGAATAAACACTAAGTCTTCCTCGCGCATGCTGGTATCGGCAACGTTTAGCTGCGCATGTCGGATTTTTCAGTAAGATTGCGGATTTAGAGCGATGATGCAAATGGGTTAAGTATCACATTTTACCAAACATCCCCATTTTATACCATCTGAGCATCCGCCCAAAGTTTCCTGCACACAAACTCTCAACATGCAACGCGAATAAAACAACCTTAATTTTTGCTTTTCAACTCTGACGCATTGCTCGTTCAGGTCCTTCAAAACGTTCTTTGAAACATTCATTACTACGCTGAAAATCGCTCTCCGACACTCTTGTTAAGATTCTTCGCCATTTTACTCTATGCTCAGTTCTCCCATTGCTTTGCGTCCTTATGGATTCTATCTAAACGCATTCATGCTTTATGCACACATACATATACACGTCCGCATCGCCTAATCAGGCCGTCGGCCCTGCAGAACCACACAAAGAGCGCAAGGCCTCTCGAAAGTTTCGGCGCAATCTTCATTCGCCCATTCACACGCTCACACAATTCACTGTTGCACCGAGGACGTCGCTTCCGCACAATTTTCGGCGACAAACGACTTCAATAACAGCAGAAGTACTTAGCGTTCTTCCGCTCGTTGCGAGAATTGACGAAACTGAAACTCGCCGGAAAGTTCGCGTCGAGAAGCACTCGACCGATAATGAACGAGAAGACGATTTTTGACCAGGGGAACCTTTACGGTGCGCCGGAATGCTTTCTCGCTGACGATTTTCCGCAAGTTGAGCAGTGATCGAGGAAACGAGCAGTCTGAGAAACTGCCCGACTTGAAGGAGGGATGTTTTTCGATATATTCTTTCAGCGGTATACGGTACATCGTTATTCTTACCGTTTTCTTTTTAAATAAATGTACAGGTAACCCTCCTATAACACGGTAGTTAGGTTCCTAGAAAATGCCGTGTTGTGTGAAACCGTGTTGCATGAGACCCAGAGCCAATACAAAAAGGGGGGTTACGTTCCAAAAACTTATTAAAAACAAATATTTTTTTTAATTCGACATAAACAACTTAATATTTATTAAAAATATAAATGTATGTAGAACACAAAGTAAAAAAAAATTTAATCTAACGCAACCATAATTTAATGAATTTATTCGTCGTCACTACTCAGTATAATCAACCGAGAACGTTTTTTCGGTGGAACGATATCGCCTTCACTTTCAGAACTTTTTTCTCTATTTAAAGTTTTTGTATGTTTTCCCCTCTTAAAAAAATCTGTAATCGAACTTTGCTTGCTGGTTCTTACTAGGTCATTGTAAATTTCGCGGTATGGAGCTAAACATTTTTGCAGCTCCCTTTTGAATCTTCGACTTCTTTCCGTGGAAGGGTCTGTATTCAAGAAAAATGACTCGAGATTTTCCGCTAAGCATAGGCCTTGTCGTATTTTTTTTAATGTTAAATTCTTAACTGCACAATCTTCATCAGAGCTAGCGTCCTCAAAATCGATTTGATTTGCATCTAGGGATGCCACTTCCATCAAATCCGCTTCGTCAACTTCTTCTTCCACTAATAAATCTTGAACGTCTTTGGTAGCCATATCCACAAAACCTTCGCCTCCGATTGATTTAGCGACTTCTAATATGGCACCAATTTCATTTTCTGATGTTTCACGCATGATTTCTGTTTCAACTGAAGAGGGCCATATCTTCTTCCAACACGCATTTAAGATTGATGTTTTTATTTCTTTCAGCGACAAAGATATGTCCCCAATGTCCTACGGGGGACACAGGCCCCGATAAGAGGAATAACCGTGTTATAGGATGCCGTGTTGTAGGAGTGTTCCCGCAATTTACGAATCGTGTTATAGCGAAACCGTGTTATAAGATACCGTGTTATAGGAGGGTTACCTGTATACATTTGTTTCGCGTGCATCGGGAAGGTGATTCATATGTTGAAATTTGATTTAAAAAAAACCTAATGTTTCGACACTAAGCGGGTGTCCTCAACAAAAGAGTAGTTTTGTGTGCAAAAATGGTGTGTCAAATAAATTTTGTATTCAATTTGTTTGATGACGTATCTACCGGTATATCGTTATTCTCGTCATTTTTTATATAAATAAATGTATACATTTGCTTCGCGTGCATCGGGAAGGTGATTCATATGTTCAAATTTAATTTAAAAGAAACCTAACGTTTCGATACTAGGCGGGTGTCCTTAATGAAAGAGTGGTTTTGGGTGCAAAAATGGTGTGCCAAATAAATTTTGCATTCAATTTGTTTGATGACGTATCTACCGGTATATCGTTATTCCCACCGTTTTATTAATAAATGTATACATTTGTTTCGCGTGCATCGGTTAGGTGATTCATATGTTGAAATTTGTTGTAAAAGAAGTCTAAAGTTTTAACACTAGGCGGGTGTCCTTTACAAAAGAGTGGTTTTCAACGTTTAAAAATCTATCTGTCTGCAGGAAAGTAACATTTTGTTATTTATTAATAGTTAACACATCACTATACTCCATCTCTACTAACATTGTACAAGTCACATCACGTGTAACAACATGCCGAAAAATAACATTTCGCTATTTATCCCGCAATTGATCGTTACCATGTTGCCAGCTCGATATATTTAGGAGAACTTTCGACAACAAGCTTACCCTAAACTCCGTGTACTAAAATGACTGACTTACGGCTTCAACAAATCTATTACCACGCTCCATCTACAACAGCGTTGTGTAACAGTTGCATCGTCCCGTGTGTAGGGATATTTGATGTTAGGTGATGTCGAAGTGTGATGCGGAATTATATTGAGTAGAATAATTTATTGAAAGATAAGAATTTTTTTAAGGAGAGGAACTAGTAAAAGCACTAATTATACATATAAATACAAAATTAAAGTAAAACTATCTCAATCCGACTACGATTCGGTAAACGGCAAGAAAAACGTATCTATACTGGACTGAACTACACTCTGAACGACAACTTAAAACTCTGACCTATTACTGCACTATAACTAACGAAAACTCTATCTCCTCGCCGGGCCGTTGCTATGCACCCCCGTCCTTCCCCAAGGGTTCGGCATCCAATCATTCGTAAAAACACGCATCCTCTCATTCTTACCTACATTCTCTCTCGCTCACCCTAAATGCGTTGCAGTTGACACGCGCAATAATGAGACATACGTCACGCATTCTTCAAACAAAACCACGCTATCATTATACCTTCACTCGCAACAATCGGTCGCAGCCACTCATACACACACACACACACTTCCTACATTTATGCGACACATCTACGGCCGTTTTTCTGATGCTACACTATACTCCATCTCTACCAACATTGTACAAGTCACATCACGTGTAACACATGCCGAAAAATAACATTTCGCTATTTATCCCGCAATTGATCGTTACCATGTTGCCAGCTCGATATATTTAGGAGAACTTTAGACACCAAGCTTACCCTAAACTCCGTGTACTAAAATGACTGACTTACGGCTTCAACAAATCTATTACCACGCTCCATCTACAACAGCGTTGTGTAACAGTTGCATCGTTCCGTGTGAAATTTTTCTAATCACGTTTTGTGTTAACGCAATCTGCTCCACGACCTTTTACGGAGGTGAAGGGTGTAAATTGTACGAAGAAGTGTTCAACGGAATAACAAATATATATATTTCAAACAAACTTAATAAGGTTCACAAATTAATAAGAATCGCAAAAACAGAAAATATGTTATACGCGTGGTGAGTTTATCGAAAGAGTTCGTGCTGCGTTTGTTGTAACTTTGGTGACAGTGTTCGAGCAAGTGAAGTCCAAGATCCTTGCTTGAGTATATGTAAATGTCTTTCTCCTCTCCAGCTCATCTTTTTCCTCGTGCGCTCGTTAGGATTTTCCGAAATTCGGAAAGAAAGTGGGGATATGCGGAGATTGGTGCCGTGTGTATGGGATCGGGAGGTATCACGATCGAAACAAAGAACTGCAGGTTCGGCATGTGTGAAGAAAGAGGGGTATGACCAGAAAGGACAGGAAGGATTTGGCGATATTTGGTTGAGCGATAAAATTGAACGTGGACGTTGATTACTTTTTTGGGATCTATTGAAATGCGGAGGACAATGGGAGACTAAACGGTGTTGGCTAACGGTGGTTGATGAGCTGGAGGTGAGGCGTCCGGTTTTCGTTCGTCTTGCGAACGAACACCGTGTATTACCATCGCTTCTGCTAAAGACAACAAATAAGCCAATAGTCACCCAATGAACGTGTTTATACTGACGTCACTATCAGCCGCTCATCTCTTCCGATCGGCGAAGATTCGTTTGCTTACTCTCGTGTAGCTTCTTAGCGCACGACTACACGTTCGCCGAGCACGAAACCGAACACGCGGCTGTAGGCGAAGCTTTCGATAACGTCGTTTTGTTGGCCAATTCACTCGGCGGGGCGCCTGTCAAAAACAGGCTCACGAAATTAGGGCGTCACGGTAGAACTGAAAAGCGCGAGACGTCGCATTCGATTTGCCTCGCTATCAATGCATCTCCATTTTCTCTACCACTCTCAGCGTGCACTATCGATTCGCGACCACACTCACAATTTCACGGCGAATCCCGGCGCTAGGCGTCGGATTAATTCCCACGACGCGGCAGGAGTCCGCGATAAATATAAATATTTATTAGCCCGTCACCGGCCGACTCTTTAACGTTTGAATAATCCGCGGGCGAGCCTGAGTGTCTTCTTAAATGGAGTACCATTTCTTAAATGATACATTTAAATGGCCGGGGGACGGTCTGAGTTTTCGTGTTGTCAGACGTATTTTCGTTGTTTGTATTCAAAGGCGCTGATGTCGGTAATTTCTGCTGTTGGTGGTTAGGGTGAATTATTCGAAGGTCGTAGTCGATGTGTATTCTAGTAAAAAAAAACATTGTTACAGCGACTTTGTTCGAACTTTTGTCAAAATCAGGTAATTATAATACATGCCCTTGGTGTACAGTGACGAAAAAAATGATTAGTCTTTTGTAGTCTTGTGCCGAGTGGAATCTGTTCTAAACGCTTTTCTAGTTTGAAATATAATCGATTTTAAAATCGCGATAGTGATAAGGAAAGAATTAAGTTCATAGGCAGATAAAAGCCGTGTCGTACGGATCATTTATCAGAAGGTATATCTTGAAGACAACATTTTATTATTACAACAGAACTTCATTCTTTATCCCCGAATATAAATTTACATTCTACTATTCAGAAATGATAAAAAATAATTTATATAACACAAAACCTCTCAAAATCGAAAAATATCACAAAATCAAAAGCTATAAAGTATCGATTGTCCCCAATGTCCCTTAATTACGCAAAGACTAGCTATTCACGGAGAGACACTGCGTGAATCACGGAAACTTTCACTGTCTCGCCAAGGCGAAAGAACAGGCAGACGATCGTCAAAGGCAAGAGCGGCGAGCACCGACGTCGAATAATTCAAGTCCGTCGGAGGTGGAAGTCGGGAGAAGAATCTCCGCTGTTAAGACTACGAGAAATCAATGCCGAGGGCAGCAAGGCAAAAACGACGACGCGAAGGTGAAAACGCGCGAGAGGTGCTCCCTAATTGATCCCGTCTCGCGATTGTCGACGAGGAAAGTAACGCGGCGAAGAAATCCGGCCGGCATATCGGCAATTAACGATCAGATCCTCCGTCCCCCAAAGGCGGGGGAAGAATGGAAGACGAATGAAGAGATTCGAGCCGAGTCTGCATAAATTTGGCGGATCCCAGCCAAGGGGCCAGGACCTTACGGCGCTGCATTATTTCCGGGGTTCGGCCGTTAGTGCTGGTCTCAGGGACCTTTACGGGACCGAGGCCGTTAATTTCGTCCCGGACTACCCATCCGCGTCCACTTTAGCCGAGTGCACTCTGTGTCGTTGTCGATGACTCGATGGTAACCGGGCACAAAGGAAGCCTCGATAAAACGATATGGCGCTCGTAACGCAGACACTGATTATCGTTCGACGTTTAGCGCGTTACACGTCATCGCCCTTCACCCCGTTCCGCTCTCGGTGCGGCAGGTCGAAAGCCAAATGATGCACCGACGCACAACAGCATAGTTAGACCTCGTATAATGCGTTTTTTTGGTGCGACGGTCAGGTGTTGTGCTGATCAATGTGTCTATATGGGATTTTAGTGTGTACCGGGCAGTTATTTAAAAAATCGAATGGCACGTTACCTCGGCAACCAAGTCTACGGCTACATCGTTTACGACACGTGACATGAGCTATGCGTATTGTGAATCTGAAAAATTTGTATGACGTTTTTTTTCTTAATGATTGTGGAAATAAAGTTATGGCCAGTACTACGGTAAAAAATGAACTCAATTTTGACTTAATAAAATAAATATAAATTTGTAATTTTGTTTAAGTCGAAAAGAAAACATAATTATGTTCGACGAATTTGTAGACATCGGATTATACGTTTTTTGATGCGACTGCCTGATCAGATGTTGTGCTGGTCAATGTGTCTATATGGAATTTTAGTGTGTACCGGGCAGTTATTTAAAAAGTCTAACGTCACCTTACCTCTGCAACCGAGTCTATGTCTACATCGTTTATGTCACATGATATGAGCTATGCGTATTGCGCATCAGAAAAATTTGGATGACGTTTTTTTGTTAATGACTGGAAATAAAGTTATGGCCAGTACTACGGTAAAAACTCATCTTAATTTTGACGTAATAAATCAAATATAAATTCGTAATTTTGGTTACCTCGAAAAGAAAATATATAATTATGTTGGACAAATTTTTAGACATTGTATTATGCGTTTTTTGATACGACGGCTCGATCAGGTGTTGTGTTGGTCAATGTGTCTATATGGGATTTCAGTATGTACCGGGCGAGTTATTTAAAAAATGTGATGGCACGTTACATCTGCAACCAAGTCTACGTCTACATCGTTTATGTAACGTGACATGAGCTATGCACCATGGGGCCGCATAAGGCGATTTTATCCAGTAGCGCCGGTTCAGTAAAATTCGATACTGTGCATCAGAAAAATTTGTATAACATTTTTTTTTGTTAATGACTGCGGAAACAAAATTATAGCCAGTACTGCGGTAAAAAATCACCTCGATTTTGGTCTGCCGAAATAAATATCAATTTATAATTTTGCTTAAGTCGGAAAGAAAACGTATAATTACGTTGGACAAATTTTTAGACATTGGATTATGCGTTTTTTGGTGCGACGGTCCGGTCAGGTATGATTAGATGGTGTTGTGCTGGTCAATATGTCTATATGGGATTTTGGTATGATACCGGGCGAGTTGTTTAAAAAATCTGATGGCACATTACCTCTGCAACCAAGTCTACGTCTACATTGTTTATGTCACGTGACAAGAGCTATGCGATATGGAGTCTCGCGTGGTGGTTTTATCTAATCGCGCTGATTCAGTAAAGTTGGATATTGTGCATCAGAAAAATTTAGGTGACGTTTTTTTCTTAATGACTGCGGAAATAAAATTATGGCCAGTACTACGGTAGAAAATGAACTTACTTTTGACTTAATAAAATAAATATAAATTCGTAATTTTGTTTAAGTCGAAAAGAAAACATATAATTACGTTGGACAAATTTTCTGTAATAAAGCTTATGTATTATAATAAGCCCACCAAATAAAATTGCCGCGCAAGTTTCTCCATTGAAAACATTTAATCCTGACGAATGAATTTAATCCTTACGAGCCACTAATTCGGTACTTATACTAGTTTCCCTTACTATTAACTGGTTTTCCCTTCAACTCCCTTGATCTAGTAACGCTAATTGATACTAATAAGCTTAATTTTGCAATCCATGATATGAATTCCAACAACGGTAGGAATAGAACTTTGAGGCCTACCGTGCATCACCCTGATAATTTCTGTACAATTAACATTGTTTACTTCCCGCTTGTCAAGACTCATCTTGCGTATGCGTCGGTAATTTGTAGGTTTGTACGGGTACCCAAAATGCCAGGTTCAAGTTCGGGTCGGTATCCTGAAATTTCGTAAAGTTCGGGTACCCAAAGCCGAGTCGGCTCAGGCCGAACAAAGTCGATTCGAAACCCTGAAAGCTGTTAAAGTCATATAATGCCTTTTCTTGTTTTTCTTTTCAATCAAATTTAATACTTTACTTTCTAGTTTAAAAGGGATCCGTACTCTAGTATTATCAGACTCGATCTCAAGGGTACTGACCTGAACCCGACATTATTAACTTTTGGGTTCTTTTCCCGACCCGACCCGAGGCTCAGGAAAAATACGAGTACCTCACATTCTCCGTAATTTAACCACAGCATTTCAACCTACATAAAATACGTTTTGATAGAGACCGAAATGAGTTGTTCGCATATATAGTTTACTGACTTCTTAAATCCCTAACATACTACAATGACTGTATATACTTTTTCGTTTCTTTCTGTGTTTATCAAATGGTATTCGTCAGTATCAAAAAGGAAATAATACATAACTGTAGTATCGCGATATGCACTGGCAACACCCGATTGTGTGTGTGCGTGTGTGTGTGTGTATGCATGAACGATCGAGCGTTTGGAAGATTCTGGAATAAGTTGTAATGTGTACGCATGTGTTTGGAAGGTTCTCGAATAAATTAGTTGCTAGGGAAGCGAATAAGGTGAGCGACCGATGGTATGATCCGCGATTCAATTGTTTATAAGAGAAGAGAGCGACGGGGCAGTTCAGAAGCGGTCGCCACGGAGTCACCACGGGGTCGACACACGCGAAGCATTTTATCTTGTATTGTTATTTAATTCATTAAAATAAACATCTATTTGTTGTCACTAAAATATCCCACATAACGATTGATTTCACTCATAACGAAAATGAGCAGCATGTACTAACTGTGAGTCAAATTACACCATGAACTCCGTTCACGGTTGAAAACGATCTCCGATCGTGTCCGTCATAGAAATACAGATTGATTGCGGAAACACCGAGAGTGCATGTGCGCAACTTTAGAATGCTGATACCGGTAATGCTCTTTGTGCGCCATTATGCGACCGCGTTATCGATATTCCGACGTTACGTCGAAAACGGCCGAAATTCGCGTACGAGCAAAGCGCACGTCACGTTCGACGCTAATGAAGTAGAAACTGAAGTCCGGGAATAACTTACCGGCGTTGACACTTGATGCGGTGTCACATACATCTTGTATTGTTATTTAATTCATTAAAATAAACATCTATTTGTTGTCACTAAAATATCCCACATAACAATTGATTTCACTCATAACGAAAATGAGCAGCATGTACTAACTGTGAGTCAAATTACACCATGAACTCCGTTTACGGTTGAAAACGATCTCCGATCGTGTCCGTCATAGAAATACAGATTGATTGCGGAAACTCGAGAGTGCATGTGCGCAACTTTAGAATGCTGATACCGATAATGCTCTTTGTGCGCCATTATGCGACCGCGTTATCGATATTCCGACGTTACGTCGAAAGCGGCCGAAATTCGCGTGCGAGCAAAGCGCACGTCACGTTCGACGCTAATGAAGTAGAAACTGAAGTCCGGGAATAACTTACCGGCGTTGACACTTGATGCGGTGTCACATACATCTTGTATTGTTATTTAATTCATTAAAATAAACATCTATTTGTTGTCACTAAAATATCCCACATAACGATTGATTTCACTCATAACGAAAATGAGCAGCATGCACTAACTGTGAGTCAAATTACACCATGAACTCCGTTTACGGTTGAAAACGATCTCCGATCGTGTCCGTCATAGAAATATAGATTGATTGCGGAAACACCGAGAGTGCATATGCGCAACTTTAGAATGCTGATACCGATAATGCTCTTTGTGCGCCATTATGCGACCGCGCTATCGATATTCCGACGTTACGTCGAAAACGGCCGAAATTCGCGTACGAGCAAAGCGCACGTCACATTCGACGCTAATGAAGTAGAAACTGAAGTCCGGGAATAACTTACCGGCGTTGACACTTGATGCGGTGTCACATACATCTTGTATTGTTATTTAATTCATTAAAATAAACATCTATTTGTTGTCACTAAAATATCCCACATCACGATTGATTTCACTCATAACGAAAATGAGCAGCATGTACTAACTGTGAGTCAAATTACACCACGAACTCCGTTTACGGTTGAAAACGATCTCCGATCGTGTCCGTCATAGAAATACAGATTGATTGCGGAAACACCGAGAGTGCATGTGCGCAACTTTAGAATGCTGATACCGATAATGCTCTTTGTGCGCCATTATGCGACCGCGTTATCGATATTCCGACGTTACGTCGAAAACGGCCGAAATTCGCGTCCGAGCAAAGCGCACGTCACGTTCGACGCTAATGAAGTAGAAGCTGAAGTCCGGGAATAACTTACCGGCGTTGACACTTGATTTGTCACATACATCTTGTATTGTTATTTAATTCATTAAAATAAACATCTATTTGTTGTCACTAAAATATCCCACATAACGATTGATTTCACTCATAACGAAAATGAGCAGCATGTACTAACTGTGAGTCAAATTACACCATGAACTCCGTTTACGGTTGAAAACGATCTCCGATCGTGTCCGTCATAGAAATACAGATTGATTGCGGAAACACCGAGAGTGCATGTGCGCAACTTTAGAATGCTGATACCGATAATGCTCTTTGTGCGCCATTATGCGACCGCGTTATCGATATTCCGACGTTACGTCGAAAGCGGCCGAAATTCGCGTCCGAGCAAAGCGCACGTCACGTTCGACGCTAATGAAGTAGAAACTGAAGTCCGGGAATAACTTACCGGCGTTGACACTTGATGAAACGGCGGGTTCCGGATTCGGCGCCATATTGAAATTCCACTTCGCGCGTCGGACGAGGGCCTGAAAGGAAAACGACGCGTTAAGGGTGATCCGTGGATATGCGGTATTTTCCGCAATCGGGACTGGAAAGTGGCACGCATTCCGTGTCTGGAATGTCTCTCGGGTGCCTTTGAATCTCACCGACAGCGAAACCTCTCGCGCCACGATTGTTTCCTCGCTCTCGGCGCCTGCACGAACCGCCTGCCTCTCACAACTTCATTCTCGTATTTCTTTCAGCGCGCACGTTCGCAGTCTTTGCAATTTGCCTGACCGTTTTCATGTTTAATGGCATCTCCGGCCGGCGCACGATGTGTTAATATTCCACGAGCGTGTACAGTTTCGATACGGTATTCATAATGGATGTAGAGAATTCGCCGCCTGTGTAATGGTAACATCTAATACGATGACTTGGGGCTCTCGCTTTAAGTTGGTCGATCCCGATTTAGCGAGGGTCAGCTTTTCTAGAGGGCGCGTAAGTGTGCGAGTGAGGTGGATCTTATGTTACGGGAAAGCAGATAGTTATGAGATGAAGGTATTGGTCCGATGCACAACAGAAGTAATTCCTTGTTAACCCCGTCAGACCCGAATTTTTTTCGTTTAACACTTTGACTGCCGTAGCAATAATTGTTTTATAAATGCAGTTATTGTTAGAATAGTGATGCGATCCTTTTGTCTTCAATATTTGCACATTATTTACATTTTGTATAATTCAGTCAAACGCTGTAGTATTTCATAGCATCGCCGTTCTAATACAGCAAAATACGCATGGCAATCAATGTGTTAAGACGTTAACTATCACGGTGATCACCGGTGACCGGTGCAAAAGATTTTACTAAAAATGCAAAAAAATGCAAAGATTTTACTGAAGATCCAAAATATATACAATGGATAACAATAATTACCTTATAAATGCAGTTATTGTTAGAATATTGATGCAATCCTTTTGTTTCCACTACTTGCACATTATTTACATTTTGCATAATTTAGTCAAACGCTGTAGTATTTCATAGCATCGCCGTTCTAATACAGCAAAATACGCATGGCAGTCAACGTGTTAAGAAAAATTATTATTTATAATAAAATGAACGTAATTCTTGTGAATAAAGGCAACAACATACTTTTTACAGAAATATTTGTTTATTATATATGGTCCTCACGCAAAATTTGTAACATTAAAGAGATCCCGAGAAATATTTGTATAAAAAATAATATTCGTATTCGTAAAAATAATATACGTAATAAAATACAGCACAAAAAGTATTATGTACATTACAATGTTGTGCAAAGGGTCCGAAGGGGTTAAGGGGGTATTTAGCTTTGTGTTAGATTACGTTCGAAGACTTGTTTTTTTTATTAATGTTAATCTGTATACTATCCAAGATCTGTTCACAAAATTTGGAAGCAGGGATTGGGACATCAACCGAGATATAGAATTTGATACGCTTTCTAAAAATTCATATACACCCAGAAACGTTTAATTGGATCACGAGAGTTTAAAGAAGATTAATGTAATCAACTCAATCATTGGAGGACAGATGTCCAGGAAAATGTAATTATAGTTTCTACCGAATTCAATAAATATCTTAAAACTGACCCTTCTGATCGAGTCGGCGGTGTAATGAAATTTTGTTATAAATATAAATTTCCACCGTTTCTGTACAAATCTATTTTGATACAAACAAGTGCTTTTATGAAAATTATCGATTTTTTTATTTCAAGTGATAAGATTGGCGGTAATAACATTAGCCCACTGGTTTCTTCTTAAACACATTACCTTATGTATCGGATAATTGTATTATAAGAACTGATAAAATTGCTGCACTTGAGAGTATCGAAATCCCGATTACTCGCGTTATTCATGTTCGCACGAAAAAGCGTGACTATTAATGAGTTTGAGAGAAGTTTGTTATCGGTCTACTCTCATAAGCGATTCCTAAGTAGCGACTAAGTAGGCTGATTATTTTAATGCCTGCGTAGAGCAATGTTGTGCGAGCGCTAAAGTCTGCTGAAAAATGAAAAGCCGGCGGTATGCATAATCAATATACCCAGCGTAATTATATTAACGGGGTCCGCTTAAATGGAAAAATATGCAGTCCATAGAGGCAGGTGGCGGAAGGAAGAGAAGTTAGGCTGGACAGTAGTCGGGTAACAGTTGGACAACAATTAGTAACAGTTGAGTAATGGTCAGTAATAGTTCAGCAGCGAAAAGGTACCAATTAGGCAAAAAAGGAGAGTCCTAATCCAAACTCATTATAACGTTTCCTCCACGTTCATAATCAAAGATAACATTATAGAAAACCTTGTGGACCCTTGCACTAGTCACCGTCTCAGAAATCTTGTAATCATTGTGATTCTATACTCTACATTAACACTTCAGAAGCAAAGTTTTTGGATTTTTTTATTACAATCCCTCCACTTTCATAATCGGAGATAACATTATAGACAACCTTGTGGACCCTTGCACTAGTGTCCGTCTCAGAAATCTTGTAATCATTGTGATTCTATACTCTACATTAACACTTCAGAAGCAAAGTTTTTCGATTTTTTTTTACAATCCCTCCACTTTCATAATCGGAGATAACATTATAGAAAACCTTGTGGACCTTTGAACTAGTGTCCGTCTCAGAAATCTTGTAGTCATTGTGATTCTATACTTTGAATTAATACTTCAGAAGCGAAGTTTTTCGTCGTCTCAAAAAGATGCTATCTTAAAGAAGTCGCCATCGAAACGTAATCTACGATCGACGTGCCACAACGGAAATTCTGAGAGTCGCTGCCTCCGCTACGGCACCTCAACAAATATCCGCTTCACTGAAAGCCGAAGTTTGTCGAGCGTCGCGTAAGACAAGTTTCCCGGCCAGGAAAGTGCCGGAAAAGTGGAAACGATGAAAAAATACGCTTCTCCTTGACGTGTAATCGCTCAACTTTAAATATGCTACCTGAATGTTCAACGTCACTGAAACAGTGATTACGGTGTTCGTTCGAAGGATTGCCAAGAAAGGATGGCGACGTGAAATATTTGGAGACTCGAAGTTCAGATTCGAATTTTTTTTTCGTTTAGGAAAAATTATTTTTTGTACTAAAATTAACTTAATTCATGTGAATGAAGGCAACAATATACTTTTTACAGAAATATTTATTTATTTATTTATAATTTGTAAATGTAAATTTTAATGGACATATGCTCCTTACGCAAAATTTGTAACATGAAGGAGATCCTGAGAAATATTTGTGTAAAAAAATAAAATTCCTATTCGTAAAAATAATATACGTAATAAAATACAGCACGAAAAGTATTATGTATGTGGCGCCGCAAAACTTTTATTCCGGGCAAATCGAAATTACGCATACGTGATAGGGATCGTCAGAATGTTGAACATTCAAGACTGATTTATTACAGTATTTTAGGTGCGATTGTTAGTCGTTGATTTAACTTTAAAGCAAATCAGTACAGGACCGATTATCAGTTATCGATTATCAGTTACCTTTATTTGGAGTTGTTCGCAATTACTGACGAACGGTTTCTATAAAGCACAGTATATAATAAAATCCACCAATTTAGTGGTGAAAATTAATTAAAAAGTTGCACAATCGGTTGGGACTAAATAAAGTTATACGGTATGAGGTGTGACAAGTAAATATTAAGAAATGCACAACCCACTGGATAAACTGGCATGCTGCAAACGATACCACCCTGCAAAAAAATAATAAAACACATTACTATTTTTTCATGTTACGTTTGGGTCTTTTGGATCGAAGCTTGGGGTTCTTGTATTCAATTCAAGAATGTCTAGGACTCTGCCTCGTACAGCAAAGGGTCAGTATTGATCCTGCTAATTAATTGTTTACGCAACTTTTCTGCAAATTAGCGGTCGCCGTCCAAATCGCGAGATACATACATAATTGATTTTGCAATATAAAATACTTAGCAGTCCTATTGGTAATGTAAAGGAAACATACCATCAAATAATATTCCTATAGTATTTTATTGAAATTTCGAGTTTCGATAGTCAATGGTGTAGGATTTTTGATTGGAATGATATATTAAACGGTTTTAAACACAAAAGTAATGGTTGTAATGTTTCTCGCACTGCACTCTGTATTAAACGCTAATAAAGGTTCACTCAAAACTCACTAAACGCATTCGCTGATAATCTCTAAATATTCGCTAAGATGCACACACTGTTACGCTTGAAGGTTTCGCGAAGCCTCACTTATTTTAATATCGCGCTGAACACTTTTATACTGCTTGGTTTCTAGAACATTCCTAATAACAAATATAGATAGATGCATTCTTACTCACTCTCTCACTGTCGCTTTCTCTCTCTCATACGCACACTTTCTCATTGTTCGTTCATATAAAATCACACATCCTACAATGGTAATCTTTTATTTTACACGACGAGTATACACGTCAAACGTGCTTAACTGGTTAACTAATACGTCGCTACCCAAGATCAGATGCAGCCAGACGTGCGCAAGTACTTCGAAGGATAACGCCAAAAAGCAGCACGTCTGAACACAGACGATGCCTCTCTCCACGGAAAACCATGTGCACGAACTAATTTCGTTGATACACGCTCACTGGGTCGCAAACGGAAACGCGCTAAGAAATTCTTATGCTCGAACGTGCTCCACCAGTCTGGTCACCAATTCGCTGCTCCCAATAGGCGGCCTGCTTATTAAATCAATTAGTCGAGTTGAACACCGTCGCACGAGGATAATTGAGCTTCCACCGTGGACGATATCCATATATCTGCACTCTTGTGAGAAATGTTTCGGGATCTTGATAACAGGCTAATTATGCTCGTGGTCTGATATCGGTGGGCTATGGGTGCAGAGAGTATGTCGACGAATTAACCTTCTATGGGTCCGCGTGACTATGAAGTCACATATCGATAAATTGATATTTTATTAAATGGTTTAATTTTTTTGTACTTAGATGGCGTATACATCATGTTATATAATGTCTCCTTAGCACTAATAACATGCTTGATGCGGGTATCAGCTCTCACCTGAAATGTCAAAGTAAATGCTTTTGCAAGTTGTCTGCAAATAGACGCCAAAGGAACCAAATTGTGCAATTCTCATTATTTGTTTTTCTATCGCTGTTTGTTAAACGAAAAAAGCGTGTGTAATAGCTTTTAGTTTGTATATCAACAATGTCTCATTTGTTTGCATTTAAACAATAATTTTATTACTATTTTCATGTGATATAGCTTGGTGACTTTCAAGATACAATGGGCTATAATGGTAGGGTTCGGTGTATTTGCGATAACGTTTGTGTTTTCTTTGCTTTTTAGTTTTATACATCAGAGACCCAAAACATGGATACAAAATCATGTAAAAATCATAGAGGAATAGGAATAAGAAGCATTAGCAGTAATGGAAATCGAGTGAAGATGATTGGTGGAAGGTGGGTTTGGAAGGCGGTGACAGTAGTATTAACCCTTTGCGCTCTGGCGGTGCCTCTCAAGCACCACGGCATGTGCTGCGCCAACTCTAGCGGTGCCTCTCAGGCACCACTCGCATCGATGCGGTGAATTGAGTGGTAACAGTGTTTATTTGTGTTTGGCCGAACGAATATCGCTTGACAAGTCTACCTGGCCTTTTGTAGATCATTTTATGAGGTGCCTACATAGCTATAAAGATGTCTTATCTCAAAAACACAAGCGAATTTCAATGCGTGCATTATGTCTTGAGAATAATAGAACGCTGATAGACGTTGCAACGCTTCTTTCAATTCGCTTCTTTCAAAAAAGGTACAAAAAGAACCAATCACCGTCTTCGCACTTTTGAGATAAAATGTCTTATCTCAAAAATACTTGCAAACGCGGGTTGGACTCTGTCTTCGACATTAGTTCGAATTCAACCTTCTTGGCAATCGCAATATTTCTTTCAAAGTTAGTGAGCCCAATAAGTATGGAACACGACGAAGAAATTACTTCTAGTGAAGATGAGTTCAATTTTTCGGCAATAACGAACGAAATTACATCACTACATAGACAGCTTGCCCATGAGAATGAAGGCGGAAGTGATGAAGATAGTGACGACGTTATAGGTGTAAGAAGACGAAAAATCCAAATAATCGATAGTGAATCTGAAAGCCAAAGTGGCCAAAAGCCAAAAGCCAACGTAGCACAGCTTCCACTTCACAGAGCACTTCTGAAATGATCCGACTCAATGGGAAGCTGCATGTTATTTTGATGGGACAAAAAAAGGATTGCAAAGTTTGTTCCCAACGAAAGTCCGGCCAAAGACGACAAACTGTGTACTATTGTGACACATGCCCCGACAAGCCAAGAATGCACATTGGAGATTGTTTTACAAAATATCACAAGAAGAAAAATTATAGAACGTAATCTTTAATAAATACCCTTCATTCAGTTAAATAAATGTATGTAATGTTAAAATATACGAGTTTAAAGTGTCCTATTGTGCCTAAAATTATTTTAAGTTAACTGTCCAGTTGCTGGTCAGCCCGAGAAAAAAGCGCGTCGAGCGCAAAGGGTTAAAATTAGGAGAGTCAGTGGTATGTGGAAGAGGTGGGAATTTACCTGGAATATTAATCAGGAGTGTGAAACGGTTTTTAATTAGTGATGGTAAACGGTGCGTCTGGTGTAGTGATTAGGGTTTAGGACTGGTACTGTGGATTAGGGCTTCGACAAACGGCAATAAAATTTGTTCCCTGAGTCGGAACTCTTCTTGGGTCCGTTTGCATGTTTCCATGACAATGAATTTGTTTCAGAATCTTTCTAATAGCACATACATACTCATGCATTCTCTCTCTCATTGCCCATTCGCACAGAATCACACATCCCACAATCCCACTCCGCACTTGGGCGAAACGCAGCGAAATCAGTGTACCTTGAGGGTTAATCGCCGACCGATTCGCAGTCGATTTGCTAATTTCCGGCGTATTGTAAGTCCCGCGTCCGTAACTATCTAAATCGGAAGACCCGCCGTTAACGAACGGGCGGAACGAGATTTCGTGAATACGTTCGAGTATATGGAAATCGTCTCGCTCGATAAGGAAAATAGCTCCGTGTGGATCCTCGGCATCGCTGTGTGTTCATACTCGCTGGATATTATGGCAGCTGCGCCGGCATGACGTTGCCGCACGACGCAACGTATTCCGGCCGTGTGTAATAAAAACTCTTGCATGCATACATCGGCGTTAGAGAGCGAACGGACGCCGGACACGTGAGCTTTCACACACGCTCGGCGCAAACCGAAACTTTCCCATATTTCCCCGATGTTTCCGCGTCCCCGGCCGAACGCACATAGACGCGGAACGTAGCGGAGGATATTATAACGACTTTTTATCGTCCAAAACAAACAGACCGTATCAAACGGACGGGACAGGCCGGACATAAATTATTCTCGATTAACGGCCCGCGCAACTTGAGGAAGGTCCGCCGCTAAATTTTTCACCCCTACGTGCTCCGCCCGCAATCGGCAAGACGCCCGATACTGTTAAAAAATTTCCGAACGCCGAAGTTCGGCGGAGCGTGCATCGGCCACGGAATGGTCGAAAGTTTCCTGGCCAGTATACTCCCGGCGAACGATCCCGACCCAACGCGCGCTCCTAAAATATTTCCGACCTTACGTTAACATACTGTTACGCCGCGGCGTGAGCGCTAACGTTCGCTTTAATTGCGGCGGAGCTGGGATAGAATATTTCACTGTTGCCGGCAATGTGTACCGGAAAACTTTCGCTTCTAAAGAGAGAGGCGGGCGAAGCGGTACTTTTTTGAAAACTGCGAATAATTCAATATTCAGCGCGGACGTTCGTCAACAGAAATCACTGCGTTGGCGGACTATAAATTTCGTCATGGGCATCCTTCTGAAAAATGTACCGGGCATTTGCCGACTGTTGTTTGCGGAGATTAAACGTCCAGGACAGCGGTCTCTAGAGACAACACTCCGATGATTCTCATTTGCTATGGCGTACTTGACGTTCTCTGGGTTTAAGCCGCGTATCTAAACGTGTGAACGTACGTACGTGCAGACGTTTTGGGATTACTAGTTGGGTCCAAGTAAAAATGTAGCGTATCGACGATTTTTCGTAATGCAGGTGCCGTTTTAGAGAGTACCATCAAACATGTGTGTTATCTTAGAAAACTGTTTAGTCGACATTACCAGTCGGTAGCAGATAATTTTATATGTCTTCAACTCTTATTGATTTCAAGAGTGTCTACGAGCTTACCATTCTTTCTGTTGACAACGACCAGTAGCACAAATTCACGGAGTGACAACTAAGTTAAAAAAAGGCAATTTACCATACTTAAGTATAATATCTTAGTAATCTCGTTCAATTAATGTACATCACATTTCAAACTTTAACGGCAAAAAACATATATATATATATCATTAATTAATTGTAAGTAACCGGGTAACAATATTTGTTACTAAAAGCTTCGCAGCACATTTCGTAAGATGTACTACTCAAAGAAAAGCAAAACATTTCGTAAGATGTACTACTCAAAGAAAAGCAAAATATTTCATAAGCTATACTTCTCAAAGAAAAGCCCGTAACTTGCGGAAATAACACTTCCACTGACTTTTTGAAAAATCTGAACAACTAAGAAGCATTCGCATGTGGCAAAATGTTGTGTCTTGACGTTGTTTTGTTACACAATTTTTATATTTTAATAATTGTTAGTTATATAAATTTCAGAAAAAACTGATTATATTGAATAAGGTGTGTTTTCCAAAAGGCATTCTTAAGCGACCAATCTTATTGAAATAAAGGTGATAATAATTCCTGGATCCAATCACTATTCGTCACTTGCGTGAAAATGTCGAAACTTAAAGCATTATCCAATTTTTCTATCATTTTAGATCTCCCATTCACATCGTCCACATAGTTTACTTCACTGGAATAAAATATCAATCGCATTCCTCGATCAAGAAATATCCTTTGTAATACTAGTAGTGTAATAAAAGCCGCAGTACAAAGAAAAATATACTTTTTTATAATAAGGCAGACGCGATTGAACACTAAAATTAAAATAAAAATTAAAACAAAAATGAAAATAGCCGACGCAAGTGCAAACACGAGTTAACTCGTGACCGGTCAACAATGTGTTAACCGTCCTTTAAAACAATTGTACAATATAATCATTAATTCGGCGGTCCCACAATTTCCGTAGCATTTAATTGAACAAACACAAGTTTCATTCATAACACATTCATCATCAGACCCATGACACGCGAGGCAAATCGCGCGTACGTGTGTGCGTCTGCATTTCCATCTGTCAACGCGCCGGCCGCTGCACTCTTGTGCAACTAGAAGTGCACGCCGTCTAATTCCCGAAGAGCACTCGTGAGTGCCGCGACATCAAAAGTCAACAACGGCTTCCAGCCGTTAAAGCACGTTTCATAGCACGGCGTTCGCAGCAAAGAGAAAAAGTGAGCGGCACTTCTCCTATCCAACCGTCGGACGTTTATATCGGCGTTTCTCGCCAGAATTTGCCGGCACAATGAGTCCCGTGGCGCGAGCTCTTTCAAAAGTTCCGAGGACAAGGGCCGCTTACGCAGAATGCGTGAGTGCGCTCGTGTGGCAGAACTCGAAACGACACTTAATCTCGCACTTGATAACACGCCGTCTGCCGTCGCTACAGTGGACGAAATTTCCATAAGAACACTATTATTTCTAGTAAAAACTTATAAATGCGACATTTACAAAATTATACAAAGCTAGAGAATCATAGAGGTATAATGGAAGAACGAGCAATCAGAATTAAGAACTGAAACATCGTTTTATATTTCTTATAAACGGAATAGCGTAGATAAATGTAACGAAGTTTGCATAGGAAGAATCCGTTAAATTAATATAAAAATTATCAATTATAATGTTAATACTTGGTGCTCCTACCTTTATGTTTTACTACATCGAATATTCTATTTTGTTCATTTTATAACGAAAATTCACAAGTTTATATGCATTCACCGTTTCACAATAAAGACACTGTGCTAAGGTAAAGTTTCCACGCGTTAACTAATATAAAATTACAAAATTAATCAACTTTCAACGGAAAATTAGGGTGTTTTTATAGAAACTTCGTCCACTGTACATATATTTACGGCGGATTATTCTCGTCCTGCACAATACATCAAATTTTTCGTATTTCTTCTTTCGTTAGGCCTACGCGGACACGCATGGTACGCTTTAGTTTTCGATATTAGTGGGGGCGTTGATGCTTTCTTGAGATTTAGAAGCAGCGCGGATGGCGTACACAATGAGTCCCGTGGCGCGAGCTCTTTCAAAAGTTCCGAGGACAAGGGCCGCTTACGCAGAATGCGTGAGTGCGCTCGTGTGGCAGAACTCGAAACGACACAATCCCGCACTTGATAACACGCCGTCTGCCGTCTCTACAGTGGACGAAATTTCCATAAGAACACTATTATTTCTAGTAAAAACTTATAAATGCGACATTTACAAAATTATACAAAGCTAGAGAATTATAGAGGTATAATGGAAGAACGAGCAATCAGAATTAAGAACTGAAACATCGTTTTATATTTCTTATAAACGCAATAGCGTAGATAAATGTAACGAAGTTTGCATAGGAAGAATCTGTTAAATTAATATAAAAATTATCAATTATAATGTTAATACTTGGTGCTCCTACCTTTATGTTTTACTACATCGAATATTCTATTTTGTTCATTTTATAACGAAAATTCACAAGTTTATATGCATTCACCGTTTCACAATAAAGACACTGTGCTAAGGTGAGGTTTCCACGCATTAACTAATATAAAATTACAAAATTAATCAACTTTCAACGGAAAATTGGGGTGTTTTTATAGAAACTTCGTCCACTGTACATATATTTACGGCGGATTATTCTCGTCCTGCACAATACATCAAATTTTTCGTATTTCTTCTTTCGTTAGGCCTACGCGGACACGCATGGTACGCTTTAGTTTTCGATATTAGTGGGGGCGTTGATGCTTTCTTGAGATTTAGAAGCAGCGCGGATGGCGAATTATTGAAAAGCCGGGTTCTTGTATTTTGCAGAGCCACGTCGTCGAACACGAGGCACGAATGCTTCTATATTCGATTCTATATAAACGATTCGGGGGCAGACGAAAAGCAATTATTCAAGGCGCGATCATTGATGCAGTTGGGGTTTTTTGGGGCTTCGAGTTGGAATGCCTTCGTTTGCGTAATATCGGCAGTTCGCTGGGATTGCAGTTAACTTTAATACGTTGACTGTCATGGTGGTTAGAGGTGACAGGGGCCAAAGATTTTACTAAAAATGCAAAAAATTCGCAATGAAGGCTATTTGTAATCTTGTAAACGCAATGTAAAAGTTATTGGAACGGTGCTTCAATACTTTGGCGTCTAACAACTCTGCGTTATCTTCATTTTGCACAATTTAACCCTTTGACTGCTATGGACGCATATATGCGTCCGTCGAAATATATCGGTGTCGACTATGAGCGCATATATGCGTTTCCAATCGTTTCGATTGTTTATCAACTGCAGCCACAATTATCAACGTACGAGATAAATACAGATGTGTTCCTTATCAAATAATTTTCTTGTATTATTTAATTTGGCGTAAATGAAGAATTACCATTAGAACTTCGTGAGCGCCTTACATAATCAATCAGTAAAATTCAAACTATCGAAAAGTATCTCGTCCTCAGCGGGTGCTTCGTTCGGGAGTATTCAGCAAAAGGTTAATGATACTCTGCAGTATTTTATCAGCGTTAGAGGATACCACTGAGACTGAATATCTACTCAGAATTTGTTATAAACTGCCTTGCTCATTGTCGTGTTCTCATTTTATAATGCATTTTCAAATTTCTGTTACCTTTACATGCATGCCGATTGCTACCTAATTTCTGCACACGATTTTGACGCAGGTACATGAAATACAAAAAAGTCATACTACAAAGGTACCCAAAATTAAAACATGATCATTTATCTATGATAATGACGCAACTATGAATATTAATGTGCCACAGCGACACAAATTAAACCTAAAACTGTGGACAGGCGGCTTTAACCATCCCAACGAATGGCTGTCAATTAATCCATTGTAACCATGTCTATATTAGCCAAATATAATTCCGGTGAAACAATAATACAAAAAAAATAGTGGACGCCTTCTACTCTGGAAATGAAGAGTGACTTTAGATTTAAAGCAGATCACACTATGATGGTCGGACTCAGAATAAAATGCATCAAAGAAACATAGAGCATATTACAAAGTTACCCACGATAATAACGCAATGACAAATGTCAATTGTCGCAAATCTAGTCCAAACCTTTGACAACACTCAAGCGTCACCCGATGTATAACCTCAACAGTCTCGGCAAATCGTATTTAATTAATCAACCGATCAATGGTGCAAGAGTGACCTAAGCTTCCGACCACATTGTAGCCAAATACAATTCCGCGTGAAGTATCGACACAACAAAAACGACGGACGTCCTCCAGCCCGAAAACCAAGAGTAACTGCCCACCGAAACCACTCCATAAAGTTCGAATTCACTACAAAACACAGTCACCAATTAAGCGCGTTGACGTGTATACACGTCGGACCAAATCTCAATTAATAAAAAAATGACAACTGATTATCAAACCTCGAAATGTCAATAAAATACAATAATAATATTATATGGTCGTGTTTCCCTTATATTATCAATAGTACTGCTAAGTATTTTATATTGCAAAACTAATTACATACGTAAGCCGTGACTTGGACGGCGAATATTGATTTTTGGAAAAATTGCGTAAACAATATAGCAGGGCCAGTACTGGTCATTTGCTATACGAGGCAGAGTCGTAGACATTTTTGAATTGAATACAAGAATCCCAAGCATTCAATTGTCAAAATAAAGCGTAAGGTATAGAAAATAACTACATATGTATAAAATAATAATAATATTAATACAATAAATTGCTAAATATAACCTCCAGATGAGTGATTCAGATAGCAGTAGTAGCAAAATTTATTATAGGACCATTTATCCTGCGTTCGACGTGTATATACGTCATTCCTTGATTTTAATTTCCCACCCTGTGGGGGATTTCTAAAATTAAATTCCACGCTTAACAGGTTAAAGCCACAAAACTCACGTTATAAGAGTATGTAACATCACTAAAACTAATTTCTACGGTAATAACGTAATTATAAAAGTCCACGTGTTATTCAATCACAATCAACTCAAGACGTGTAGTTTCGACGAAACGTTTCTAACACGTTGACTGCCGATCGTATTTTCCTGTATTAGAACAGCGATGCTATAAAATACTACAGCATTTGACTGAATTATGCAAAATTTAAATAATGTGCAAGTATTGGAGACCAAAGGATCGTATCACTATTCTAACAACAACTGCATTTATAAAATAATTATTGCTGCCCACTGCGAATATTTTGGATCTTCAGCAAAATCTCTTGCGCCAGTCACCGGGGACCCTTATGGCGGGCAAAGTATTAACACGTTGACTGCCGTGCATATTTTGCTGTATTAGAACAGCGATGGTATAAAATACTACAGCGTTTGACTGAATTATGCAAAATGTCCATAATGTGCAAATATTGGAGACAAAAGGATCGCATCACTATTCTAACGATAACCGCATTTATAAAATAATTATTGCTACCCATTCCGAATATTTTGGATCTTCAGTAAAATTTCTTGCGCCGGTCACCGGTGACCATCATGGCGGTCAAAGTATTAACCAGTCGAGATCATCACATCTTAACCGTACAGCGGTGCTATAAAATACTACAGCATTTGACAGAATTATGCAAAATGTCCATAATGTGCAAACATTGGAAACAAAAGGATCGCATCACTATTCTAACAACAACTGCATTTATAAAATAATTATTGCTACCCATTCCGAATATTTTGGATCTTCAGTAAAATCTCTTGGGCCGGTCGTGCGCGATCAAAAGGATCGCATCACTATGGCGGTTATAAAGTAATTAACACGTTGACTGCCGGTCACCATTGACCATACTTAATCAATGTCAATTAGAACAGCGATGCTATAAAATAGTACAGCTTTTGACTGAATTATGCAAAATTTAAATAATGTGCAAATATTGGAGACAAAAGGATCGCATCACTATTCTAACAATAACCGCATTTATAACATAATTATTGCTACCCATTCCGAATATTTTGGATTTTCAGTAAAATCCCTTGCGCCGGTCACTGGTGACCATTATGGCGGTCAAAGTATTAACACGTTGACTGCCGTGCATATTTTGCTGTATTAGAACAGCGATGCTATAAAATACTACAGCATTTGACTGAATTATGCAAAATGTCCATAATGTGCAAATATTGGAGTCAAAAGGATCGTATTCTATCAACTGCACTATTCTAACAACTGCATTTATAATATATTAATTGCTACCCATTGCAAGTTTTTGGATTTTTAGTAAAATCTCTTGCGCCGGTCACCGGTGACCATCACGGCATTCAAACTGTTAATTAATCAACGACCAATTCCACAACACTACCATCGACTTTTCCAACCCCATGACACTCAGTGCAATTCTAACAAAGGTTCTATACAACAAATACGGCTCGTGCCCTCCAACCCGGAAACTAAGAGTAACCTCAGATCGAAAGCAGATTGCACCACGACGTTCGAGGTGTAAACATCGCGCAGTGGCATCAGCGACGTTCAAAATCGATTGCTTAATCGACGCTACTCGAGATTAGCGGCCAGCGGCGCTAATGCACGCTGCTCTCCACACTGCCGACGCCATTAGGCGCGTACTTAACGCCCAAGAACAAGTGGACAGAGAAGAGTGTGCGTGAGAGTTGGTGTGAGAGAGAAAGGGAGAGTGTGAAAGAACGAGACAAAGAGGGAGGACACCGAAAGCACAGAGGAAGGACAGAATCGGATAGCTGAAAGCTCTTTCCTGAGCGGCGGTAGGACGTAGGAGAAAATCGAGCCGGGCGTCATGCCGACAAATCCGTTTAGCCGTTCTCATTCGACCTCCATTGCCTCGGCTCAACGCCATCTACTACCTGTTCCACGTCCCACTCATCTCATCGCGTTAATATGGACGGCAGGCCTGCAAAACACGGCCAGACGTTTTCAAGTGTTTTTAGCCCGAAATAAGCGCAGCCCTCCGAGTATTTGGAGAGTAACAATTTTCTCCGCGGCAATGGTAAAAGTGCAGGTTATGAAGAATTTTAGCACGGCCTTTATCCTGTACTGGATTGCGTAGTGAAAGAAATTTTGGGAAAGTTGTATTTTAGTGGAAAGTCAGGATATTGTTACTTGACGTTGAAAAGAACGATCGAAACGTATGGTCGAAATTTAATTTGTTTAACACGTCCATTGCCGTGGTGGCCATCGGCACAAAAAGTCTCACGTAAAGTTCAAAAAATACCCAATCGGTAGAATTTATAATTTTGTAAATGCAATAAGTATTAAATGATGATTCAATTATTTGGTCTCCGATACTTTCGAATTATTTTCATTTTGCGCAATTCAGTAATATTCTGTAGTACCGCATTACGTTGCGGTTTTAATATAGTAAAATACGCACGGTAGTTAACGTGTTAATCACTTTCTCCTGAGCATAGATAAATAGAAACAACAAAAAAGTATAGTACCGGATTACATAGTGAAACAAATTTGGGGAAAGTTATATTTTAATGGAAAGTCAGGATATTATTACTTTTCTTTGAGAAGAACTATCCAAATGTACGGTCGAAGATTAATTTGTTTAACACGTCGACTGCCGTGGTGGTCATTGGTGGCCGGCACAAAAGGTCTCACGAAAGATTCAAAAAATAGATACCTTCGAATTATTTTCATTTTGCAGAATTCAATCATATTCTGTAGTACTTCATCACGTTGCGGTTTTAATATAATAAAATACACACGGCAGTCAACATGTCAATACATTGCATGCGGGTATACTTCGCCGCGGATCTACGCGTGTAGCGAGGGTTTTTTCATCTCAAACAGAACTTCTAGAAATAATGCAAACCGTTGCTCTGCAACACAAACACCATAGATACAATGTCCATCGTATTTATGCGATTCGGCTCTTCAGCAGAAATCTAAAAAGGTCTCATGAAAAATTAAAAAAACACTCAAGCGGTAGCATTTATAATTTTGTAAATGCAATTAATATTAAATAGTGGTCAAATTCTTTAGTCTCCGATACCTTCGCATTATTTTCATTTTGCACAATTTAATAGTATTCTGTAGTACTTCATCATGTTGCGGTTTTAATATAATAACATACGCACGGCAGTCAACATGTTAACACATTGATTGCCATGGTGGTCACCGGTGGCCGGTGCAAACGATTTTCCTAAGAATGCAAAAAATTCGCAATGAAACCTATTTGCAATTTTGTAAAAGCAATTGATATTGGAACCGTGCTTCAATACTTCGGCTTCTAACACCTCTGCGTTATCTTCCTTTTTGCATGATTTAATCATACTCATCTTTGTACTCATGATTTAATCATACTCATACTTCGTAAATGCAATTAATATTAAATTGATAAAATGATTGAATTCATAATATTAAATTGAAAATGATTCAATTCTTTGGTCCCCGATATCTTCGAATTATTTCCATTTTGCACAATTCAATAATATTCTATAGTACTCCATCAAGTTGCGGTTTTAATATAATAACATACGCACGGCAGTCTACATGTTAATACGTTGATTGCCATAGTGGTCACCGGTGGCCGGTGCAAACGATTTTACTAAGAATGCAAAAAATTCGCAATGAAACCTATTTGCAATTTTGTAAAAGCAATTGATATTGGAACCGTGCTTCAATACTTCGGCTTCTAACACCTCTGCGTTATCTTCCTTTTTGCTTCCTCTTTGCATGATTTAATCATACTCATACTTCGTAAATGCAATTAATATTAAATTGATAAAACGATTGAATTCATAATATTAAATTGAAAATGATTCAATTCTTTGGTCCCCGATATCTTTGAATTATTTCCATTTTGCACAATTCAATAATATTCTATAGTACTCCATCGAGTTGCGGTTTTAATATAGTATACATACAAACAATAAAAAGTATAGTCTTCTATGCACATACCCAAATACAGTAATTTTCACTTATGCACACATGTAAATATCCGCTGTCCGTTTCGACTCTCGCGGCCCAGATTCTCTACAAAGTGTCCGCATGTATTTTTGAAGCCCCGTTCCATTGTATCTCGGTCGCTCAAACGGTCGCGATTCACTATCTCCGCGCTGTGCTACGTAACAAAAATATAAAGCCGTTCGTCCAGCTTACTTATGCACATTTTCTATACACGTTAACGGCGATATTTTACATGCGTCAGTAGTAACGCTCATTCCGCCGTTGTTCATAATTCTCGCGCTTGTTTGACTGCTCCTCTGTACTGTGCACCCTCTCGCCCGCGCTTTCCTTCTGATCGCACGTTCTCGGCTCTGACGAAGTGCTCGATTAGCGCCGTAGTACCGGACTGAATAATAGCGAGGGGCGCATGATTGGATAAGCAAAGAGCCACGAGGGTGTGTTCGCCGCGCTCTTGATCATCATTCCTCTACGATACACTCGTGGGGCGTAAAATAAATTACGATAAGAGCTCCTCGAGCGCTATCGCGCCAGTTGGGAGATCATATTCACCGCTCTCCGGACGATTTACGGAACGTATCGCGGCTCATCGCGGGCTCCATTAATTCGTCGGAAATTCGCGTCGTAACGGAATTCACGGCGTCATTGTGAATCTTCGAGCGCGCGGCACCTGTCGTTTTCGGCGATTAGTTCGATTGCGACGATGCCTCGTAAACTCCGTGTCTACGGAGCGAATGAAGTTTTAACCCTTAGCACTCCGGCACATTTTCGCAGCGGAACGAGTGAAACGGAGTTTTATTTTAAGTGAGAAGAATTACACATGCTATAAAAAAGGTCAAAAAATGGTTTAACACTTTGACTGCCAAGCGTATTTTGCTATGTTAGCATTGCGATGCGATAAAATACTGCAGAGTATGATTAAATCGGGCAAAATAAAAATAACACAAGGTTAATAGAAGCCAAAATATTGAAGCATCGTTCCGTTATCAATTGCTTTTCAAAAAAATGGTTTAATCGTAACAGTGCAGAGACTGATCACGTTTTAACTACAGTTATCAATTGCCAACGCCGACGATACCGCAGCATTTTAAACGCAATCATGTTAAAAACATTCGGCTCCGCAGCGGAGCCTACGGAGCGCTAAGGGTTAAGGGGACCAGAAAGCTTTCAACGACCGAAAACTGGGTGAAATTCGAATAACGATTGTGGACGAACGAATAAACATACACAAATTTTCTTTTTTGAAGGTTTTTTATGCATTCTTAACAAACAAATAGGCTTTAAAATTTGTTTAAATATTAACACTGTACCGTCCGCTATTGACTGAAGATGCCACTCACTAACGACCGACTCTGTTTTGAATACATTGACGACAGAAAAGCCGATTAATCGGCTACCGGTACATAGGAGTTGGAACCGAAACGTCGATTAATCGGCTGGCGGTCGTTAAAGTGTTAATAATTAAAGGAAATATTTATATCTGAAGGTGACCGCGTGAGTCGTGCGCTGTTTTCTTCTTGCCGGTATTCCGGGTGAACGAGTTGGAGTTTTCCGATTTTCTTCTTCTAAATTCTGTGACAACACGTCACAATTGAAGCAATGGCGACCAAAAATCCAAAAGGTTGACAAATTTAAGTTATTTGTTGTTAAAAACGATATTAAAAAATTAATTTTTATATGCAGACATCGGTTCAGTTTATGGAATACATATTTATTTTCAATTCAAACAAAAATAAAATCGATATATTTAACCATTCTTGAATTATCGCGGCAAAACTAATGGAAAATACTGTTTTGAGAAAAACGCGATTAAAGTTTGGGAACAGGATTATGGCTACTTGATCGCAGGATGCTCGGGCGACCGTGCATGACCTCACATTTTTGGCATTCCTGAACTCAATTTTGCGGATATCGAAGTTTTTCTTGCGCCAATATGTTCTTAAAAATTGTACTAACCGATTATGTAAACACCAAAAATCGATTTTTTTGAAATTTCAAAAGCGGGCGATGCTTCCGAACAATCGCGCGCGGGTCGAATACTGAAATTTCCGGGAACCTCCACACCACGTAATACGCCTATTTTTCACTGTACGCGCTCATTTTTTTCTACGCGTCTGACGTACGCGCGTACCCCAACGCGTGGAGTTAATGTGCGACATAAACTTGGCTCCTCGACGACGCCGAGAGCTTAATGCGTAAGGTGTGAATTTATTAAGACATTCACAGCCGGCGATTTTAGGGTGGGACCGCTACCTGGGCGTAACGCAGTATTTGAAAACGTGTATAGTTGAGGGCTGCAGGGTTCTGCTATTTAAATTGGTGTAATATATAAAATAATTGCAAAATACATTAAATAAATTAAAAAAAAATACATTAAAGTGTAAATAAATATTTATAATTGCTTTGCCACGGTTAAGTTTTGCTTATTAATATGTTTCAATCCGTTTAACATCTAATATATATAAGTGTACAACAAGAGAAGCATATACTTAAGTAGTATGATAGAACGACATGAAATAATTGTAGACGCGTGAAGTCTCGAAGCGTGTTTTTAAAATATGGTAATAAACGAACTTCAACGACAAAGACTCGAAAAATCTTTAAAACTGCTAAAGGTTGAAGTATATTTCATAAATAGATATAAATATATAACATATTATTTTATCGTATTGTACCTGGTCATTTATTATTTGAACTTAAGAAATAAATGTCACAGCAAAAGTTGGAAAAATGAACATAAAACATTTTAAAAATATTTCATAATGTTACATATTCATTAAACAAACGGAAACAGCTGTTGAAATTACGTAAGATTGCGACGGTATCGTCAGCTATAGCTTCCAACATAACATACAATTACGTTATCGGTTTGAAATACGTTAACACGTTAAACAGCGAGCTCATTTTGTTTGATTCCTCGTATTGGCGACGTGTAAATACAGGAAATCCGTCCGCGTATAAACAAAAGGGAATGCGCAGGAAAGCTAACTTTGGTTAAAAACGCTTCAATAAAACGAATTAAAAAATTATGAACACATTTTTTAACATTGTATGTTATACAATATTAATGTATGAAACATAATGTTTCACGTGTCAACTCTTTCGGGTCGCATTTCCCATGTATATATGTTACAGTGAAACACCGAAATCTGGAGAATGTCGACTTTCACCGGTGAATGTCAACATTCACATAGTTGCTTGGTGTATGTCCGAAATATTTGCTAAATACCCTTATTTCTGACTTTGTTGACATTCACCATGCACTAATGGTGAATGTTGAACATGTCGGAGATTTATATTTTCTTCTCCGTAATTCAGTCGCTATAAAACGTCACAAGGGTGACGTAACTTTTTCGCCTCACTTTCTGAAAGGAATGACCAAGAATTTAAAATGCACAGTACATTCTACATGAGAAAAGAAAATAATAGTAAATAAAAAATTTTAGCAGAAACCACTTCAGAAAGTATTTTAGAATACTTTTCTTGAGAAAAATAAAAACAATTGTCCTGTCGTTTACCCGCAATTAATGCATGTAACTTTTCAAGAAAAAGATCGCGATTTACTACAGTATCCATTTAGTATAAATTAGGGTAGCGGAAAGAAATTAAGAAAACGTTGCTCGCGTTATCAAAGCTTCCGAGCAGAACAAAGGATTTGGCGGGAGAGAGCCAGTCACTTGTTTTTTGACTCTTCTGTTTTGGAACTCCACCAGACATATCTGTGATTGTCGACACACACCGGAGAGGGTCCGAATGTAGGCACAACAATGTAATGAAATATTCGATCTTTCACCGACGTATTTGGTATCTGTTGACAGTCACCGGTGAAAGTCGACATTCTCCAATTTCGGTCATTCACGGTACCATATAGATGTCATATGTCTCGGAATTATTTTTGTATAATAAGCAAATGATAATACTAAGCTAATTTCATACTCTCTACTGCCCGCTGTTCCTGCAGACAAAAGACGTGCTGAGCGTTTAAAACTATGCGCATAACGCGAGAAGTCGAGCAGTGTAGCACACTCTACATAACTGTCGCCAGTATCCCAAGACTTCGACCTCCAAGAGCTAACAGACAGCGGTGGGGTCCTTTGATTCGTCGCGTCGTTTGCGGCTGACGAATTTTTGCAAGGAGGCAATCATTGGCTCGTCGCAGGGAATCGGAGGAGCGAAAGACGAGGGAGGGATAAGCGCTACACCCTCTTGCCCACTTCGTTCCCTCTCGTTACCATTGTAAACGCGCCACCGGCACCCTCCGCGCGCGGCGCCGAGTGTTTATTTAGCTTAACACTTGCTAATGCCTCCTCCATGGCACTTTCCGAGAGCTGTTTATTCTCTGGTAACGTTTGTACTCAACGCTGGAAGGAGGAATCGCGTTGACGAGGGAACATTCTCGGCAGGGGTGAGCAGACGATCCTCCGGCTGCGCAGAGTGGAGCCTCGCTAGAGAAACACGGAGGCGCAACACGAAGGGTCCCCGCGGAAGAGAAACACCAGTTCCAGACAGCACGCGACTCCTAGGCCTGTCGGAAATCTCTCAATAGCGCGTGTCGAAGGTTAACCCCTTGCCGTACCATTTAACTCGGAAGAATTTGGGCCCGAACAATGCGCAGAAATGTTCACGAAAGGAGCCAAAGCGGCTGTGACGTATTGTCGGAACTTGAAACAAGTTATATCTTATGATTGCCTCTGAAGTAGTCGTCTGCTTACTAATTTCATGCGACGATGCTCTTGTGGAATTGAAATGAATTTAAGACGAACAATTTTGAATAGTATTTTACTTTTCTTTAGTCTATATTTCTGATAAAACGACGCAATTTTTTTCTATCGATTTATAAACCGAAAGAAAATGTCATTCTGTGAATTGATTCTTGTCCCGATTGCTTCCAAACCAGTGCATATTTTATTTTTGGAGTAAAACAAATAAAAAATGAACCGAAGAATGACATGTGCCATCGATGTGCAAGATGCATACAAGCAAAAGAAACAAGAATATCGCGGGGCCGGTGGTCAAACGATATCACACTTATCATCGCTGGACCTTGTCATTAGCCGGCATCGTATACACAGGTCATTTAAATGTTAGATCCGGCGCTCGTAACGAAAGGGTTATAGTATTGACCAAACAAAAACGATGCCGGATAATTAAACGTTCAAATTAAAGTTCTGGAAAAATAGCCACGCGGGAATGATAAATTTTACGAACGAAAAGTCAACCGCCCACATTTCAGGATCTACATTTAAAATTAGATTCGCATCTTTAGTCGTTTGCACTGAAAACGACGCACTTCACCGGCTTTTTCCACCGATTTATAAATCGAAAGAAAATGTCTTATCATCGTGAATGGATTCTTGCCGGCGCTCGTAACGCATATTTTATTTTTGTAAAACAAATAAAAAATGAACCGCCTAAATTAAACGTTCAGTCTCACGATGTGGAAGAATGCCACGCGGGCGAAAAGACGAACAAGAATATCGCGCCGGGCCGGTGGTCGGCGATATCACACTTATCATCGTGTGGATGCACGTCACCGGTGGTCAAGTGGTATCACTCTTATCATCGCGTGGATGCCGTCTATATTCGGCGCTCGTAACGAAAGGGTTATAGTATTGACCAAACAAAAACGATGCCGCCTAAATTAAACGTTCAGTCTCACAAGTACGGAAGAATAGCCACGCGGGCGATGATAATACGAACGAAAAGTCCGCCGCCGGTCCGTGCGGATCGGCGAGGCCTAAACAGAAATTCTTGCGCCGGGACCGGCGTGGCACTTCACCGGTGGTCAAGTGGTATCACTCTTATCATCGTGTGGATGCCGTCTATAGGCGACGCTCATACACGCAGGTCATCGCGCGGATGCCGTCTAGATTCGGCGCTCGTAACGAAATGCTTAAAGCATTGACCAAACAAAAACGGTGCCGCCTAAACTAAATGTTGAGTCTCACAAGTACGGAAGGATAGCCATGCGGGCGATGATAATACGAACGAAAAGTCCGCCGCCGGTCCGTGCGGAAAGTCTTGCACCGGTCCCTAGGGACCGGCGTGGCGGTTAACGTGTTAACAACGCGGCGTAAGGTTAGATATAAGTTAGTCCGGACGCTAAAGCACGGAGTGCGTGCGGGCTGCTGGCAATCGTCGCCGGGGTCCTCCGTCTGCAAGTACTTCGCCTTTACGCTCGAATCTCTGCGCAGCTCACACCCCAGCGTCCTCTTTCCCCGACGCGCCTGTGACGCTACCCGTGACGCCGCTAATTGCAAGGCGTGAGCACGTGTCTCGTTTCGCGATGAGCTGAACTGGTAAACAGCGCGCTGGCGTGTTCGCGACCGGCCGGCCAGCGTATTGCCGGTATAGATATTACCGGAGTGTGTGCACGGGTGCCGGCCGGATCGGCAATTGGTCAAATTGGCGCGCAGCCATTTATTTGGACGTTAATGCGCGTCGACCCGTGGACCGCGTTTAATCGTAAAAGTGTCGGAGGGTAACCCGATCCGCCGCCCAATTCACCGTTCGCGCCGCCGGCCAATGGGACGCGACCCTTTCCGAAAGAGTACTCTGCCCTTCGTCAACGCGCGCAACGGCGTGGACTAGAAAAATATTCCGGCCAGACGTCGTCGGCGACCGCGCGGGATCGAGGATGTGTGCGGGCGAGGTTAAGCAAATAATACAAACTGGAAGGAGGGAGCGCGAGCGTTGACTAATAATAGTACGAGTTCATGTTACCGGTTGTAATCTACGAGAAACCGAAATAGAAAGGCTGGAAAGGGAAAGAGCTGGCGGACAGAGTCTGAGGAGGCGCGTAGAAGTCGGACGTTAGTGTCGTTTCCGCGGCAGCGAATTGTCCGGAAAACGTGTAAATCCGCTGATTTGAACGTCGGATGCCGAGTCTTGGATCCCGCGCATACCGCGTCGCGACTCCTTTCGTGCGGAATATTATTTACCGCTTCATACAATTCCGGCGCACCCGCGGCCTCTCTTTTCCTACGGCGGACCGTGCGCCCGATGAAAAATCACTAGCAGCCCTCCGTGCCACAGAAACTTTATTTTTCGCGTTTAAATTTGTTCACTTCTGTCGGGCGCCCGACCTGCTCGCGGCACGGTCGTATTTGCCGTTGCGTTAGTTTTATATTTTTATTTCGGACACACTCGTGTAAACACGGGTTTGCGGTTCACTGCCATTTGTAGCTCGTGATATCGAATTTATCGACGGAAATGAAATTTACTCCCAGAGTTGCAGCGTTACGTTGCGATACCGGTGTAGATCGTTATTTTTTCTGTCCCCTTGTATTTCGTCCGTCAATCCGCCGATTTCTCTGTCTCTTTTGGTATGCTGCCTATGATTCTCTTCTTTCTTGCGGGAACGCGGCCGCGGTCGACGGAATAAGTTCGATTCGTGAACGTTAAAGCGTTTACATTTTAAATTTCACCTACTGATTATAGATAAGAATCACTCCCATTTCTTTCAATAAATCAGAAGCTCACGTACTAAACTACACTTCTAGACATATCTTATGATTCCCACGCAATTATAAACATTCAATGCCAGAAAACCGATTTTTGTCCCGATTTCCTATATCATATAAAGGCTGTTACTTTATCAGGAGATGCGGATATTACGACTATCCAATTCACAAGGTTGTTCCGTACAACAAGAATGCATTAGAACACAATGATAGGAAGATAAACGTTAAACGTAGGAACCCAGTAATAATACAATTGACCCTCCCCACAACATCGGGCGTAAATGTCAGTTTCGTGCCAACTAAACCGTGTGACACAGTCCCGACCTATCTCAACTCTATTCGCGCGAACGATGTAACGAAGCAACTGACGCCAGAGTTTCGAAATATCTAATACGCGCTACTTACAAGCCGGAGCGCTTATCGTGCGCGACTCGCTGACTCGGAACGAAATTTTCTTCGCGCACCCGCGATCTCATCAACTTTCGAAAAACTACCTCCCGACTTCCGCAGTTTCCCAAGAAGCAAGTGTCTCAGTGTCGCGAACTGGCAGTATCGCCCGACACTTTAGGACACCGCAAGGCACGTCGGCGCACCCCCGCGGCAACTTTTACAATCAATCGATCGGCGAGTACGAATATCCATTCGTTGCGGAAGGTGTTTCGTACGCGATTAGTTTGGGAGCGCAGTTTGCCGTGAGATTACGGTTCGACGTGAACGTCTGTATACGCCCAGGCGGGATCGTACGTATGCCGAACTTTCGGAGTTTTACAACGCGGCGTACGATGTAATGAAATTTCCTCACACTTTCGCCCGCCGACACGCGAAGGGTCGGTAAGCTTAGAAAAGTGTTGTTTGCACGAGCGCGTTCTACCCGCGGGGATCTCGCAATCCCGTAGTGCTCGAGAACAACACCGGGGCTTTGGCGATTTATCCCCCCGTGAATGGATTTCCTTTCGTAGATCGCGCCGTGTAACAAGGAAACGAATTACCTTTATCCGCACCGTGCTTATGCTCGGCGAGGGAGAAACTCGCGCTCCTTCGCCGGGGCGGAATATAATTAAATTTTAAATCGGTCGCCGCGCTGTCTATTTTCAATTATCCCCCACCCTCCCGCGGTTTAATAATGTATACCCGAGAACCCCCCCAATTTTCTCCGCCGCACGCCTGAAAAAACGGACGAATTTCTGCCGCTGCCCGATCATCTTGTTTTTGGCCGGCCGTTGGTCAGCCGACCGTTATCAATATCCTCTTTACTGTCGGCCATTCGGAAAAAAAAAATACTGACGGACCGTCAATAGTTGCCATTCCGCGACACCTGGCGCGGAGCGGTCGATTTTTCGACGAATAGCCCCGGCCGTGTTCCGGCGGATTTTCGCGTGCCGAGCGGATTCCCAATGGGAGCACGATGGAAGCACGATGGGAGCACGATGAAGAGTAATAACACTCCGGAGACGCTGCAGCGGCACCGTATCGGTCGGTAGTCACGGATTTCCGGAACGGACTGTTCGTGTGCCCTCCGACCTCCGACCGGTCTGCCCTTTCCATCGTTCCCCACCCACTTCAACCCTCCCCTACCCTGTCCAACACGCTCCGCGCCTCCCTTGTCTCGCCGGGCAGCGCACTTTTTCTCCTCGATTCACCCCGTGAGACCTCATGCCTGGAAATTCAGTTTCCAGTGCGCTGAAAAATGGGACAACTCTCGGTGTGGGTGGTCGGACAATGTCTGCAGTGGATCATTCCGCTTTTATCATGAACATTGTCGTTGATACGCCGACGGTGGGATCGCGTGATAAAATGAAATTTAAAAATACATGCGCTTTTCTCATTTGCCCAACTATATTGTCATTTTTAATTCAGCGCGTCCGCCTCCGTCGTTCGGGATTTATCTTTTTCCCGGGCGCGCGTTTGAAGATATTCATATTCCATTAGGGGGCGACTTCCATGAATTCCCGAAACGAATAGTTTCGCGCAACCTCCCGCCACGTTCGTTGTTTCACTTGAGGGACTGCTTTTTCCTCGATCCGGTCCGCCGGAGCGTTACGGCTGGAAATTCAGTTTTCGGCGCTTTGAAAAATGCGGAGAGTGTACTCGTTTCACATAGTTATTTGTAACGGTCCATTGCGAGCGGGTAATCTGCAAGGACTCATTTACGGGGCAACGTTCTCGCTACGAGTTTGGCATTCTGCGATGGCGTGTGCACTTTGTTGCTTTAGAAATGCAACGAAAATACGCGCGACGGGTCGATATCGGTCCGCGGACACCCTGGTCCATTATCTATTTACCCGTCTATTTCCGCAACGGCTCTGCAAACAACCGACGCGACCGTTCTCGCGTCGTCCCGACTTCCGCGAGTAGTTCGCAATAATGATTTAACTCCGACCGCGTGTATGGAAATACTCGGCGGCACGCTGAGTAGAACGTTAATTGGGAAACACTTAGGAGACCGATAGACATGTTGTCGACCGAGGAGACGGGGAACGTCAACATTGCGACACGGCGAAACAAGGCTCTTCCTTGTCGGGGGCCTGCCTTAGATCTCCTCAATTCTTTGTCCCTCCTGCCCTCGGCCGCCTGCTTGTCGTCGCACGTAATGAACTCGCTTGTTTGCACGCGACCCTCACCTATTCTGTCCCGAACAATTTATCGGACGATGCTTTCCGATGTCATCGTCGCGAAGGCGGGCATAATTCACGATAAACAACGGCTGCTTCTCCTCACTTTGTGTTTTGCGTGGTGGCGTTTATACGTTTTCTTGAAATTTGATGTTTTGGCGGCGTAGCGCAGAAAATTGGATTTTCGGAAGATTGTGATCGCGACGTCGTGCACCGGAATTTGCTTGGGAAAGTGACGCGGTCGAATTAGTAAGAAAAAGTGGGCTGCAATTATAGTACCGTTGCAGGACTATGTGCAAACGAGGGTTCTAAACGAGTGACCACTTAGGGAAATTATTTCTGTTTCCTTCACCTTTAACCCTTTCGTTACTATGAGCGACTGTAGTCGCTTGTCGTATATAAGTAGTCGAGTCCATCTTGGTACATTTAGCGTGGACTTCTTGTTCCGTATTTGGTTTTTTTTTTGTTAGAGAGCATAGCATTGTTGCATGTGCCTATTCTTAATGAGCCGTACCTCTCGTCAGAAATGTTCGTTTCCTAAAAAATTCTTTATTGAAACATTTTTAACACGTTGACTGCCGCGCGTCATTTTGACTTTGGCGAATAAAATCTCACGAAGAACTCAATTAAATCGGTGCAAAATAATTTTGTAAATGCAATTTATTAGATAGCGATTGAAGCTTTGTTCCGATAATATTAATTATTTTCACTTTGCACAATTCAATCGTATTCTGTAGTACTTCATCCGGTTGCAGTTTTAATATAGTAAAATACGCATGGCAGTCACAGTGTTAACACATTGATTGCCGCGCGTATTTTGCTATGTTAGAACCGCGATGCGATGAAATACTGCGGAGTATAATTAAATCGTGCAAAATAAACGTAACGCAGAGGTATTGGAGACCAAAGGATCGCATCATAATTCTAATAATAACTGTATTCATAAAATAATTATCGCCACCAATTGCAATTATTTGGGATCTTCAGTACAATCTTTGCATTTTTTTGCATTTTTAGTATATTCCTTTGCACTGGTCACCATCGTGGTAGTCAACGTGTTAACACATTGATTGCCGTGCGTATTTTGTCATACTAGAATGGCGATGCTATGAAATACTACAACGTTTGACTGAATTATGCAAAATGTAAATAATGTGCAGGTATTGGAGACCAAAGGATCGCATCACTATTCTAACAATAACTGTATTTATAAAGTATTTATTGCTACCCATTGCGAATATTTTGGATCTTCAGTACAATCTTTGCATTTTTTTCCATTTTTAGTATATTCTTTTGCACCGGTCACCATCGTGGTAGTCAACGTGTTAACACATTGATTGCCGTGCGTATTTTGCCGTATTAGAACGGCGATGCTATGAAATATTACAGCGTTTGACTGAATTATGCAAAATGTAAATAACGTGCAGGTATTGGAGACCAAAGAACTGCATCATTATCCTAACAATAACTGTATTTACAACATAATTATTGCTACTCATTGCGAATATTTTGGATGTTCAGTAAAATCTTTGCATATTTTGCATTTTTAGTATATTCCTTTGCACCGGTCACCACCGTGGTAGTCAACGTGTTAACACATTGATTGCCATGCGTATTTCGTCGTATTAGAAAGGCGATGCTATGAAATACTACAACGTTTGCCTGAATTATGCAAAATGTAAATAATATGCAGGTATTGGAGACCAAAGAATCACGCTACTATTCTAACAATAACTGTATTTCTAAAGTAAGTATTGCCACCCATTGCGAATATTTTGGATCTTCAGTAAGATTTTTGCATTTTTCGTAAAGTCTTTTACACTACCGGTGACTACCGTGGCAGTCAATCTTTTTAGCATAAGCATAAAGCCAAATTGTGGCAAGACCGCCTTAGCGAAAGGGTTAAAAACCCTCCCATGCGCACGTAATGACCACATCTCTCCCAAACATCGCCATAAATAACAATTGCGTCACTTGACACAGAACACAATACGCCCAACGTTCCTCTCCTTCGACATGCACTCCCTAAAGTTCTCCCCGCGTCCGCCGGCAGCGATGAAATATAATTGAAAATGTCGTCGAGCGCGCCGAAGCAAAAAACAATCGTCCCGGCGTCATAGTTGTGACAGCGTAGGAGTAAAGAGGAAAAATCGAGAGCACCGACTGTAATCGTTAGTGCGCGGTTCTCTCCGGGGCCACTCGTAGTAAATCGACCGCGACGGCTCTCGATGCTGGTTCTTTTAATACCCATGACGCCCGAATAAAAACGGGATCGCGAAAGAGGACAGAGAGTGAGAGTTGGAAGACTCGCATCACCATCCATTTTTATATTAATGCTTCGCAGCGTCGCCTTCGCAGATTAAGCGTGTAAAAACAACTGGCCATCGAACCTTAACATTAACGAACACTAACGATCGCCGGCGATATTAATCACCCGCCGTCCGCGCCTAATGACCGCGAACTGCAAAAATACGTTTCGCGGGGCTCGGCACGACTCAGTGGGCCAGAAGAATGAACAGACTACGCTCGTTGTTATGCCTCGACGTTATCAGCACATGGAACGAGTGTAGTAGTACACCTGGAACTCTTTTCGCACGCTACTTTTTCACGTTGGTAATTTAACACGTTTTGGTTACAGCGATGCAATTTCTAAACTATTATTTTTCGGTTTTCCCTAATATATTACCTCGCGGTGTGTTTATCGAATCAAATGTTCTGATCGAATGCGGTTGAATGCTTTGAACGGTCGTTGTTATGCCTCGACGTTATCAGCACATGGAACGAGTGTAGTAGTACACCTGGAACTCTTTTCGCACGCTACTTTTTCACGTTGGTAATTTAACACGTTTTGGTTACAGCGATGCAATTTCTAAACTATTATTTTTCGGTTTTCCCTAATATATTACCTCTTCGTGTGTTTATCGAATCAAATGTTCTGATCGAATGCGGTTGAATGCTTTGAACGCTCGTTGTTATGCCTCGACGTTATCAGCACATGGAACGAGTGTAGTAGTACACCTGGAACTCTTTTCGCGCGCTACTTTTTCACGTTGGTAATTTAACACGTTTTGGTTACAGCGATGCAATTTCTAAACTATTATTTTTCGGTTTTCCCTAATATATTACCTCTTCGTGTGTTTATCGAATCAAATGTTCTGATCGAATGCGGTTGAATGCTTTGAACGCTCGTTGTTATGCCTCGACGTTATCAGCACATGGAACGAGTGTAGTAGTACACCTGGAACTCTTTTCGCACGCTACTTTTTCACGTTGGCAATTTAACACGTTTTGGTTACAGTGATGCAATTTCTAAACTATTATTTTTCGGTTTTCCCTAATATATTACCTCTTCGTGTGTTTATCGAATCAAATGTTCTGATCGAATGCGGTTGAATGCTTTGAACGCTCGTTGTTATTCGACGTTATATTTTTAACTCTTTTGACTTTTTCACGTTGGTAATTTAACATTAGCGATGCAATTTCTAAACCATTAGTTTTCCCTAATATATTACCTCTTCGTGTGTTTATCGAATCAAATGTTCTGATCGAATGCGGTTGAATGCTTTAAATTGTATTTTTAATTGATTTAGATTAATGCAAGTTTTATATTTTGCGGTGAATCAATTGTTTCTGACTTTGCATACGGCACGCGTTCGCTGTGTAAAAAGAGTAGTAGGTGTACTTTATTTACATGGCTCATATTTTTCTTTCCTTCCTTGTTCCACTTTATCTTTGCTACCGGCAATATATTAAAATGTAGGTATGTAAAACGATACTTTAAGGGTTTGTGTGCAGGTGCAAAGATGTGAAATAGAGTCTTTCTTGCTGTCACTGTCGATATATAACCATATAAGTATAATATATGGTCTTTCTATTTCATTTTCTGCACACATTGACTTTCTGCGGCCCACTACCCTTGCGCTTACGATTTTTCTCACGCAGTTCTACCTGCATAACTGCTCGCTTTGTAACTGTAGTTCACCCCAGCGCACTTCTTTTGTCATTCATTGGACTTGGTTGGCTTCGTTACATTTCAAACAGTGTAACACTTTGAAACGTTTGTAGACTCTGCAGGAAGGGACCCAAAAGTGTTAATACTTATCCAACCAAATGGCGAGATCTCTCATTTTTCCTTAGCAACGTGTGCCTTTTACTTTGTCTACTTTTACGTTTGCTATTTAAATAATGCACGACCCAGTAGATGAAGTAGAAGGTAACGCGTTCCTATGGAAAAAGTGGTAGATCTCCCCAATCGGTCAAAGAGACTTCAAGACGTTCTAATAAATAATGCATCAACTATAACAAGCACAATGAATATATATAAACAAAATATGAAATATATCTATATATGAATATATATGGGGAAAGAGAAAAAAGGAGAGAATCGAAGAAAGACCGTAGAAATAATAAAGAATGAGTAAAACATAATGCAACTAAGAAGTGCGCTGCTTTATTTTTCGATCCTACACATACGTAGGAGAGAAAATGGGCAGAGGTGAAGGATTAACGATTAGCTCTTTTCCTATCGCTAAAATTTAATTATGCAGAGAGAGGTTTAGAATGATCGCTGCACCTTAACACTCGTCCGACTTCTCTGGCTGACACTAGCTGACTTTTTCTCCTTTGTTTCTTCCACATCTGCATCGGACCCCTTCTCAACCCCTTTCCCGAGAATTTGATGCGTATTTCTCCCGAATACCACTCTACGCATACAATACATATATATGTGTGTGTATATATATATATATATATACATATGTGTGTGTAGGGTGTAGATACATGAAACTAGAAACTGGACTATATATATATATATATATATATATATATATATATATGCGTGTAGAGTTTAGAGACATGAAACTAGAAACTGGACTATCACTATAATATTTATAAATAATACTACCACGAACAACACACTTTAGTCCTGATTCTTGAACATTCGTCTTTTCGTCTTTTAGTCTTTCAATCATTGCGTTCTTTCATTTCGGCGTTTCCTTTTCAACTGGCATCCACGCAACTACACAACACAATTATTCAACAAACTCGACACCTATGATACAGCAATATAATAATTGACGATCATAGGTGACCTGTCGCCATGCCTACTCTCTATGTCCTCTTACGTTTTTTAGTTATTCTCATCACAGTATTAGTATTGTCACGGATCGGACATTAATTTATATTTGTCAAATTTCTTATCATATATATATAAAACATATTAGATATATAACAATGTTACAATGTTACATTTATAACAAATATATACGTATATATATATATATATATATATATATATATATATGTAGGATTTAGATACGTGAAAGTAGAAAATCGACTATCACTATAATATTTATAAATAATAATAATACAAACAGCACACTTTATCTTGATTTTTAAACTTTCGTTGTAGCATTTCATTTTCATCTGGCATCCACGCAACCCCCAACACAATTATTCAACAATCTCGTCAGCTATATAATAATAGGTCAGCGATATAATAATTGACGATCATAGATGATCTTTGCTCAGAATGCTCTCTTTCTCCTCTTCTTACCTTTAAATTCTCATCACACTCTTAACTATAGGACCCTCTAACCAAGATCCTACATATACGTGTACATATATACATTTGTTACATATTTTTGTTATGCATTCTTTGTATTATATATACGACAAATAACATTGAACATAAATCAACCAGAACACTTCGTGTTAGATTTCCGCGACAGAGCCGCGATTCCTCACCTCCGGCAGCGAGAAAATCGCGACGCGGGGCGCGCGAGGAAAAAAAGACGCGCGCCCCGAAGAACGGTTCGACGCCGGCGAAATCTCGGCGAGCGAAAAACCGCGCACGCCGCGTTTTTCCCGGCTCTTTACTTTTTCCTCGGCACTCTGCCACGGCGCGCCTACGCGCGCATCGCGAATGTGCGGGGGTGGGCGCGCACACACGTTCGGCGGGTAAATAAAATATAGCGGCGGGAGCAAAAAGGACGCGCGGGCAGTTTATCGAACGTCGCGCGCTGCAGAAAATGCCACGTCGGACCCTCCCTGCACTGCGCTGCGCCGAGCTCGCTTTGCGCGTTATTCCCTTTAGTTCATTTTTTTTTCGCGGGCTCCCGTAAATTGTCGGATGAAAAAGCGGCGCCGCGGACGCCGAATTATTATAAAATCGGCGGAAAGCGCCGGGGCGGCTCGTATCGGCGCGATGCAGCGTGACGGTTCAACGGGCCGTCCTTTAACCACGTTCCTGTAATTTTCGCCTTTTTATTTTCCCGCCTTCGCGCCGCGCGCGCGAGGGCGCCGGAAAATAAAATGAATTTTTTATTGACGCCGCTATCGGATGCGTATTGGTTTGTCTTAACAGTTCGCTGACCGTCCGCGCGGTCAGCGAACTGTTAAGGCACTTCGTGGACTGCGAGAAGCCAGTTCACGAGTGATCAAGTGAAAAAGATTGGACGGGTAACCTACGAAATCAATTGTGCGGGAAGATGTTGTAACGTGGATAGATTTGGGACAACTGAGAACTTTTTTTTTTTGTGACGGAGGGGAAATCTTCTGTAAGACACCCCCGCACTTCCAAGGGAAAGTGCAGGGGTAGTGCCGGATTTTTACCGACTAAAACCCCGCCGATGCCACTTCCCTACACCGATTTCTGATGGGCTTCAGGTTCTCCTAAGAATTTCACCGAAACCCATCCGATCCCACGAGTCGAACTCGCACATTCCCAACTCTTGGGACCACCCGGGGTATGCAACACGCACATACTCACACCTTTATTTACAAAAATAAACGTCACACTTGTACAAACATTCTTACAATGTTACATACTAATACCCGGTAACTACCGACGATGGACCAGACATTTGCCCAGACAACTGAGAACTGGTGGATATGAGGTAGCGAAGATGGTAGCAGTTTATTGTGGGAGGCGTTTTAATATGAGTAATTGATGATGGGGAATGGTAATGAGCGGAAGGTAACACGTTGACTGCCGTGCGTATTTTATTATTTTGAAACCGCAACGTGATGAAGTACTTCAGAATATGATTGAATTGTGCAAAGTGAAAAGAATGCGAAGGTATCGGAGACCAAAGAATTGAATCATTATTCAATATTAATTGCATTTACAAAATTATAAATGCTACCGATTGGGTATTTTTTGATTTTTGAATATTTAAAACCACCCGCCGGTTGCTAACATAGACTGTCCTTTGTACACCAGGAATCATATGCTGATGAGGTACTGGGGAAAATGCACATAGTTATTAAATTAACACGTTGACTGCCGTGCGTATTTTATTATTTTGAAACCGCAACGTGATGAAGTACTTCAGAATATGATTCAATTGTGCAAAATGAAAATAATGCGAAGGTATCGGAAATCAAAGAGTTTAATCATTATTCAATATTAATTGCATTTACAAAATCATAAATGCTACCGATTAGATATTTTTTTAATTTCTCGTGCGACCTTTTGAGATTTTTGCTGAAATGCCGATATCGCATAAATACAATGGGCATCCGATTGGAGTTATAAGCGTTACCGATTGGATATTTTTTGAATATTTCTTGAGATCTTTTACGCCGGTCACCGATAACCACTACTGTCAACGTGTTTACAGATTTCGTGAGACACAGATTTTATTCAAACTCTGAGAAGGATCTTTAGACCGAAAAAAAAGAATCTGTTTCGAAATTTTGTTCGATAGGTCGTCGTTTCTTGAAAAACGAAAGCAGATTTGAAATTTGAAACGAGATGGGGAATCTATGTCGGATTATTTCATGCGAATCAGAAAACGACGCTATCAAAAACAACTTTATAGCGGACTAGGTTCTGACTATCAAGATGATTATTAATCCTTTGAGTGTTACAGACGCATATATACGTCCGCCGGTAGCTTTCCGTGTAAACGTTGCGCGCATATATGCGCTGGTCAAACTTGTCGGTCCCTGATGCAATACAGTTTCTATTATCAATGTACGAATTGTATACGCTTGCGTGCCTTAGCAAATAACTTCCTTGCATTATTTCACTTGGCGTAAGTAAAACATTGCAATTCCAACTCAGTTACGTCTTGTATAAAAAATCAATAGAATTCGCACTTTGAAAGACTGTACAGTTTGCTTAAATAGAAAAATACCTGGAGGAAGAAGAGAAACCACCTATTTTTATGAAACATGCGAAAGAAAACCAGGGTTGCATCTTGAAAGTTGTTTCAAAAGTTATCACGCCAATAAATTGTATTACCAATAAAATGTCGCCAGCTTCGGAACACAAAGTGCAAAAAATCGGACCAAAGAGATCACTAAATACTGCCAAGATTGCATTGACGAGTCACACTTATGTTTAAACCGCTTCAGTACCATGAACCGGTAGATAAAAGATTCGATAAAAATTAATCTTTGATTTAATAAAAACTTTCAATTTTTCAATACCGCAGATTTTATTCCAAAGCATTATCCAAATAGTGAATTTTCATTTAACTTTTTGCAATTATAAGTATTTGATGCACTTCGGTCACTGAAGACCGCCACGGCGCTGCAGCAGAAACAAGTTGCGGTCACATATGACCCCCGTGGCGTTCAACGTGTTAACCCTTTGCACTCCGAATTTTATTTCAATTTCGTTACCAGCAGCTCCCAACGCTTTTAAGTGTTTTATTTGAAATTTACTTTAACTAAAAATATAAAGCAACTTAAATAAATAAAGGAAGAAACAAATTCACTTAAATACCAATTTTATTTACAGTATTGTCGTATATTGAAATTTTCAAGGGTATGATATCTTTTGAAAGAACTTGCAAGATGTAACCCTGATTTTCTTTCACACGTTTCACAAAAATAGGTGGTTTCTCTTTTTCCTCCCGATGTTTTTCTATTTGAGTAAACTGCACAGTCTTTGTGTTTTCCTTCGGGATGTAGGAAGATTAAATGAGGCTTCCCATCTAAGCGATCGTGTTTATCATGTGTTCCAGGCCTCCCCAATTTCATATTTGGATGACGACAATCACGAATTAGCATTGACAAAATCTTTTCGCGAAATTTTTTGTGGGCTATAGGTTCTGTTCCTTGGTTTTTAGTTTTTTCTTTGTATAAAATATACGCATTTACCATGGAGATTTCTAATCCCCAAAAGAAATATTCCCTCCACCTCTTGAGTGCTCGACGTAAAAAACCGTAAGATGTCGTGTATTGGTTCGCCACATCGACACCATCTATATTTTTATTATAATCTGTGATCACATCCAGTTCTTTTATTTCTCTTCGATTACCTGAATGTCTAACCCTTCTAGTGACATTGCGAGAGCGTCGATAACGTGTGCACGATATCTATTTATTTAGACATGAAAAAATGTCGAGTGGAGCTCGACAAAGGAGCTCCTGCCATAAAAACTGATGTCGAGTCACACTCGACATAGGAGTGCAAAGGGTTAATCTTCGATAATATTTCACCATCCCTACGACCCCAAGCATGCACAGTTCATTCAACCCATCAACAATTGCATAATATCGCAAAAAATCACCAATTCACCTGTTCGGACGCGTATTAATAACAGCGAATACGTGCGAAGCGGCGGCACATTTTTTCTCATCAAAGGGTTCTGATACGTCGCATAGAAACACTCAGACCGAACTTTTATATACAATGACGTCCGTCACCGACTGATGCAACGTTCGTAAACCAAAGCGCCCTTCTTATCGCGTAAAGTATACTATCGTCGGTGGTCCGGAAAAGAATGACTTCTCGCTGGGTCGGACGCACTCTCGATCATGCACTGCCCTTTGTCCGTTTCGTTTTCGACGTATCGTTCTTCGGCGGTAGTGCATTGCGTCACCCAGTCGTTCGATACTTCGTTGTCATAAGAGATCGTTTTTACACGTTCGTCTTTTGGTCAGTCACGGCTAAGATCTCGTGCGAGACACATCAGAGCATCATTATAGTAGGCAAATTGTCTTCTTCTAGTACTTACTCACGCGATACTTTTGTAAAGTGTAGAAATAGTTTTTGTTAATAAAAACTCATAAAACCCTTAATCAGGCTTCTCTTACTCTAAAGGCAGAGAAGTCGCCACGTGTAATTAGCGACCGAAATCCACGTAATTGCCTTTGCACGTGGGTAAGAACGCATAGTGCGTTCGGGTGCAAATCCGTTAGTAAAAATTCAGTAACGGGCGCGCACACACCTTTTTTTGAGCTATGAATTTTATCAGTACCCAGGATCCAGCAGGATCAATGGCGAACGACCCTCTAGGGTGCCCACGATCGAGTCTATTTACAGTTCTACGCGTCCCATCGTCCTTCGACGCAGACGATAATCGTTTGACTCGTCGTTCCTCTCGATTTTAGTGCAGGCTGCACCGCCACAGAAGGATGGCGCGTGCTTTTTCTCGCCCATCGGCTATGTACACATTCTCGTGGCGGAGGGTAAACGGTAAAGATCGTCCCGGGGCGGCAAATTAGATTGTCACGTTGCGTTTTATTGGGGTACACGACGATAGAGGACAGTAAGATGCGTATCATGCGGTCGGTGACAATGTGGAAAGGAATTCTTCCACGGAACGACTCTCGTAAAAACATCCAAGGTTCTGGCGCGGCGAAACGCGGTGCGCCGTCCTTATATTCTGAGTAATTTATTCAGTTTCGACGTATGCTCTTAGCTGGTGAAATATAGGCGGACGGCGTTAAGGGTGGAAGTTCTGGTTTCGGGCTGGGCGTTTAACAATAGTCAGGGGCGGAAACCTTTCGCTATGTCATAAAGTGTATTCAGAAGATTTACGGAGTAGTTGTTATGGTTGAATAATTTATATTTATATTAATTGAAGGTATTTATAAAAATTATTAAATTAAGGTATTAAATTGTATAATATATTATTTGTTAAGTTAAGGTATTTGTATTAATTACGTTTTTAAGAAACTCGATATGTCGAGACCTTTGGTTCCCCGGTTCAAGGGTCTACAATTGTTTCCTATATTAATTAAAAATTATTAAGTTAAGGTATTAAATTATATATAATATATTTTTTATTAAATTAACGTATTTATATTAATTACGATTTTAAGAAACTCGATGTGTCGAGACCTTTGGTTTCCCGCTTCAGGGGTCTATACTTATTACCTATAGGTACATTTAATATTTAAAATAATAATATTTAACATTTAATTTATTTTAATTATAATTACTTTAATTATGATGTTAGAAAACTAAGCGTACATCTTAAACGTTATACACCGTTTAAACATTATAACATATAATTAAACCTCGAAATAATTCTAACTAAATATAATATATTTAAACCATAACATGACTTCAAGAAATTCATAAACTACCAAAGCTCGAAATAAATAAATGAATAAAGTACTTTTTACTTTCATTTAGCTAAAGTGACCCGCATTGCATAAATGTACAAACCCCTCATTTTCTAAGAAATTAAAGACAAGTGGATTTTCAGACTGGCGCAGTATGCTTGAACGAAACTCAATTCTTTAAGTCTGCACCGTCTAGTAGAACGGGACGTATGTGCACCGGCACAGTTAATTTAACGGCGTATTACGTCTTTAATGGCGGTGTTATTTTAGAACAGTCACGTCTACATCACATTGCCGAACTTCGCTTCACTAATTATATATTTGAATAGACTATTGCCAACGGATCTTTAATTAAATTTAACGTTTTCATATATTTTAAGAAACCATACAATATATATTGGATGCTAGGCGCAAGATACCAGACAATTTGGCGAAGAAATATTTTAAATTTGGAGGACAACCAAACATCTGAGAACTAGTGCCGAATTCATGCAGTCCTTAATATTTAAATTCAACTTTAGTTTGTTTTCCTTACATTCCGACTTCAAGTTGCGAATTTTCTTCAAAAGATACATAATTGTATCTGAAAATACTGTATAATGCACGGGTGAAATAAATATATTCTACCATACCATTACCAATGATCATCCAATAAATGTGATTCATACACTGAAGATAAAGTTAACTGCTCATTGCTAGTTTAAAATATACTAATAGAGTAATACTTGTGTTTCTCATTAACGAACAGTCGTTTTTCGGATATTATAGAGCTTCCCAACATAGCTTCAGACATTCAGCTAATTGTAGAAGATAGGGTAATCGCAGATTCACCTGTCAAAGGCTCGCTTGTCGCTTAGATTGACTGAGAATTCTAATTATTTTAAATTTGGACGACAACCAAACATCTGAGAACTAGTGCTGACTTCATGCAGTCCTTAATATTTAAATTCAACTTTAGTTTGTTTTCCTTACAATCCGACTTCAAGTTGCGAATTTTCTTCAAAAGATACATAATTGTATCTGAAAATACTGTATAATGCACGGGTGAAATAAATATATTCTACCATACCATTACCAACAATCATCCAATAAATATGATTCATACACTGGAGATAAAGTTAACTGCTCATTGCTAGTTTAAGATATACTAATAGAGTAATACTTGTGTTTCTCATTAACGGACAGTCGTTTTTCGGATATTATAGAGCTTCCTAACATAGCTTCAGACATTCAGCTAATTGTAGAAGATAGGGTAATCGCAGATTCACCTGTCAAAGGCTCGCTTGTCGCTTAGATTGACTGAGGATTCTAATTATTTTAAATTTGGACGACAACCAAACATCTGAGAACTAGTGCCGAATTCATGCAGTCCTTAATATTTAAATTCAACTTTAGTTTGTTTTCCTTACATTCCGACTTCAAGTTGCGAATTTTCTTCAAAAGATACATAATTGTATCTGAAAATACTGTATAATGCACGGGTGAAATAAATATATTCTACCATACCATTACCAATAATCATCCGATAAATGTGATTCATACACTGAAGATAAAGTTAACTGCTCATTGCTAGTTTAAAATATACTAATAGAGTAATACTTGTGTTTCTCATTAACGAACAGTCGTTTTTCGGATATTATAGAGCTGCCTAACATAGCTTCAGACATTCAGCTAATTGTAGAAGATAGGGTAATCGCAGATTCACCTGTCAAAGGCTCGCTTGTCGCTTAGATTGACTGAGGATTCTATTATTTTATTTGGACGACAACCAAACATCTGAGAACTGTCCGAATTCATGCGGTCCTTAATATTTAAATTAAACTTTAGTTTGTTTGCCCATGCATACATCCGACTTAACTATCCGAATTATTCAAAAGAATATCTCTGAAATATTCGCCCGTGAGAGAATGTCAGAAATTATCGACCAGTTGAAACAATATATTCTGCATACCGGAAGACAAATGATGACGCAATGTTTGATTCACCGCTGAAGATAAAGTTGGAACTGCTCATTGCTAGTTTAAAATATACTAATAGAGTAATACTTGTGATTTCATTAACGAATTATGTTCGTTTTTCGGATATTATGTATGACTGCAGATTAATCAATTTCAGACATTCAGCTAATTGTAGAAGATAGGGTAAATATTCTACCATATATAATATATTCTACCATACCATTACCAGTAATCATCCAATAAATGTGATTCATACACTGAAGATAAAGTTAACTGCTCATTGCTAGTTTAAAATATACTAATAGAGTAATACTTGTGTTTCTCATTAACGAACAGTCGTTTTTCGGATATTATAGAGCTTCCTAACACAGCTTCAGACATTCAGCTAATTGTGGAAGATAGGGTAATCGCAGATTCACCTGTCAAAGGCTCGCTTGTCGCTTAGATTGACTGAGGATTCTATTCCGTCGTTCTATAGGATCGCAAATTGCTCCGAGCGCCTGTCTCGGTTGCGGTGTTATGGTAGCGCCGGTAAATAAACGTTAGTTGTTTGCCCATGCATACATCCAAACTAACTATCCGAATTATTCAACGGAATATCTCTGAAATATTCGCCCGTGAGAGACTGTCAGAAATTATCGACCAGTTGAAACAACGACGGACTGCTTTTTCGGAAGACAAATGATGACGCGTGTTTGATGGACCGCAGCTAAGAAAATTGGAATTACTGAAATTTCAGTTGCCATGCGTCACTCGGATTTCATTTCAAAATTATGTTTGATGTTCCAAGAATAGATTAGTGTATGACTGCAGATTAATCAATTTAATGCATATATATATATATATATATAAAAAATGTAAGTTTCCTGCTAATGCTCGATGCGCAAACAACAATTCCTGGAAAGAAGCTCACTCAGCTACTAGCGAATGTAGCTGTCCAGGATCAAAAGATCTGGGTGTTTTCTTGAATCCAGGATCTTTTCTTTGTCAGCTTAAATCATCTGTCACGCCAATTTAAGTAATCAGTGAAAATGATTAAAGTAGCAATGTTTTCTGACCAATTTTTTTCTAAGTGAAACGCAGCTTATGTTATTTTTACATGTGCATTATGATATAATTTTATTTATTATTGTATTTTATTATTATTATATTATTTATGTATATTTATACATATATTTATGTATGAATATACATAAATAATAATTTACAACATACTATACTACAAGTAATTTATGTATATATTATTTATATATGTAGTCTCTCTATGATTAAGAGAATAATTATTTAACGAAGTAATGAATAAGGATAAATGAATTGATATGAGTAAGTGTCTCTGTAATTTGTGTCGTACTTCTTCTCGCGCTGAACCTCAATTGACCTAAACTGCCGATCATCTCGTTCGTTTATTCTATTTTCTTCTTCATGACAACGGATTCATTCTAGAATGTTCTCATTACCATGTATATTTATATGTATATTTGATTCATATATTTATTATTGTCATATTATTTATAATTTTATTTATTTTAAACTTTCCTAATATAAAAGATTCTTGACGTCCTTGTCTCCGTTGAAGTATATTTACTACCCTGTTTTATAAAAAGTACTCATTTTACAATTATTTTGTCATACTAGAACCTGTCATAATGTTTAAAATGCGTAGTTCACTTGTTCTTCCAATTCTCCCAGAAAAACATTCCTTGCCATTCAATTACATACAAAAGCCCAATAACGCATTTATCCCTCTACCCTCTACAACTACATTCTAAGTGAAACAAGATTTTTTTGTATTATATGTTTATTTATTTATTTATATGTTGTTGGATATTTAGATAGCGATAGTTTTTACATGGCACCAACGTGGAGCCGCCGGCACTTACCCGATAGTTTTCGCATGGCACCAACCTGGAGCCACCGGACGCCATACTGTTAACACTTTATCGACCGCTAGCCTATTAATCGGCTTTTCGGTTCCAACTGTTATTTACCGCTAGCCGATTAATCGGCTTTTCAGTGGTCAACGGTTACATTAGATAAAATAAATATCAAATGATATTATGACACTTCTAAATGACAATAAAATTACACTACTCTGAAACCAAAGGATTCTCAACAACACATTCAGTATTTTTCAGTTATAAAGCTTTACAAATAGGCACATACACAATTCCTGCGCGATATCCAAAACAGAGTCGGTCGTTAGTGAGTGGCGTCTTCAGTCAATAGCGGTCGATAAAGTGTTAATAAATTCTTTGTTTATTTTACGTCGTCCTACTTATTCCGCGCTATCACGACAACCCAACGATCGTCCGCGCACTCTGTCCTTTCCGCCCAAAATCCAAGAACCCCATCCCGAACATGAACACAACCTGCCCCACAAGCTTTCACCACCGTGCAACTCTACAAACTCCGCCTATAATCTTTCTGGCCCATCCCGCGGATGGTCGTAATGGTAAACGTCGATACTCAGGATTTCGCGGGAGGTGAAATGAAATTTTATTTTTTCCCAGCAGCATCGCATACGGCCCGTCCTCGATGCACAACGCTACAAAGAGGCGGCTACTAAAAACAGCCCGTATTCGCGGAAACGGCGAGAGAAAAGATCCGCTTCCCTCTAGAAGCTATCCTCGTAACTGCACGCCACCCACACGGGGCCCCCTCATTCTTCTGTCTTTTCCGTCCGTCTATCCTCGTCCTTCGCACTCCGCGGCGAGATCGCCCGGGCGGAAAGCGCTAATCGATGGCTCGTGAAAACGAAACGAGAATAAGGATAAAGCCCGTCTGGGAGGCGCTGCTAGTAGTAACGCGCTATCTCGTTAACTCGCGTGCTCAGTTCGTTGCTGGCTGCGCCGCAATTAAAACGGAAAACACCGACAAGAAATTGCGTTCCCTTCCAGCGACGCCCGCTCTCGTTCTTTCCTTCTTTCCGCGTCTCTTTGTCTCGCCGCGACAGTGGCGATAATCTTCTTTCCGCGAGCTAATGGAAAGAAGGCGTCGTTTCGAGATGTCTGCACTCGTGCCGCCTTTCTGGGCGAATTCCGCGCGGCACGGATCCCGAGTACCTTCTTATCATATCCGTATAGATCGGTCTATTGTGAGGGGAGTAGAGCCGTTTGCGGTGCTCGGAACTCTCGTCTACTGTCGAGGCATTTCTGAATTTAGCCGAGCACGCTTTGACTGGGCTTGTTCGAATGCGCAAATAACGGGTCGGTATAAATTCGACCCGTTTATTTGAGTCGCGCGGAATGCTTGAATATTTGGAGTAGCGCGAACGGGCGAGTGGATTGCTTACGTGCGGGCTGAACGCAGTTGCGCGGGAATTCGCAGCGACAAATGCGAGGGTTCGGGAAAAGTCGGGCGTAGAGGCAGAGGAGGAATTGTATTGAACGCGGACCCTGTTTAGGCGGACTTTGGTCTTTGATCTTAATCTTCCTCGCGTTATCTCTTCGTTAACGCGTTGACTGCCAAGCGTATTTTGCTATGTTAGAATCGCGATGCGATGAAATACTGTGGAGTATGATTGAATCGTGCAAAATGAAGGTGACGCAGCGTTGTTAGATGCCAAAGTATTGAAGCACCGTTTCAATATCAATTGCTTTTACAAAATTGCAAATAGGCTTCATTGTGAATTTTTTGCATTTTTAGTAAAATCTTTTGCGCCGGTCATCGGTTTCCACAGTAGCATTGTTAACAAAGTATCTGCATTGCGTTTAAAGGTATATGCGTAGTGTAATAATATACGCAGTATCTGCTGTATAGTAGTGGTTCCTGGCCTAAATGTCTGTTGGGAATATTACAATTCGCAGCGACAAATGCGAGGATTCGGGAAAAGTCGGGCGTAGAGGCAAAGGAGGAATTGTATTGAACGCGGACCCTGTTTAGGCGGACTTTGGTCTTTGATCTTAATCTTCCTCGCGTTATCTCTTCGTTAACGCGTTGACTGCCAAGCGTATTTTGCTATGTTAGAACCGCGATGCGATGAAGTAATGTGGAGTATGATTGAATCGTGGAAAATGAAGGTAACGCAGCGTTGTTAGATGCCAAAGTATTGGAGCACCGTTTCAATATCAATTGCTTTTACAAAATTGCAAATAGGCTTCATTGTGAATTTTTTGCATTTTTAATAAAATCTTTTGATTTAGAACATCTCTTGTTTTGTAGTGTTGCGAAGTAGTAGTCAGCTGCGTAAACAATGTTGTATGAGTACGTTGCTCTGGTGAATCGCGTTTACAGGATTATGCGTTTGCAATTGCATTTTCGGTACATAGCGACATTGTACTGATTAGAATTATTTTTGGGCTGCAGTGAATATTAGTAATACTAAACTAATTTCTTATTCCTCACCGCCTATTATGAGAGAACGATTTACGAGTAAACCAATTGTTCCTACAGGCAAAAGATCTGCATTGCGTTTAAAGGTATATGCACAGTGTAATAATATACGCAGTATCTGCCCTATATTAGTAATTCCTGGAATAATGCACAACTATTTTGGAAATACTATGAACATTTTAATATGCTGCACTACTTTAACAAATTTAGATCGCTAGTGTAAATGTGATATTATGTAAGAAAAAACCGTGTATTGCCGAAGAGAAAGGTAGAATTGCTGATATTTTAGCTTTTGATGTTCCTGCTGTTTCTACGCAAGTGAGGAATTGTAACTCGGTTTAATTTTGCTTGCATATGATTCGCCCCTCCAAGAAGGGTTAAGCAAACTGAACATGCCTGTAGGACAACTCATTTCGGTGAATGTAATGATTTTTTTTTAAGGTTGTATAGACGGACTGATAAGTAAACATAGATAATAACGGTATATATAAGTATAAATAATAACTCTTACTGCGTTGAAAACGTATTTTTTCGCGGTAATAAGCGTCATCAGAAGCAGTCGAGTATTTCTTTGTATAACGCAACAGTTATGTCCCAGAAATTTATAAACAACACTTCGGAAAATGTCAGTAACCATAAAGTACAATGCATCCAAACACTCGAATGTTCAAATACACGACTCGTCTTAATACAACTCTTAAGAATCTGAATATTACCCTAATCGACCCGCTTTTAATCGTAACACAAAATTAGTTATTTACCGCGAAATCAAGCCTTTCCTTTTAGGCGCCCGAACGCATTTCCTCTGACGGATCATTACTCAACCCTCGAAAGTACCGATCATCCCTCGCTTTCTTACGTCCATCTTAATATACATTAGAAAAAGCACCCTTCCGATTTGGCTCGAGAACTTCGCATTACTCGCGTCCCGCTTCCTGCCTCGATCTGCCTCCTTCTTGCCGTCGTGATCGCCTAAGCGGACGCTTGACTAATTAATTCCGACCGGCCGTTTTTCAGGGGAGGCGGTGGAACTTTTTAAAAAGTTCGTTAACAGGTCTTTGCGGCTTTCCACGGTCCGCAGAGGCGTTTGCAGATATTAATCTTCTTATCGGCGTCCTAGCAGCGACAGGTTAAAGCGTGTACCCGTGCTGGCTCGTACCTTTATACTGCTATACGACACGTGTATACACACTCGCCGAGCACGAAACTAAGGACATCGAGCTAGAGGGTGCACAGAAAGAGCTGAGCACTTGAAGAAGGAGACGAGTGTTCGGGGAGAGTCGGAAGAATTATGGCCATCGACCCGTCTGAGTAAAGTTTCCAGATTTTACGGCCAGGGGACAAGTTTGAGAATTACCACGAGGCCAAATCCGAATAACTCTGCTGCCAGAATAAGATCGTTTAACACTTCGACTGCCGTGATAGTCATTGCTGACCGACGCAAGAGATTTTACTGAAGACCCAAAATATTTGGAATGAGTAACAATAATTATTTTATAAAGGCAGTTATTGTTGGAATAGTGATGCGATCATTTGGTGTCCGATACCTGCACATTATTTACATTTTGCATAATTCAGTCGAATGCTGTAGTATTTTATAGCATCGCTGTTCTAATACGACAAAATACGCACGACAATCAATGCGTTGAAACGACTACCACGATGGTCACCATTAACCGATGCAAAATATTTTACTAAAAATGCAAAAGAATGCAAAGATTTTACTGAAGATCCAAAATATTCGCAATGAATAGCAATAATTATTTTATAAATGCAGTTATTGTTAGAATAGTGCTGCAATCCTTTTGTCTCCAATACTTGCACATTATTTACATTTTGCATAATTCAGTCAAACGCTGTAGTATTTCATAGCATCGCCGTTCAAATATAGCAAAATATGCACGGCAATCAATGTGTTAACACGTTGACTACTACGATGGTGACCGGTGCAAAAGAATATACTAAAAATGCAAAATATGCAAAGATTGTACTGAAGATCCCAAATAATTGCAACTGGTGGCGATAATTATTTTATAACTACAGTTATTATTAGAATTATGATGCGATCCTTTGGTCTCCAATACCTGCACGTTATTTACATTTTGCATAATTCAATCAAACGCTGTAGTATTTCATAGCATCGCCGTTCTAATACAGCAAAATACGCACGGCAATCAATGTGTTAACACGTTCGAAATAAAAAATTCGCAATGAAGCCTATTTGCAATCTTGTAAAAGCAATTAATATTGGAACATGCTTCAATACTTTGGCTTCTAACAACTCTGCGTTACGTTTATTTTGCACGTGTTAACACTTTAAGTGCCGTAATGGTCACTGCTTACCGGCATAAGAGATTTGATTGAAGATCCAAAGTATTCGCAAATGATTATATTAGCAATATAATATATATACATATAATACAATATATAATACAATAATACAATAAATCATATATATAATACAATATAATCAATGTGTTAACACTTAGAGTGCCGTGATGATCATCGGTGACCGGCGTAAGAGATTTTACTGAAAACCCAAAATTTTCGCAATGAGTAACAATAATTATTTTATAAATGCAGTTATTGTTAGAATAGTGATGCGATCTTTTGGTGTCCGATACCTGCACATTATTTACATTTTGCATAATTTAATCAAATGCTATAATATTTTATAGCATCGCTGTTCTAATACAGCAAAATACGCACGGCAGTCAACGTGTTAACACTTTAAGGACCGCTAGAGTTTTCTCGTGTTATCAGCACACTGTCTTTGGATGTCGCGTGCTTTGATACATTTATCTATTTTGTCTATTCAACTCGATTGCTTTCATGTTTTTTTCGCTTATTCACTGGTTGCTTCACGCATTCGATCAATTTCATACAAATGTATTTTTTGAGTAAAAAAGTTATGATAATTATTAAAAAACATATTTTTTAATAATACCTAAAATACGTCCAATTATAAAGTTTCTGAAAGTTTCACAAAAATTGCTTCATATATGACAAAGCTGGGATTTTTTGTACATTTTTGTACGTACAAGTTTTCCATTTTCCCAATTTTTATGCTGATACAGAAAGACACGAATGCCATAGCATTCAAATCTTAAAGTCAATTATTTGGAATTTAATTTCATGTAACCTTAACAGGTTAACTGCCACGGTGGTCACCGGTGACCGGCGCAAAAGTTTTGGCTACAAATGCAAAAATTCACAATGAAGTCTATTTGCAATCTTGTAAAAGCAATTGATAGAGGAACGGTATTTCAATACTCAATACTTCACAATTAAATTATATTCTGTAGTACTTCATCACGTTGTAGTTTTAATATACTAAAATACGCACAGCAGTTGTAAGCCGCTGTAAAAAAGTTCTTCAATACTTTGGCTTCTAACATCCCTGCGTTACCTTAATTTTGGCCGATTTAATCATACTCCGCAGTATTTCATCGCATCACAATTCTAACATAGCAAAATAGGCACGGCAGTCAACGTGTTAATTCACGATATTTAAACACAAGTTTATCATACGTCTCCTGTGTACCGCTGTCTCAAACATTCGTCCTCAGACGCGAATAGTTTCCATTAATGGCATTAGAACGTTTGTTTTTCGCCGGTTCTTTGTTGTTTACTCAATCGAATTGAAAGGGGGCAAATGCCGGCCCGCCTGCGGTGCCTTTTTGGGTAAACAAGTCGCAAATGAATTTTACCGGAATGCACGCATTGGTTACAGTTTGTTACACACGACGCATTTTCCCGCACAATTCTATTCGGAATACGCATACGCTGCCCGGGTGCAATTCCAAAAGGGCACCGCTCAAAAAAAGGAACAATTTTCGGGGCAACTGCGGTGAAGTAATCGGGCGATTATTCTAATTAAAACGGTACGCGAAAACACGCTATTAAAGGAGAATTCGGAGAATGGCGCGGCGGAGGACTCGTTCGAACGAAACTGAATTAACACATTCATACAAACAGCGCGATTTCATCAGATACAGAAAACAGTTCTGTTTCAACGTTCAAAGCTTTAGTTTCACCATTCAATACCAATAGTTTGTTCAAAATCTTTCAAGCCAATAACTATTGCTTCGTCATGCGTAAGTATCCAAAAAAGGTTGTAATATCAGCCTAGATTTATTTACAATAAAATAGTGATTGGTTTAAACCCGAATACACAGTAACTAGTTGTTCGAGGCTAGCGTTTAAGACAGTAAAATAATTACACTTATACCCTGTCTTAAGCGCAATAAACGCGAAAGAGTTAAAAATTCCCCGGCCGAGCGCGTGAGATTCATTAAAAAGCTCCACTTTCAGCGTCTGCTCAAAAATACGTATATCATTGTTAATTATACTGCCATTTCGTTGCGAAATAAATACATATGCCGCTACGGTCCCCCGAGATACAGTGTCAGCCATTCGCTGCTATATGACAGACAATGTGTTAATGAAGTTGTAGACCGAGACCCGGCCTGCATGATTTTAAAGCTCTACCGTGACAGATACGAATGGGCGCGACATAAGTATTCATTAACGTTGATTGGTAATCAGCTGCGCACAGCCGATCATAGCTCCGCACTATATGCCCTCGCACAGACTCGATTACCGGTCAAATAATCGACAAGCACATTCGATACGATCGGCCTGTAACCCCTCAACTGGAAATGATTATCCACGTCGGACAAAGGTGCAAACTCACAGAGTCATTCTGACGATCTGTAAACCCGCATTAATTGCCGCAAAACGGGCAAAGCAAATGAGAGCGCGTACCGTGAACCTCGCGTATTCTGCGTTGACTATAGCTAACCGGCAATTGTACGAATCCCTGTTAGGGATGGAATACTTTCTTCGAAACTACGGGGTTAGGGAAGGTGAGCGTCAAATAAAGATCCTTAGCGAGGAACAGCGCGAGTGTTGAACTTCCGAAAAGTATTTCTAACACTTTGAAGACCGCTAAGAAATCTGTAAGAAATAAACATGGGGCCGGACGTTTTTGGGAAAGTTGTAAGTCACAAAAAATCATAACTTTGTTATTCATGAAGTAATTTTTGTGAAACTTTCCGAAATTATGCAATTCGAAGTATTTTAGGTATTATTAAAAAAATTATGTTCTTTAACACTTTGACTGCCAAGCGTGTTTTGCTATGTTAGAACCGCGATGCGATAAAATACTGCAGACTATGATTAAATTGTGCAAAATAAAAATAACGCAGAGTTGCTAGAAGCCAAAGTATTGAAGCATCATTCCAATATCAATTGCTCTTACAAGATTGCAAATAGGCTTCATTGCGAATTTTTTGCATTTCTAGTAAAATCTTTTGCGCCGGTCACCGGTGACCACCATGGCAGTCAAAGTGTTAAGGATAAAACGAGTGCCGCGCACCGTCAAGATCGACGTCTCATTCGACACGATATCACGAGCCTCCTTAAAAAATTCGACAAGCCCCCGTGGCATCATTCGCGGGCGAACAGCTCAAACGACATCCTACATAACTCATTCGGCCTTAGCTGTAAAGAACGCCCGAGACAGAGTGAGGCACGAAACGTGAAAAACTCATAGCGTCCCGTTATCCGTCGACTTCCCACCGATAAGACGCGTTTCTCTTTTGTCTCGTTGGATTCGGAGAAATCGATCAGCCGATCGTCGCGGCGCGGGGGGCGGGCGGAAGAAAATGGAGGGCTGGAAAAAGCGTGGCGTACTGCCTGCTTGCCTGGCCGCGCTGCGGGATGAAAAATGCAGAGCGACGGGTAAAGAGAGTGGCGAGGTTGATTAATGAACGCGTCGCCGAAAGAGTAAAATAACAAATAGCGCGTTGCCACGTTGCCTCGGGGGGAGGGTAGGACAAGTGGGTGAAGGCAGCAGTGCACCCCGCAGCCCTCAGCGCTGCCGTCAGTGGTTGCTTGATTCATAGATTCCGCGGGGAATGAGGAGAGGTCAGAGCTTTCCACCGGTGGCATGCCATCGTTGGACCTCCGTGCACGCGACGTCAAACGTCGCCGAACACTTCTTTTTTCGCCTGGCCGACCGTATTCACGGCCTTTCAATGTCTTCTTCCGATGCCGCGTGTCATGGCTTAAATATACTCACGGCCCTTAACGGGTAACATCTACCTTGAATTTTTAAAAAATCGAAAACAATTTTTTTGGTCTTAACACTTTCGGCGAGTGCTGTGCAGAAAATGGAAGCATTAACCGTTTGGTTGCTGACGGATTTTTTCGGATATATACCAAAACCGTGGCACTAATTGCGTGTGTATGGGAAAAAAATGGAAAACACTTTTCGTACATTAAACTCGTTTATATTACGTTGCAACGAAAATTTTAAAACATATCATTTATTTACTCAAATTTGTTTTAATTCGTTTTGTGAATAAAATTGGTGTGAAGCATTTGTAATTCACTCAAATTAACATAAATAATTTTTTATGATCACATGAGTGATTTCCTATACAAAGCGCGTAAATTACCTGTGTACAAATAGAGCAAATTAGGTTTACTGAATCAGAGCAGCGTTATTGCGCTCTCCGCAGTCTTGGCATAACAAAAAAGGGGCGCTAATGCGTATTTTCAATTCAATAATGCAATTGATATTTTTACATTACACAACGAAATGTATAACATAACACCGAGCAATCATTTTTTACAAGTTAACAAAGTTACTAAAATATTCAGTTTTACCTTTATGATGCTGTACGTCTGACATATTGTTTATATGAATTTAATATAATTATATGATAAGCCACTATATTTATATAAATTTACTGTAGCTTATCACGTATATCATGTATGCATCACACGTCGTGTATAGGTGCCATGTTGTGACAAGTGACTATAGTCCTCGGTTGCGAAAATGGAACCAAAATTTAAGGCAAGTGCTCTCGATTCGTCTGTTCGCAAACAACTGCAAACGCTGTTATGCTGTTTCTTTTTCATTATTATTTTGTTATTGGCCCCTGGGATTCAAATGTACAATATATATAATGACTATAATCACCCATCGTGTATAGGTGGGATCTTGTGGCAGGAGCCCATAGTCACCAATTATGAAAATGTTTTTTTTTTTCATTATTGTTTTGTCATTGGTCCCTGGGATTCAAATGTATGATATGTATAACGACTATAATCATCCGCCGTGTATAGATGGCATCTTGTAGTAGGTGCCCATAATCACCAATTACGAAAATGTTTTTTTTTTCATTATTGTTTTGTTATTGGTCCCTAGGATTCAAATGTACAATATATATAATGACTATAATCACCCATCGTGTACAAGTGGCATCTTGTGGCAGGAGCCCATATTCACCCATCCTGTATAGGTGTTGTCTTCTGGCTCCTGACTACAGTCGGCCGTAGCAGCGAAAGGGTTAACCCTTATCGTCGGCACGTCGCTTTTCATTTCCCAGCGAGCGGAGCCTCTCGACTCTCTTTCGACGCACGCTCTTTCGCTTTTCGAGCACTTCGAGCGGCAGAGAGAAATTCCAGTATAAATTCGGCGCCCGATCGAAGCTCCCGCGAGTGCCATTTACATTTGAATTTCGGCGTCAGTTCACACTGCTAATCGTTAAATGACGTTTCGCAGAGAGAGGACCGCACACGCCCTCAGGCGCCATGGGAATACGCGGATATATACCTTTCTGCCGTTGCTCTTTCACGCGGGCGTGTGTGCAGGCGTCTGCCCAGCGCATACGTGCTCGGTTAATAACGTACAGACTGCGACCCGCGCATCTCCGCTATCAGACGCGGAACCCTCTCATCCCCCAGGCTACATTTCGACTCGGCCGCCGTGCTTTCGGCCACTTTCGACACGACGCGCCAAAGCACTCGCCGCACTCTGATGGAAATGTCTCGCGTGTCCTAGGAACGGCCCAGTCGACGGTGAAGTTTAAACGTAAATGCTCCGTACGTTACCTGGCACATTCGTTCAAAGCCACTTCAGCTGGCGTTTACTTTTTTGCGCCTCGAAAATCTGCTGTCTTCTTATTCCAGCGGTTCGACACTGCGCGGAAAAGGGCACGGCGCAATTCAATCGAAACGTCGCAATTGTTGGGTTGACACTTTGAGTGGCATGGTGGTCACCGGTGACCGGCGCAAAAGGTCTCAGGAAAAATTCAAAAAATATCCAATTGGTAGCATTTATAATTTAGTAAATGCAATTGATATTAAATAGTGATTCACTTCTTTGGTCTCCGATACCTTCGCATTATTTTCATTTTGCACAATTCAATCATATTCTGTAGTACTTCATCACGTTGCGGTTTTAATATAGTAAAATACGCACGGCAATCAACGTGTTAACACTTTGACCGCCATTATGGTCATCGGTGACCGGTGTAAGAGATTTTACTGAAGACCCAATATATTCGCAAAGGATTATATTAGCAATAATTATGCAAAGATTTTAGCAAATCAAAGCTAATGCAAAACCTTAGCAATGCAAAGATTTTACTGAAGATCCAAAGTATTCGCAATGAGTAGCAATAATTATTTTATAAAGGCAGTTATCGTTAGAATAGTGATGCGATCCTTTGGTCTCCGATACCTGCACATTATTTATATTTTCCATAATTCAGTAAAACGCTGTAGTATTTCATAGCATCGCTGTTCTAATACAGCAAAATACGCACGGCAATCAATGTGTTAATACCTTGACTGCCACGGTGGTCCCCGGTGACCGGTGCAAAAGATTTTACTAAAAATGCAAAGATTTTACTGAGGATCCAAAATATTCGCAATGAGTAGCAATAATTATTTTATAAACGCACCCATTGTTAGAATAGCGATGCAATCCTTTTATCTCCAATACTTGCACATTATTTACATTTTGCATAATTCAGTCAAATGCTGTAGTATTTCATAGCATCGCTGTTCTCATACAGCAAAATCCGCTCGGCAGCCAACGTGTTAAAAAATGAAGACGTTTGAGACGGTGTTTTTCTTTTTGTCGTTCAAAGGATGCGTGTGTTTTGGTTAGAGGATTTCAATAGTGGACGCCGAAATATGTGGCATTCTTCAATAGACATGTCCATGCAAATGTTAATAAATAAATTCATCACACACTATCTGGTATATTAAATTAAAAATTATTTTAGGAAACAATATAATTTGTCTACTTTTCTTCAGTTTATTAATTAATTGTCTTTCTATAATTATTTGCCTGCTTTTCTTAAAAACAACTGGACTTCCTTGTTTGAAAATCTTGATACTGCGCAAAACACTGGTTAGTCTTTAACCAAAATGTCTCGTGTTCCGCAAACGACAGAATCGATGGTGTCATTAAACAGTTAAATCAGTTTATCGTGAATTATTTAACATGATTGCTTCAAACACATTTTAGATAGCATTTTTCTTTTTCCGTTCAAAAACGATCGATTTCTTGTTTGATAACTGCAACATGACATGCCAAAGCGCTCAGCACTCTCGGCTGAAAATTTCGACGGTGCTATTACGAAACAAATTTACCGCACGTTATCAAGAATAACTGGTGCAAATCCATTTGAGACAGTATTTACCTTCGTCTACTTAAAAAAATCGATACTTTGTTGTCTACTAATTTCGATAAATACGTGGAGTAGGATGATCTCATAAAACTTTAAAGCGCCATACAAGATACAGATAGTTTGGCGAGATGTTTTCCAGGAAACTGAACGCACGCGGAAAACTTTAAAGGCGTCTTTTTTAAACCGAAATTTCCAATTCTGCCTGACATGCTACCTTTAAACTGCCTGCTCGGCTGACTTGAACTTTCGCATACCCGTACATTTGAAAAACACTTCCCTATCGCCCCGACCTCAATCGTGTCAACATATTGAAATTAGGTTTTTATAGGCCCGAAAGATGTTCAAAGTTCGATCAAATATTTTTCCTGCCATCTCGCACTCTGTATACCCGCCCAATAAAACCGCTTCGAACCATTCCGATGCACAGAAACTCTTTGCCAACGTGCAGTCTACGTCGGTACAAAAATTCCGCAAAATTGCATCGGTCGCCCGTTTACGACTTCTTCTCAAATTTAAGTTCCGCCGCGGCTGTAAAGCGGAATACCCGCTTAAAAGTCGAGAGACGCGGGAAAATATTACTGCCCCGACTAAATATGTAACGCACACTTAACCGGCACCATTGGCGCATTTCGCACGGCTCGGAACGATAAGCTTCCGCAACTAAGTGTAATGTATCCTGCGATATCAGCACTTACGTGTTTTCGTGCATTCGACAACGGCGGATTCCTCGTCCGTATTCCGCTCGAATTCGACTCCGAAAGTTTGAGAGTGGGGGTCGCATGCCGGTGAGCAGTGATAGTTCGGACAGACTGTCTGACTATGCGCCGACCGCAACCACTGCAGGTACAGCGTGAAAATACCACGCGGGCGTAACTTCGTCGTTCTGATCGGACGACGACTCATTGAACTGAAATTTAGCGCGTGCAAATGAATAACGGACGACCCGAACAAGTGTCAGATGAATACAGTGTCGGTCCGACGTAAGCATTCACCTGCCTGTTTGAAATAAGCAAGTTATTTTGCCTTCTTCAGTAAAAGATACGTGAAAGAGGTTTACCTAAACTAAAATAAATATTTAACTAAACGTACTATGCCCCATTGTAAAAGATACGTCAAAGAAGTTTACCTAAACTAAAATAAATATTTAACTAAACGTACTACGCCTCCTTGTATTTTGAGTACTAGATACGACAAAGAGTTTTATATAAACTAAAGTAAATATTTAACAAAGCCTACTATGCCCCATTGTATTTTGAGTAAAAGATACGTCAAAGAGGTTTACTTAAACTAAAATAGGTATCTAACTGAAATAAATATCTAGCTAAACCTACTATGGAGTCTTGGGTTTTGAATAAAAGATACGTCAAAGAGGTTTACTTAAACTAAAATAAATATCTAACTGAACGTACTATGCTTCCTTGTTTTTTGATTAAAAGATACGTCAAACAGTTTTATATGAACTAAAATAAATATCTAACTAAACCTACTATGCCTCCTTATGTTCTGAGTAAAAGATACGTTAAAGAGTTTTATATAAACTAAAATAAATATTTAATTAAACCTACTATGCCTCCTTGTGTTTTGAGTAAAAAATACGTTGAAGAGTTTTACCTAAACTAAAATAAATATCTAACTAAATCTACTATGCCTCCTTGTGCTTTGGTTAAGGATACGTCAGACAGGTTTACCTACACTGAAATACATATCTAATTAAACCTACTATGCCTCCTTATGTTTTGAGTAAAAATATGTCAAAGAGGTTTAACTAAATTAAAATAAATATCTAACTAGACCCACTATGCATCCTTATGTTTTGATTAAAGGTACGTCAAAGAGGTTTTTCTTAAACTAAAATAAATATCTAACTAAACGTACTATGCCTCCTTGTATTTTGAGTAAAAGATTCGTCAAACAGTTTTATATAAACTAAAATAAACATCTAACTAGACCTATTATGCCTCCTTGTGTTATGAGTAAAAGATACCTCAAAGAGTTTTATATAAACTAAAATAAATATTCAACTAAACCTACTATGCCTCCTTGTGTTTTGAGTAAAAGATATGTCAAACAGGTTTACCTAAACTGAAATAAATATGTAGCTAAACTTACTATGCTTCCTTATGTTTTATATAAAAGATACGTCAAAAAGGTTTCCATAAACTAAAATAAATATCTAGCTAAACCTACTATGCTTTCTTCTGTTTTGAGTACTGGATACGTTGAAGAGGATTAGGGGTAAATGAACAGTAACGTCGTTTAGTAGAAGAAGAGAACATCTGTAATAAGGTATGGTCTAAACAAATGTCCAAACAGTGTCGAATAAAAGTAAGCATCTGTCTGCCTATTTGAAATGTGCAACTCGCTGCATCGCTTTGTTTCTTGAGTAAAAGATCCGTCATAGCAAGAAGCCGTAAGTCTATACAGTTACATCATTACGGATGAATACGGTATCGATGCGAAATAAATCCGCCGAACTGTTTATAATAAGCAACCTGTTGTCCCTGTTCTTTAATTTAGTAGAAGAAGAATCAAATATGTGGAGTGCTTTCTCAATTACAGCAATCCAGCATGCAATGCATTGATATAAGTATTGCTTTTCTTACCTCATAATTTTCACAGCGTATCGTTCAAATTTCTTAAACTGAAAGCAGAGGAGACACGTAATAATTTGAACGACGTTTACTCATTTAATGCTTATTATATAGTAACTCACCGAATTTCTTCAATTGAAAGGAGAACAGACGCGATATAATTTGGACGACATTTACTCGTTTAATGCTTATTATATAGTAAGTCACTGAATTTCTTCAATTGAAAGGAGAGTAGACGCGATATAATTTGAACGACATTTCCTTGTTTAATGTGTATTATATAGTAAGTCACTGATTAAGCACTCGAAAGCAAGCATGGACTGAATTATACCGTGTTTGATCTCAATGCGATCGCAATGATATTGTCAATATCTCATAAACGTTCCGTCATGGAAAAAGTTAAAAGCACCGAACGGACAATGTGACAGTTTTTATTGTTTCCTCATTTAAAACATTATATATTAACTCACCGAATTTCTTCAATTGAAAGGAGAACAGACACGATATAATTTGGACGACCTTTACTCGTTTAATGCTTATTATATAGTAAGTCACTGAATTTCTTCAATTGAAAGGAGAGTAGACGCGATATAATTTGAACGACATTTCCTCGTTTAATGTGTATTATATAGTAAGTCACTGATTAAGCACGAAAGCAAGCATGGACTGAATTATACCGTGTTTGATCTCAATGCGATCGCAATGATATTGTCAATATCTCATAAACGTTCCGTCATGGAAAAAGTTAAAAGCACCGAACGGACAATGTGACAGTTTTTAATGCTTATTGCTCATTTAATGCTTATTATGTAGTAACTCACCGAATTTCTTCAATTGAAAGGAGAACAGACACGATATAATTTGGACGACGTTTACTTGTTTAATGCTTATTATATAGTAACTCACCGAATTTCTTCAATTGAAAGGAGAACAGACACGATATAATTTGGACGACATTTCCTTGTTTAATGCTTATTATATAGTGAGTCACTGAATTTCTTCAATTGAAAGCTATATAGTAGACACGATATAATTGAACAGACATTTCCTATATATTAATGTGTATTATATAGTGAGTCACTGATTAAGCACTCGAAAGCAAGCATGGATTGAATTATACCGTGTTTGATCTCAATGGAAAAAGTTAAAAGCACCGAACGGACAATGTGACAGTTTTTAATGCTTATTGCTCATTTAATGCTTATTATATAGTAACTCACCGAATTTCTTCAATTGAAAGGAGAACAGACACGATATAATTTGGACGACATTTACTTGTTTAATGCTTATTATATAGTAAGTCACTGAATTTCTTCAATTGAAAGGAGAGTAGACACGATATAATTTGAACGACATTTCCTTGTTTAATGTGTATTATATAGTAAGTCACTGATTAAGCGCTCGAAAGCAAGCATGGACTGAATTATACCGTGTTTGATCTCAATGCGATCGCAATGATATTGTCAATATCTCATAAACGTTCCGTCATGTAAAAAGTTAAAAGCACCGAACGGACAATGTGACAGTTTTTAATGCTTATTGCTCATTTAATGCTTATTATATAGTAACTCACCGAATTTCTTCAATCGAAAGGAGAACAGACACGATATAATTTGGACGACATTTACTTGTTTAATGCTTATTATATAGTAAGTCACTGAATTTCTTCAATTGAAAGGAGAGTAGACGCGATATAATTTGAACGACATTTCCTTTTTAATGTGTATTATACAGTAAGTCACTGATTAAGCACTCGAAAGCAAGCATGGACTGAATTATACCGTGTTTGATCTCAATGCGATCGCAATGATATTGTCAATATTTCATAAACGTTCCGTCATGGAAAAAGTTAAAAGCACCGAACGGACAATGTGACAGTTTTTAATGCTTATTGCTCATTTAATGCTTATTATATAGTAACTCACCGAATTTCTTCAATTGAAAGGAGAACAGACGCGATATAATTTGGACGACATTTACTTGTTTAATGCTTATTATATAGTAAGTCACTGAATTTCTTCAATTGAAAGGAGAGTAGACACGATATAATTTGAACGACATTTCCTTGTTTAATGTGTATTATATAGTAAGTCACTGATTAAGCACTCGAAAGCAAGCATGGACTGAATTATACCGTGTTTGATCTCAATGCGATCGCAATGATATTGTCAATATCTCATAAACGTTCCGTCATGGAAAAAGTTAAAAGCACCGAACGGACAATGTGACAGTTTTTAATGCTTATTGCTCATTTAATGCTTATTATATAGTAACTCACCGAATTTCTTCAATCGAAAGGAGAACAGACACGATATAATTTGGACGACATTTACTTGTTTAATGCTTATTATATAGTAAGTCACTGAATTTCTTCAATTGAAAGGAGAGTAGACGCGATATAATTTGAACGACATTTCCTTTTTAATGTGTATTATACAGTAAGTCACTGATTAAGCACTCGAAAGCAAGCATGGACTGAATTATACCGTGTTTGATCTCAATGCGATCGCAATGATATTGTCAATATCTCATAAATGTTCCGTCACGGAAAAAGTTAAAAGCACCGAACGGACAATGTGACAGTTTTTAATGCTTATTGCTCATTTAATGCTTATTATATAGTAACTCACCGAATTTCTTCAATTGAAAGGAGAACAGGCACGATATAATTTGGACGACATTTCCTTGTTTAATGCTTATTATATAGTGAGTCACTGAATTTCTTCAATTGAAAGGAGAGTAGACACGATATAATTTGAACGACATTTCCTTGTTTAATGTGTATTATATAGTAAGTCACTGATTAAGCACTCGAAAGCAAGCATGGACTGAATTATACCGTGTTTGATCTCAATGCGATCGCAATGATATTGTCAATATCTTAAACGTTCCGTCATGGAAAAAGTTAAAAGCACCGAACGGACAATGTGACAGTTTTAATGCTTATTGCTCATTTAATACTTATTATATAGTAACTCACCGAATTTCTTCAATTGAAAGGAGAACAGACACGATATAATTTGAACGACATTTCCTTGTTTAATGTGTATTATATAATAAGTCACTGAATTTCTTCAATTGAAAGGAGAGTAGACGCGATATAATTTGAACGACATTTCCTTGTTTAATGTGTATTATATAGTAAGTCACTGATTAAGCACTTGAAAGCAAGCATGAACTGAATTATACCGTGTTTGATCTCAATGCGATCGCAATGATATTGTCAATATCTCATAAACGTTCCGTCATGGAAAAAGTTAAAAGCACCGAACGGACAATGTGACAGTTTTAATGCTTATTGCTCATTTAATGCTTATTATATAGTAACTCCCCGAATTTCTTCAATTGAAAGGAGAACAGACACGATATAATTTGGACGACATTTACTTGTTTAATGCTTATTATATAGTAAGTCACTGAATTTCTTCAATTGAAAGGAGAGTAGACGCGATATAATTTGAACGACATTTCCTTGTTTAATGTGTATTATATAGTAAGTCACTGATTAAGCACTTGAAAGCAAGCATGAACTGAATTATACCGTGTTTGATCTCAATGCGATCGCAATGATATTGTCAATATCTCAGAAACGTTCCGTCATGGAAAAAGTTAAAAGCACCGAACGGACAATGTGACAGTTTTTAATGCTTATTGCTCATTTAATGCTTATTATATAGTAACTCGCCGAATTTCTTCAATTGAAAGGAGAACAGACACGATATAATTTCGACGACATTTACTTGTTTAATGCTTATTATATAGTAAGTCACTTAATTTCTTCAATTGAAAGGAGAGTAGACACGATATAATTTGAACGACATTTCCTTGTTTAATGTGTATTATATAGTAAGTCACTGATTAAGCACTCGAAAGCAAGCATGGACTGAATTATGCCGCGTTTGATCTCAATGCGATCGCAATGATATTGTCAATATCTCATAAACGTTCCGTCATGGAAAAAGTTAAAAGCACCGAACGGACAATGTGACAGTTCTTAATGCTTATTGCTCATTTAATGCTTATTATATAGTAACTCACCGAATTTCTTCAATTGAAAGGAGAACAGACACGATATAATTTGGACGACATTTACTTGTTTAATGCTTATTATATAGTAAGTCACTGAATTTCTTCAATTGAAAGGAGAGTAGACACGATATAATTTGAACGACATTTCCTTGTTTAATGTGTATTATATAGTAAGTCACTGATTAAGCACTCGAAAGCAATCATGGACTGAATTATACCGTGTTTGATCTCAATGCGATCGCAATGATATTGTCAATATCTCATAAACGTTCCGTCATGGAAAAAGTTAAAAGCACCGAACGGACAATGTGACAGTTTTTATTGTTTCCTGAGGAAAACAGTAATCATTAACTTATTCGCCCGAAGCCGTCGTCCGGACTCTCGACGCTCAATCAGCACCTGTGTTTTCTCTCCCACCGTGTTCCGACAGTCGTTACGCTCGGTCATAATTTATTCAAAGGAAACGCGAGAACTTTGAAGCGGCAGAAAAGTTCTCCTGCGAAATATTACGATTGTGGCGCGCTGACGGCGCACGTTATAAATTGATACTAATTATTATTTAACCGCCTATCGAAAAATATTTGCTCGTCACTCTTCGGATTATTGAGCTCTGACGCGATTTCGATTTTCATTGACTCTTGCGATCATCAATTTTTATACTCTATAATATATCGGGTCTATGCATATGGCGACTTAGGGTAGACGATAACAATGTAAGTTAGTTTTAACATTTAGAACTCATACTTTTTCCTTCACAACGCGTTGCCTTTTTTTGCGTTTACTTTTTCACGTGATATTTAGACAGTCTTGTACGGGAATAATGCGCAAATCGTCAAATCTTTTATCTTTTGCAAAACATAATTTTCAATTAAACCTGTCACATAAATTCAATTAATGTTAAATAGTTACACCAGTGTTCTTCACATAACATAGCAACAGTTTCAAGCATAATATACAAATAAAAATACTAACTTCGATAGTACAATACCATAATTGAAATATCATATTTTTAACTTTATGAATGAAACAGATGAGAACCACAGGCAACAGAACGTTAAAACTACCACTTTTCTCAATATTCCTCTGAAAGAATCTTAATTTCTTAAACAGTTATACCAGTGTTCTCAACGTAACACAATTTAGCAAAATTCGCCGACGCCGTGGCAACCGTTTCAAGCATACTATACAAATAAAAAATACAAACTTCGATAGTACAATACCATAATTGTAATGTCATATTTTTAACTTTGTGAACGAAGAAGAATAAGAACCACAGACAATAGTACATTAAAAAGTAATCTACCACTTTTTTCAATATTCCTCCGAAAAAATCTTAATTTCTTAAATAGTTATACCCTTGTTCTTAACGTAACACAATTCAGCAAAATTCGGCAACACCACGGTGCTAATATCTGTTCCATTGTATTATTATAATCCAGCTAATAAATATGGTCCCGCCATAATTCAATCGGATCCACGCTTCGCGCCTACAATACGTTGATAGACACGCGCTTATTGTAGGCGTGTATAAAGAAGAACGTTGTCAAACGCGTAGGCAATGAACGTTCGCGCTCGAAGGGCTCAATTTTCCAAAGGGTTTCACCCATTGTTATTGTTTGTCGGTGAATCATGCGGCGCAGGTATAATAGAATGGAGTCCATAGAACTTTCCCACGTACCGTACACGCGGGTGCTCCTTTCTTTAGCGGCGGACTAAAGAATTTTCCTCCGTACAATTTACGGAGCGAAATCATCTTTCCGTCTGACGTTCATCCTTTGTTCTGAAACATTGCGCCTCTCGGAATCCCTCCCGTATCTTCTTCCCGGGAATCACATTCAAAAGACGCAGTCCGTCACGTTCCACATGCTCGTTGCCGACTAAAGAAGACGTTCCCTCGGGCTTTCTTGTCGGACTGCCAATTAATACACTAAGAGTCATGTCACCCATATGTGGATGACGGGCGAGTTTCCATATGTTTACGTTTTTAACTCTTTGGTGTTGGTGTGGTCAGCAATGGGAAACAAAATATAGAAATTTGACTTGGGTGCTTGTTAATGATCACTCGTTTTTTAGTGCAAAATGACAAAGTATTATGCCGCATGCTCAGAGAAGAATTCACTTACTAATTATTCAGCCCTTTCGGACGTGTTGCTTAACCCTCTGGTCGAAATAATATTATTACTATTAAATTATATTATTTATAAATATTTAATATTTTAATTAATGTTTGCAAGTTTTTAACTCTTTGGTGTTAAGGTAGTCAGCAATGGGAAATAAACTATAGAAATTTAATTTGGGTGCTTTTTAATGATCACTCGTTTTTTTGTGCAAATTACGAAGTATTGTCCCGCACGCTCAGAGAAGAATTTGCTTACTAATTATCCAGTTCTTTCGGACGTGTTGCTTAACCCTATGGTCGAAATAATATTATTACTATTAAATTATATTATTTATAAATATTTAATATTTTAATTATATTATTATTTAAATATAATGAAATTATTTATGACATAACATTTATGACTTATCATAATTATAGATAATACATTATAACTGACTGCAAAATGCGACATTCCGAATTTATTCTATATAAAAAAAATAAGATATACGTACAATACAATTTTTTACATAACCATTCATTGATTTTTTCATTTCAAAATTGTTGTTGGTAGGTCATACAAAAAAATTTACTTGGAATGCAAAAGGATAACAATGATAAAGCCATTTAATAGCAACAACATATACAAAAGTTGCCATATGTTTGCAAGTTTTTAACTCTTTGGTGTTAAGGTAGTCAGCAATGGGAAATAAACTATAGAAATTTAATTTGGGTGCTTTTTAATGATCACTCGTTTTTTGTGCAAATTACGAAGTATTGTCCCGCACGCTCAGAAAGAATTTGCTTACTAATTATCCAGTCCTTTCGGACGTGTTGCTTAACCCTCTGGTCGAAATAATATTATTACTATTAAATTATATTATTTATAAATATTTAATATTTTAATTATATTATTATTTAAATATAATGAAATTATTTATGACATAACATTTATGACTTATAATAATTATAGATAATACATTATAACTGACTGCAAGATGCGACATTCCGAATTTATTCTATATAAAAAAAATAAGATATCAAATGTATAATACAATTTTTTTTGTAACCATTCATTGATTTTTTCATTTCAAAATTGCTGTTGGTAGGTCACACAAAAAATTAACTTGGAATGCAAAGGGTTAACAATGATAAAGCCATTAAATAGCAACGGCGTATGGAACTATATATACTATATATAGTCTATATATATATATATAATATTGCAATTGTTTTTTATGATACTCTTCGGAACAATATAAGCAAAGTTGTGATGCTTTTAAACATTTAGGTACAGTAAGTCACAGTTATTTTACACTTCTTGTGACTTTTTGCCGACTCAAAACTTGTCTGCATATCTACAATAGCAAGAAAAATTCACATTCGTCTATTCATTTTTCCTTCAGATTACATTCTAACTACTAAATTGCGTGTTATGCGCCGGGACATCTTTTCGACGCTGTTACTTTTAACACCTGATAATTGTATCACCAATTTCCCTAAATCTTGTGATTTTAATTATTTTCTATTCGGTTCCAACTGTATTGGAAGAACTAATCGTTGTCGTTTGTTGTTGTAGCCATATTCCTGTTCCCAAACTTTAATCGCGTTTTTCTCAAAACCGTATTTTCCATTAGTTTTGCCGCGATAACTCAAGAATGGTTGAAGATATCGATTGGATTTTTTTTAAATTGAATATAAATATGTATTCCATAAACTGAACCGATGTCTGCATACCTAAATGAATTTTTTAATATCGTTTTTAACAACAAATAACTTAAATTCGTCAACCTTTTAGATTTTTGGTCGTTATTGCTTCAATTGTGACGTTTTCTCACAGAATTAAGTGCAGTCTACAGAGAGAAATCTCGCGAACCAAATGGCGCTAAGAAAATCAGGAAACTCCAACTCCACCCGGAATCCCGGCAAGAAAAACAACGCACGACTCACACGGTTACCTTCAGATATAAATATTTCCTTTAATTATTAATATTTTTACAATTTTTAAAGCTTAATTTGTTATTTAGGAATGCACGAAACCCTGCAAAAAAGAAAATTTGTGTACGTTTATTCGTTCGTCCACAATCGTTATTCGAATTTCACTCGGTTTTCGGTCGTTGAAAGCTTTCTGGTCCCCTTAAGACAGCACGATTCTCATATCCGGCGACGTGACATTTTTTAGCGGCCATATGAGAGTCCATGTAAGCGCGAACAGACGTGCGGAACGTGAATCTGCCTACAGGTTGGCGTGTTAGCGACATTAACCGCTGGCGTACGTTATCCGAGCATCGTAGGCGCGCCTTTTTATTTACCGCCGCGCGGTCATAATAAATTCGCGCATCAACATATTTATTTTCATATCGTGCCGCGGCAAACAGATCCCGCGTTGAATGTCGAACGGACGGGCCCCGTGTTTTCCTTTGGTCGGCGTACGGGTATATGAGCGCAGTAGAATAAATGGTCCGCGTGCTGGCGCGAAACGGAACACCGTTGTTCTTTAACAAAGTGCCAAGACAATTTTATCACTAAATTCCACCTGTTTCTTCAGTATCAACTTCAATAATTCAGAATTGTAGGAAAATGATATATATATATATATATATATAGTAATATTTAATAATAGTATATATAATAAAATAAATATATATATATATATATTAGATTTAGATAGATGAAACTAGAGGCAGGGCTATATATATATATATACGTATATAAATGAAAGTTTAAGAACTAAGACTTAAGTGTCTTTTATGTATTATTATTGTTTATAAAAAGTATAGTGATAGCCTCGCCTCTAGTTCACCTTTCTAACTCTAAATATATTAAATTTATTATATATACTATTTATAAATATAACATATTTATATTATATACATATAAATATAATATAATATAATACCATACTTTTACAAACTATAATAATACAAAGGAAACACTTTAGTCGTAGGTTTTGAATTTTCGCCGTTTCGTAGTTTCATCTTTTCGTTTGTACGTCTGTATGCCTTTTCGTTTTGGCGTTTGGCCGTTTGTCTTTTTGTACACCTGTCCTCTCGATTATCCTTTATCAATTCGCTCTGCGTCCCTTATCTAGATTTCCATGCAAATAATCGCGCCGCAAATCGCACATGCATTAATTTCAATACACATATATGTACATGCACTCGTCCTCACGTATGCATATATATGTATATAATTTATATATTCAATATTTGTATAATTATATATATATATATATAATTACATAAACATTGAATATATAAATTATATATAATAATTCGTAACTATAATTATATAAGTACACATATATGAATAACACATAAATATTTGTCACGGGCCTGTTCTATTTTATCACTTTGCTTCTGAAGATAAGTGGATGGCCTGTTCATTTTCACTCCGCAGGCCTGTCCTTCCTATTTTTTGGGGGGCTTATGGAATACATATGCGACCGGATAACAATTTGTAGGAGGAATAGGGCTTAAAGAGTTGAATATGACGCCATTCGTGATGCAAAGGAAAGTTACGAGTTTAGTTTTGGGCGAGACGACATCAGCTTCCTGAGTTAGGCACTTGGCAATTTGGTGTTAGGCGTTTAGAATTCGTTGGTTTCATTCATTTAATTTAGTTATAGTTTGGCTTTGCGGTACGTCATCGTTTGTGTAAAATTTAACATAGTCAATATATATCGACGATTCATCAATTTTCATTCATTCATTCAATCATTCGATTCATCCATTTTTGTATCGTTCCCGTCATCTGTTACTTCATTCATTTTTATGCGATCGTTTGGTCGCGTACATTAAGACGTCGAAGTGACATTCTGTCCTCACAATAAACTGCTTTCTGATTCACTTTTTTTAAATACTTAATCAATTGCGTCAATAAAGTAAAGTTACGATTTTAGTTTTGGGCGAGACGACATCAGCTTCCTGAGTTAGGCACTTGGCAATTTGGTGTTAGGCGTTTAGAATTCTTTGGTTTCGTTCATTTAATTTAGTTATACTTTGGCTTTACAGTACGCCATCGTTCGTATAAAATTAAACATAGTCAATACATATCGACGTATATACATTCATCAATTTTCATTCATTCATTCAATCATTCGTTTCATCCATTTTTCTATCGTTCCCGTCATCTGTTACTTCATTCATTTTGATGCGATCATTTGGTCGCATACATTAAGACATCGAAAGTCGGATGTGAAAAGTGACATTCTGTCCTCACAATAAACTGTTTCCTGATTCACCTTTTTTAAATACTTAATCAATTGCGTCAATAAACTCATCCATGTCTCGTCAGAAATCTGCATTGAATATTTAGTAGTTATATCCGGTAATAAAGTTATATTTAACTTACAAATTTTATCGGCAATGTTTTCCACAAACAGTACCCTTTCTCTCATAGCGCTATTTGTGTAGCTTTTATTAAGCGTTGGTCAATTTTTTGCTTATTTATACCATGCTGCAGCTTGTGGGGAGGCAGACATCGTTTGAGGTGGGGGGTTAATTGTGTAGAGAGTAATGGTATATGTGTGTGTAACGAATTTTTGTTAAATGTCGGTCTTAATGGTTTTGCGGCATAAAAACACGTTGCGTCAATGCTAAAAAATTAAATTAGGGAAAAATGAGCTTGTAAATCGATGTTGTTTCCCAAATATCGCCCAAAATGTATAAACGGGAGTGAACTGAAGAAACATAATCATTCATATCAAATTTACAGGTCATTAGTCCGCTGCTACAAAGCATCAACACTTTTTTATACACAACAATTTTCAATTGTTACTAACAATTGTTACAATATTTATTGTTCTTTAATAGTTCTTTTCATTCATTCTTTTAACAAAGTTAACAATTCAGTTCTTCTTCATAAGCTAATAGTGTACATGCGGGTGAAAAAATCGATGAGAAAATCAAAATTTTAAGGTAAAACCTGGAAATGCGGGAAGAGTTTGTTCGAATATAGATTTTCATCCTTTATACATGTGCTACAAAGCCATACACATTTCGAAGACTGGTATTAAATAAAATATTTGCAGACACCTGACGTGGGCATTCAAAGATCTCGAAGCATGGCGGGATTTTCAGATATTATAATAAATAACAAACTACGGACTGTAACGTGGCATCGGATGCGTAACAAATTTACCAAATATGTCAATAAATTAAACAAATATGATAATGACTGTTGCAAATTGACTATATAAATGCAATCGTAACTATGCTTCAGTTAAAAAGTAATTAATTATTAAATTGTGCTGCTTTAAATTTGAAACATAACTCACAACATTTACGGTTTTTAATACGAAAAAATATTCTTTTCTCTGTTCGAACCAAATTTATTTCAGTCTCTTCTTAACTGTACTTATTCGTTGGAAAAATTATTTTCTGACGACGACACGATTAAAGAGTCGAAACGTCGAGTTAATAAGTGGCGTGTAATCAGTACAATTAACACTTAATTAATTTTCTTACCACAGTACACCTACGGTTTCACTTATATAAAGTGATTATGTTAAACATCTCATGTCATACGAAATAAACACAGATTGTCCGAACGAATTTGGGTCAATTTGCTGCATTCTTCGGTCTCTGAAAGTGTAAATTGATACGAAAAATGTTCGTGACAAAAGAAGACACCGATTTATATGTAGTCCCGATCGCGTCAGGTATTTTTCATTTGCGCGAAGAATATCCGGCGAACTTCTGACGTAAAGGAACGACAATGGACGGTTCACTCTGCGATTTCTGTACCTGCATTCTTGACGGAGGAATCGAATAAGTCGCAAATCGGCAAATCGAGTTCACAGCGACCGTGTCGGAACGTGATCAAAAGTAAAATGATTGTTTTCCGGCGGATCATCTGTGCGTAAATTTATGATCCGATAATTCGGGACGCGCGTTATTAATTACGACAGTAACGATTCGCAACATATAATTACTACGGCGTAAATTGAAGTTGGCTTAAATTTATAATTGTGCACCGGACACGGTAATTTAGAGTGGCTACGGGAATTATAAAAATGTCGATGATCAGATAATTTAGGAAAAATGTTACCTATTACCGCAATAATGATTTAGTATTTCGTAAGATACAAATTTTACAGAATACATTACAATTTATTTACTTTTGTAATTATGTACTATACACGATATATGTGCCCATAATTATGAAAGTGGTCTAAGTCATATATTTCTTGTTTCGAGATATTTAATGAATTGCATTTGAATAAATTAAAAAATATTTTTACATTATGCGACATTTGAAAATACGCACTAATTTATAATTTTATTAGTCTTAATTAATGGAAATTTACTATGAATATGAAATTTTGTGTGAATTTTATACGATAATATTATTTTTAAAGATTGAATTGACTTAGACCATTTTCAAAATTAACTGAATGTCCTATAAATGACTTAAAGCAATAAAGAACTTTGAGTTTTATTTGAAACAATAATTTGATTGAAATAATTCGTAAACATTTATTACATTTATTAATTATTTTTAAACAGTAATCCATTTTTATCATTGTTTCGAGTATTTAAGATTCTTAAAATGTTCCTGAAAAACTGGAGGGATGTACGGTAGTAAACTCATAATATCTTTATGTTTTTCTTCCGATACTGGTCTAATGGTGGTGTATAATGGACGTAATTTAATATTTCCGTATATTTTTGGTCTTCCTTTTTTAGGTGAAAGATCCAAAACGTGAAATTTAGAATCATCTAAAGATGTTTTATAGAACATTTTATAAGGTTCATTTTTCAAGAATCTCATCCATTGAATTTGTCGCCAAGAGACAGATTCACCCGCGGTATTTTTTACTCTTCTTGTTATTGATTCTTCTAGTAATGAAGTTGTCGTTATTATTAAAATTTGATTGTCATTTATTTTATTATGTAGTTCAGAAACGCGTCAAAGAAGGCCACGTGCCATTTTCAAGTTGTTTATATAATTTATTTAAATTTTTGATTTAGACCACTTTCATAATTAAAACTAAATGAATTCCATATAATGTTGAAATTACAACCACTATCTAATGGTTCATTTTTGACAATTTCGTAAAAATTACATTGAATAAATTTAGTTAAAAATAATGTGGTATGAAATAACTGATAAACTCATTTTTTTTAAATTTTGACTTAGACCACTTTCATAATTATGGGCACATATATGATCCTTGGTACGCACGTAAAAAGCGAAGTCTTGGCAAAAAATGGTCTAATTGATCAGCATTAATGATGGAAGTAATGACGTTTACTAATTAATTGGCTGTCGGAATCGGGAGCAAGTTAAGCCGATGCGTTGTTCGGGCAGTTTTGAAAACTTTCAGAATTAATTACGACGTGGAAATCTATATTGTATTTGAAGCGCGATCGTGCAAGCACGTGCCGCTTCTTTATTGACACGTTGTAATAATTTTGACCAGGAATTCCGAATTGCATCATATAATTTGCACTGGCGTACTGATCCCGTGTGTAACATCGATTTGATACTTTCTACATCGGTCGGTCTCCGGTGCAAATTGAATTTACCGATGAGTTTCGATTCATGGCGATAACTTAAAATAATAGTACAACTAGTCTCTTCATTAGCCTGTGTTCCAATGTGGCTGTATTTAATTAAATTACATGTTATGCCCTTTCACTGTGATTACATTATAATATTCGACCCAAGCTTTACGCGTATGACGCTTTTGTCAAGCAAATAGGGTATACTCCTGTATAACACCGTCAATATGCTACGCATTGTATGACATTACGTTACACGAAAATTTTCCGGGTATAACACGAATAATATAAAGACACGAAACATGTTCGCAACGGTTTCCAGGCATTAGCTATTAAAATCAAAACAAACGCCAAACGGAAAAGATCGGTCGCAACAAAAATAAAAAATTATACTATAATATATTCAATTAAAACAAGCACTTCGCATTGTATGAATTCGTGTTAAACGAGCATTTTCCAAGTATATCAGGAATAATATTAGTGTACAACTTTGCTCCCGCCGTTTTTTGCATTGGACGAAAGGGAAAAAACGGCGGGAGCAAAGTTGTGTACCTATTATAAAGACACGAAATATGTTCGAAACGTTTTCCACGGATTAGCTATTAAAATCAAAACAATCGCCAAACGGAAAAGATCGGTCGCAACAAAAATAAAAAATTATACTATAATATATTCAATTAAAACAAGCACTTCGCATTGTATGATTTCATAAATACACGTCACATGCATGGCGGTAAGCATCGGTACGTCAAATTCGGTTTCTATGTGTAGGATTTAGATACGTGAAACTAAAGAGTATAATATTTATAAACAATGAGAATGCAATCAAGACACTTCAGTCTTATTTCCTAATCTTTTGTCGTTTCGTCGTTTCGTCTTTACGTTTATACGTAATATAATAATTGAGGAACATAGGTGACCTTTGTTCGCCAATTAGAAGACACTGTACTCGAGATCCTACATACATTTTACCTACCGAACCTCAGTCACTACGAACAAAACCACCCATCCTACATTCCACAAAAATAAACGGCGCATTCCCACGTTTTATCGCAGTGCGCTATACAAGTACCGCCTTATATCAAAAACTCTGCAATATCCTCTGCGCGTTATAGAAATTTGCCCGGTAGGAACCGGCGTTACACCGGTGTCCACTGTAATTCACAATTACGTCGCATACAATCGCAAAGTGCTAAAGTACAACTACCATTTGCCGGAGCACACATTCTGGCGGCCGGTTGAAAAATGGCGGCCACAGGGTCCATTCCCACGGACTCCACCTTAGGTGGCCAACGACGGCGTACCTCTCGACGCATGCCATTTGAATACTTCTCGAAACTGCCGATATTTCTTCGCCGGCTAACGACGTCGTAACATTTTGTGGTTGCAGTGAGGGAAGTTACGTTGTCCGAACTCAGGGACTCGATAGCGAGGTTACGGGACAGAGTGAAGCTAGTATGCAGGACGCGGGGTTCGCCGCCACCAAGAGTGCACTGGCTTAAAGACGGCATACCGCTCTACCCCCGAAGAGGCCTCAGGATTCAACACAAACGGTGAGTGCTAGCGTTAAGAGATGCAAGGAGTTAAGCGAAAAATCGGAAGAGTTAAGTGAAAGTGAAAGAAAAGTGAAAGTCAGATTTTTAATGAAAATACGTTCATTTCTAATGATTCGACGCTACTGGATAACACCTGTTGAGTTTATAAATTTATATTTGTATTTATAAAGTAAAAATTCCATTCCAACTTTTCAATTGAAATACGTTAATTTCTAATGATTCCGCGGTATTGGGTAAAACGTGTTAAAATTACAAATTTATATTCCTTCCATAAAGTAAGAGTGCCATTCCAATTTTACTCAAAATACTTTACGTCTAACAATTCCATGCTATTGGATAGAACGTGTTAAATCTATATTTATTCCATAAAGTAAAAGTGCCATTCTACCTTTTCAATCAAAATATGTTAATCTCTAATGGTTCCACGCTACTAGGTAAACCCTGTCAAGTTTACAAATTTATATTTGTTCCACAAAGTAAAAATGCCATTCCAACTTTCCAATAAAAATACGTTCATTGCTAAGGATTCCATGCCAATGGATAAAACGTGTTAAGTTTACAAATTTATATTTAATCCATAAAGCAAAAATGCCATTCTAATTTTTCAATCAAAACACATTTATCTCCAACGTTCCACGCTATTGGATAATACGTGTTAACTTCACAAACTCATATTTATTCCACAAAGTAAAAATGCCAATTTCCAATCAAAGTATGTTCATTTCTAATGATTCCACGGTATTGAATAGAACGACCACGAAAGGGCACGTGGCACAAATCACAGGACCCGCGCGACGTAGATGTAGAGTTAGCAGTTAGGGTAATGTGACATCATAAGGGATTTTTGAGGGAATTGGCCTGGAAACGCTGGTGAGTACCGACCTCAAGCTCGTCCGAGTGCGCGTCCTCAAACACGAACGCGCCATGTGCGCGACTCTTCTGCCAGCAGGAGACGGTTGTTACCCGAGGCACGGCTTGCGCTCGGACGGTGCTTAGTTCTACTTCGAGACGACGGAACTATCTGCCGGCGTGTCCCGAACGAACAAGCGCAACACGCCGCTTTCCGTTGCTCGATGGATTTTAACGGCCCCCGAACTGAGAGTTTCGAGCCGAGTCAGAAACTTCGCGGAAGATCGACGAAAACGTATACGGCAACGTCATTGGCGTCTTTGAAATATTTGTTGATTGTAGGTGATATCATATTTTTACGCGAGAAGGTGAGGAATCGTGGCAAAAAGTATTATCTGTTGGCGGTCATGATTTTAATCGGTTTTCTATGATTATTGAATCACGCAAATATTTATATTTAGACCGGCCAACCAGCGGTTATTGAATAGTAACAATTTAACAACGATTCCTCTTAGAAAGTTTCGAGCAGAGTCAGGAACTGGGCAAAGCAAAGGATCACCTTTGAAATATTTGTTGATCGTAGGTGATATCATATTTTTACGCGAGAAGTTAAAGAATCGTGGAAAATGTATTAACTGTTGGCGGTCATGATTTTACGCGGTTTTTTATGATTATTGCATCATGAAAATATGTGGATTTTGACCGACCGACCAGCGGTAACTGAATAGTGACAATTTAACAATGATCCCTCTTAGAAAAACGTTATCTCCTATTTACTCGCGTGCAAACACTGCGTTTCTAATTATTTGTCCTTAGTTATAAATATCGCGTGAGAGTCACCAAATAGTTTTAATACTTAACAAAATACGTGCGTTAACATTTTTCATTATATATTCAGATGAAAATTAGGGCGAGCGGTCCAGTTTGGAAAACTATTTTCACCAATCCATTTGTGTGCAGACGTTCCACTTTTAATTATTTTTCCATACCAACACTGTGCGAATAACATCATTAGATTCTAATACCTATTTTATTTGTTAGCGTCTTTCGGAAAATTACAGCAAACGGTCCATTGTAGAAAATTTCCTTTTCCAATTGGTTCTTGCGATCGCATTTAATTTTCAATTATTTTACTCATTGACATTGGCCGAAAGTTATCGAATGATTTTAATACCACTGTAAATATCAAAGTCCCGCCGCTATTTTATTTGTTGACGTCCTTCATTGCGTATTTAGCCGAAAAGGAGAGGAAACGCTCCGAAACTTGCTATCTTCCGCTAAAACCGAATACCGAAGATACAGGTTATACGATTCTGAAGAGAAAGTTCATTGAAACACAGCCAATAATACCTATTTTATTTGTTAGCGTCTTTCGGAAAATTACAGCAAACGGTCCATTGTAGAAAATTTCCTTTTCCAATTGGTTCTTACGCTCGCATTTATTTTCAACTAATTTACTCACTGTCATTGGACGAAAGTTATCAAATGATTTTAATACCACTGTAAATATCAAAGTCCCGCCGCTATTTTATTTGTTGACGTCCTTCATTACGTATTTAGCCGAAAAGGAGAGGAAACGCTCCGAAACTTGCTATCTTCCGCTAAAACCGAATACCGAAGATACAGGTTATACGATTCTGAAGAGAAAGTTCATTGAAACACAGCCAATAATACCTATTTTATTTGTTAGCGTCTTTCGGAAAATTACAGCAAACGGTCCATTCTAGAAAATTTCCTTTTCCAACTGCTTTTTACGCTCGCATTTAATTTTCAATTATTTTACTCACTGACATTGGCCGAAAGTTATCGAATGATTTTAATACCACTGTAAATATCAAAGTCCCGCCGCTATTTTATTTGTTGACGTCCTTCATTACGTATTTAGCCGAAAAGGAGAGGAAACGCTCCGAAACTTGCTATCTTCCGCTAAAACCGAATACCGAAGATACAGGTTATACGATTCTGAAGAGAAAGTTCATTGAAACACAGCCAACAGCGTTCACGGAAGATGATTGGCTAACGTTATATATGTTGATACACGCTATAACGGAACACGATCGTGTCTGCTATCTCTGCGAGCTTCGTGCAAGCCTCACACGAAGGCGAAACAACCCTCCAACCCCTGTGCGTGACGCGCAGATGCACAGAGTCCAATACACCGTCTGCAGAACTGTTTACGGTTTCGTCTCGCGATCAATCATAATTCCGAAGTTTCCCGGCGCAATGTCTTTTTCATCAATTACAATTACACCGAATTGCGTGCCCGCTTACGATCCATCATGCAACTTTTGCTCGTGCGCGATCATCACGCGTCCTCGCCGGCAGACAAAAAATTATGAGCTGCCGGTGCGGATATTACTGGAATCGTACGCCGATGTCAGTCGCGCGAAAATTGTCAGACAAACGTGCGCCATTGTACAAACAGTTTGATTTACCACCCTACGACCCTACTGGACTCCCCATTTGGGGCGTCACGTACGAAAATCTGGAGAAGTTTGGAAATAAGTGACTCAGGGCTTAGGGGTTGCGCGCTTCTACAAATTGTTATTGAAAGGTCTGAACTATTTGTAATAATAAAACGAAATTATATTCCGACAAAGTATGAGAAAAGTATCCTGTCATTCTGGCACTGTGTATATAAACGTTTGAAGGGAAAGAAAAAAGTGAACACAGCATTTTCGGATTATAAACCGGGACACGCCAATAATAAGCTTTATTTTCTTTAGAGTACACGGTCGAAGTGTAAGATAATTTCGACTCAGAACTCAGGACTCAGGGGTTGCTTGCTTCTACAAATTGTTATTGAAAGGTCTGAACTATTTGTAATAATAAAACGAAATTATATTCCGACAAAGTATGAGAAAAGTATCCGGTCATTCTGGCACTGTGTATATAAACGTTTGAAAGGAAAGAAAAAAGTGAACACAGCATTTTCGGATTATAAACCGGGTCACGCCAATAATAAGCTTTATTTTCTTTAGAGTACACGGTCGAAGTGTACGACAACTTTGCCTTGTTTGTGATGATGGTTATAGTTTATTTTCAAAATCTAATTTATCAATACGTTTAGGGAGGACGAATGATATTTAAGCTATTGTGTTAGTTTGGAGCGGTTGAGCGTAGGGAAGCTGGAAGCTGTTCTTGTATTGTTTATGTGTGTCTTCTGACAAGAATCGAGTCGACGTTAAGTAAGGGATTGTAGAGGATGGAAGAACGTTTGTAGGGTGTAAAAGATTTTACTAAAAATGCAAAAAATTTACAATGCAGCCTATTTGCAATCTTGTAAGAGTAATTGATATTGGAACTGTGCTTCAATACTTTCGCTTCTAACAACACTGCATTACCTTCATTTTGCACGATGTAATCATACTCCGCAGTATTTCATCGCGTCGCGGTTCTAACATAGTAAAATACTGTGAAACCCGGTGACTGGTGCAAAAGATTTGACTAAGAATGCAGAAATTCGCAATGAAGCCTATTTGCAATCTTGTAAAAACAACTGACATTAGATGGTGCTTCAATACTTTGGCTCCGAACAACTCTGCGTTACCTTCATTTTGCACGATTTAATCCTACTCTGTAGTATTTCATCGCAGCGTGATGCGAACATAGCAAAATACGCTTACGGAGAAAACCGGTAACCGGTGCAAAAGATTTGACTAAAAATGCAAAAAAATCGCAATGAAGCCTATTTGGAATCTTGTAGAAGCAATTGATATTGAAGCAGTGCTTCAATACCTCGGCTTCTAACAACACTGCGTTACCTTCATTTCGCACGATTTACTCATACTCTGCAGTATTTCATCGCATCGCGGTTCCATTCACTGCGACCCGAAAATAATTCTAAACAGTACATACAATATCGATATGTACCGAAAATGCAATTGCAAACTCATAATCCCGTAAACGCGATTCACGTGTTAACACGTTGACTGCTACTGTGGAAACCGATGACCGGCGCAAAAGATTTTACTAAGAATGCAAAAAAAATTCGCCATGCAGCCTATTTGCAATCTTGTAAAAGCAATTGATATTGTAATGGTGCTTCAATACTTTGGCTCCGAACAACTCTGCGTTACCTTCATTTTGCACGATTTAATCCTACTCTGTAGTATTTCATCGCAGCGCGATTCTAACATAGCAAAATACGCTTACGGAGAAAACCGGTAACCGGTGCAAAAGATTTGACTAAAAATGCAAAAAATTCGCAATGAAGCCTATTTGGAATCTTGTAGAAGCAATTGATATTGAAGCAGTGCTTCAATACCGCGGCTTCTAACAACACTGCGTTACCTTCATTTCGCACGATTTACTCATACTCTGCAGTATTTCATCGCATCGCGGTTCCATTCACTGCGACCCGAAAATAATTCTAAACAGTACATACATAATCGATATGTACCGAAGATGCAATTGCAAACTCATAATCCCGTAAACGCGATTCAAGTGTTAACACGTTGACTGCCACTGTGGAAACCGATGACCGGCGCAAAAAATTTTACTAAAAATGCAAAAAAAATTCACCATGGAGCCTATTTGCAATCTTGTAAAAGCAATTGATATTGTAATGGTGCTTCAATACTTTGGCTTCTAATACCTCTGCGTTACCTTCATCTTACACGATTTAATCATACTCCGCAGTAATACATCGCATCATGGTTCTAACATAGCAAAAATACGCTTGGCAGTCAGCGTGTTAATTTAAAGTGAGCACACACGTTGACCATCCCTATCCATAGCGCCGGGCGTAAAAATGCTGAACGTCGAAAGAACTGGCGTCCGCGGCCGCCAGTTAGAGTTGCACGGGGCGCATTAGGCGATTTGCACTTTATAAATCTCTCGCGGCCTCGCGTCCGCTGGACGTTCCTCACGACGAGGGCAGCCGCAATAACTTCGAGCGACGCTGGCCTCCCGAGGCGGATTTACGAGCCGCCATCAGCCGCGATTAGGTGGGCGAACGGGGGATCCGAGAAGAGCGCGGCCCGCTCGACCACAGCGCGGGGATTTTCCCCGACATTTACGAACCCGAAAGCCTGCTGTTCGCGATTTACAGCGGTGGCATCGGACCGGTGCGGAAATTCGCGAAGATACGGCCCGCGAATATTCGGCTGGCAGTTTCTGCGCGCACGCCGGGAGTACACGATCCGGATTTCACGGTAAGAACCTTTCTATGGCCGATCGTTTCCGCTGCTCGCGCCCGTGGGTCTCCGCTTGCTTGCCTCGTAACATGCAGGAACACGGCAGATTTAAAAGCCGACTTTCCTAGACCGGCTGCTACGGTGAATACTGTTGCGCTGCGCGGCTCTTTCTGAGCGGGCCCGTAATTTGCCGGAGTTTTTCTAAGTGCGCCGGCGAGTGGGTCTTTATATTTTGGGCGGTGCATTTATTTTTGCGAGCCGCTGGCCACGGTCATTTGGATGCCGCGGTTGAAAGTGTCGTTTCGGTTCCTGAATGGTGCGTGATATTATAGCTGGTTGAATGCAGCGTTTTTCGAATGCGCGCCATAGCGGTTGGAGTTTTGTGCCAAAGCGTATGTGCAGGTAACGTCCGCAAGAGTGGACCGCGATGCGGCCATTTTTAATATACGCTCCGTAGGAAGTAGCGGTTCTTTTTCCGAAAAATTTCAAACTTTTCTATCGGCGCTTTTCGCTTGCAGTTACGCGGTTCAACCGCTCATCATTCGATCATCAAAAATTATGGACCGGTATATTTTTTTGGCGGACTCGTTTTTGCAGTTCAACAAGCTGGGACAAATCGGAACTTTTGATATTTATGCAATTTCATTTCAGCTATATCTGGTACTATCCAGCAATATCTAATACTAGCTAATGAATATTCGTTTCCGCTAAAAAAAAATACCGACAAGCAAAATTTGTTATGACATAAAAATATGATGTCGAATCTTAGCAGAAATGTGACGTCACGCGACGCTCGCCATAGAGCCGCAAAGGGTCAAACATACGCAGCCGCGACATATACATCCCAGCACGGGCCATTTGCGCAGCAGCGTCTTGCCGACAAAGTGAGCCGCGCGTGAAAAATTCATATCGGCATCCGCGAAGGGTGGATTCCGTGTCATCGTAAAACTCGTAGGATTCCAAGGTAGCAAACGGACGGTGTCGCGCCCGTAAACACATCCGTGGAGTGGGTGGCGACTGAACAGCCCTCAGCCATCGGCCTTACGACCTCGTAGACGTCGTATCTCCTGCGCGGAGATTGTACACCGTCGTAATTTCCAATTACGGCTCGGCGGGCTGAGTGACCGGCACGCGCGTTGCCGAACCCATCCGGACCGTCGTAGTCGTTACCGAATACAGCCTTCTCGTAAAATCGGAGGCGTGCTCTGAGGCCGAAGTCTCGTAATTCACGCGCAACGCTTCATTGACCCAAAGTGTGCAGTCGTGCATGACGTGTCCACTGGAAATGAAAAGTGTTCCGTTGCATGCGGAACGTACGGCGTATACGTGTGATGTGTTCGAAAGCTTACGGGAAACGGCAAAGGTTCCGAAGTATTGCGATGCGAGGACTATTTCTTGTATACAAAGGGTGTCTCAAAATGGACTGACATTTTAACCACTTGACATACATTGCCGTCTCGGAAACGTCATTCGTTTCATGTGGCATTGTAGACTTTGACGTCTCCGAGACGTCAAGAATTATCTTCGGCGAAGACTGGGAAGTATACTATTAGATTATCTGTTTCGGACGTGCATCGATGCTGTTTTGCTTAGACTGTTGCAAATGTTTTTCCCCTTTCAATAGTACCTTATTGAATGTTATCGGTATTTACCCCTTTCGTTACTATGGACGACTATAGTCGCCCTCCACGATACGCTACTTATATATATCTTGGCACATTTACCATGGACCTCTTGTCCCGTATGTTGCATTTTTTTTTAGAAAGCATAGCATCGTTGCACGCGTCTATTCTCAATCAATCGTGCCTTCCGTCAGAAATGTTATTTTCCTCAACAATTTGTTATCGAAACATTTTTAAGCGTAAGCATAAGTCCAAATTGTGGACAGGACCGCCGTAGCGAACGGGTTAAATTAAATGGTATCCTACGGACACATCGACGCACATTTTATTTGTATGTCAAGGGGTTAATTTATTAACCCTTTCGCTACGCGGACTCCCTCTCGTAGAACGAGGCGTCGGGCCGAAAATGGAAACATTAACTCTATGCGGTCGGCAAATTTTACTCTCAACCACTTGCGCTGGAAAGACGTGCCATGCACGTCGTAATGCTTTTGTCACAGAATCGCCAAAGACGTGGTATGTACGTCGTGATGCGATTGTCACAGAAACAAAAACGATGCGCATGTATTTTATAATCAATCGATGCTCTATATTCCTTTCAAAAGACTATAAAAAGTCCTGGGTTGAAAATGAATTAGTTTAGAAAATATAAATCTTTTTCCGATTTCTCTGAGGCATCGAACACTGTGTGAAGCCCCCCAGCGAGTTACACTGGACCGTTCTGGTAATTAAATAATTAAAAATATATTGCAATTGAAGAATAATACAAAACTGACAAAAATATTCGGTTATACCTTTATGATGCTGTGCGTCTGATATATTGTTTATATAAATTTAATATCAATATTTCCTGATGACAGTTGTCAAAGGTTTACTCCATGTTCGCTACAAAAAAGATGGCGCGTAATTTAAAATGTGAGGTCATTTTGAGACACCCTTTATCTGCTCAACAATGGACTTCATTATCGCATCTTATTGTTCCTGCCAAAACCATCCCCATGAGACCCCTTATGCCTTCTGCAGCCACGGGTTTACAATAATGCAGACATTTTCTAATTTTGTTCAGCACACATTGCGCAATTACTCGCTGACATTAAGTAAACGTCACTCTCTAACAGCAGAGTTCAGTGTTTATTTCATTGTAGAGTGGCTTTGCATAGCCATGCAGCAGTTTATGAGGCAGCCAAGTAACTCAGTCACATCACGAGAGACAAATCCGCTTTCTAGAGCTTAAATAATAAGACGCACTATCGAGTGTGCGTAAGATAAAGACTGCCGGTCTACAAGAGAGTAGACTCTCTGAGTGGGAAATAAAGTGGCGGAAGTGGGCCTACAGTCGCTCGCATTAATATTCGAACATACTTAACAACGTGAATGGTTATTTTGAATATTAGACAAAGCGTCTCAGATTTTCTTGGGGCGTTAAAAGAGTGCGTTTACTGGGCGAGAGAACAGGTTTTGAAGAAATTGAAATTTATAAGTATCACGGAGAAATAGTGAAGGTTGTTTTTGGAAAATTGTTGTGAAGACTTTTATTTTATATATGACCTAGTAAACGCACTCTTCTGACATTTCAATTAATCAAACTTGTTTTGTCTTATTTTAAAGAAGTTATTTTGCTTTAAAGCGTGTCCATATATTAATGTGTGCAACTGCACATTAGGGCTTAAATTTGGAGTTCAGTGAAAGAAGAGGCCAAGATATACAGATTCCGATGACCGTTGATCCGCTTTCGATTCATATAAAGCATGCAATTAATGTGTCTAAAGAACTATTAATATTGAGCATCCAGACCTCAACGCGATAATTTATACCTCTATTGCATTTCGCTAATGTACATTTTCCCGCAAAAGCGTTTTAGTAATTTGTCGATACGTAAATGATTCAAATATGCTAAAACATCTTGCAAATTGCTAAAACACTGTTTCCACCACCGAAACATACGGCACATAAATTAAAATTAAACGCAATTACATTAGTAACAAATGCTCGAACATGCACGTCTTCTCTACTCGAGCTTCTTTGCCAATAGAAAACACCTATATTCCTTCGAGCACGCCCAGACACGTCATCTACATCTCTCTAGCGCAATTAGATACTCCCAAGACAGCTTCACGCGGTTTCCGATATAATTCACGAGTATTTCACCAAACATCATCGGGATCAAACTTCTCTGGCGCGATCGAATATTCCGGAGTTAACTTCACGAGCTTTACGGTTTAACGTTGCAACATAGTCAAACTAATCTGACGTTCCGTATGTGCGCCAGCTTGCATTAACGGATCTTTGTAACATTCGACTGACGACAGCGTAATTAATTCAAACATGAGTTGATTACTAAGAAATCGCCATTTTTTAAGTCGTACAGCAGCGTAGTGTTTTCCTACCATCCAATTCCTGCTTCTACTATTACTCTATTTTTTTCAATACCGCATACAAAAATAGACACATTTTTTCTTGGGATACTCACGACTTAACACATTGTTGACCGGTCACGAGTTAACTCGTGTTTTCATGGCCAAACGTTGTTGACCGGTCACGAGTTAACTCGTGTTTGCACTTGCGTCGGCTATTTTAATTTTTAAGACGCAGGGCAATATTAAATACAGCAAAATTTTGTTCATTGTGTTCAATCACGTCTGCTTTATTATAGGAAAGTATACTTTTCTTGGTGCTGAGGCTTTTATTACAATTCTAGTATTAGAAAGTGTCAAGAACAACGGAACGTGACGGTGAAGCATTTTTCAATAAAGTATACGTGAATGCTTTATATAGTTGCCCAAGTGATTTTTAAATAAGTTGTAGTCATTTGGAAAATGATTATTAAAAATGAAATAACAAGAGCATAATCTAGCGCTTTAAAAGGAAAGCGCAACGAAACAAGATATATGTGCAAAACCTTTTGTCTACATCTACGCATAAATGACTGCTGTACAGTTAATCATACGAAAAAATATTAAAAGTTACATAAAATGTATATCCAAAGTTTAATTTGAATTCATTATGCACGAACAAACTTAATTGAAAGTTATTTACATCGTTTCACTTCCATGTTTAATTACGAAATAATAGCCGGTGACTTGAGACAGCTTTTGCCGAAAATTGCCGGTCAACAATGTGTTAAGACATACAAAATCTCGAAATTACTCCAAATAATGCGACGTATTGTATGGTGTTTACTTACTGCGATCACGCATACTCAGACATAAATATAATGAATATAGTAAAATGCAAAACCCAATACGGCACAAATTATTTCGACCAACCAGTCTCTAGCTTATTAGTATAAAGCAAGAGCATTACAGGAATAAATATGTTGTCGTTAGCAATACATCAACAACCATCTGAATCTCATTAACTCTTTTAGCGTCAATCGGAAATGTTATATCTAAGCGCAAAATACCGAATCCAGTTTATAGAAGCGGGTAATGTTTGGGAACAAAGTATATAAATTCAAATAGAAACATATTAAGAAATAAAGGGAGAATAAATTAATGTTATGATATTTGCCAATGCATTACTGATATTTGTTGAAAATTTTAGTAATAATGCGTACTCTGAATTATTGAGAAAATGTGAATGGTCGGTTATATTTTATTAACAGTATTTGCCATAAAAATGATTGAAATTTAATCAATTAATAAACGATTCAATATTTTCATTATCATTTTTCTCATATCTCGACACTTCGGTATTGTTTCCACTTTTGCTACTACGGCTTATTCTACGTGGACGCCGATTTCCTGGTATAAATCATTCTTTTTCACTATCTTTATCACTTACTTCTAAGTAACCGATCAGTTTGACTATTTGTGCCGTTTATTTTGAAAGTGGCCTAACTCCGTTTTTCAATATTTTCCGGTTACCATGGTTACATGTACAAATTCATGTTATTTATCAGTAAATGTTATTTATCTCGATCTGAAGATAAACGGAGTTAGGACACTTTCAAAATAAACGGCTCATTTCTACATCATCTACGACGATTTACCTTTTTCTAAACTATAAGATATCAGCAGAAATACAAATAAGTTCTCATCTGCTGAACCTATCCAAAGGGTTAGGTTAGCGATAACGGTGTAAGTTCGGCACTACGTGGATCAAGCGGTGAGAGTCAACTAAACGTTACACTCACCGAGAAGTCCCTCGAAATGTGAAAGAGATACGTAGTTAGATAGAAGGGCGAAAGTGAAGGGATCGTCTTAGATACTATTAGCGATTTTCGAGGACCTTTGAAGTTGCCACAAACATGTTCGAAGGTCTAATGCGTCCGCCCTCAAATCAAAGTCCCGTGTTTCGATTAGAACCGAGTCGTAGTCAGCGTCAATTCTGACTCCCGAACTTCCCCAGCATACGTTCGAAGCCAAACTTTGGTCATTCGTACTACCTAACGAACGATGTTGGCTTGTTTTCCTTTGACCATTCGTGTAAATACCCTCGATATCTCCAAGAATTCTCTTTACCCCGAAGATGAACGCCTTCAAAGGAAAGCCGGGCGGAAAGAACGTAACGCGTGTCTGCGCGGTGGTCGGGAATAAGGCGAATTTTCCGAATGAAATGAGATTACGAGCAAAGCCTCTGAAGACCCTAGGCTCCCGACTCTTGAACGTTAAGTAGATTACGACAAGCATTGATTACCGCACACCCGCGATATTCCGTCTCCCGACGGTTCTCTGCGTCAAATTCCCAAATAAAAAATCGCAATCCCCTCCTGTTCGTTCGCAAGACGAACGAAAACGGGACTCTTCACCTCCAGCTCATCGACCACCATTAGCCAACACCGTTTAGTCTCCCATTGTCCTCCGCATTTCAACCCATTCGAGACCGATTGCACACCGTGTGTGCAATTGATTTCCGAGGCTATAAGACGGCTTGCACACCGTGTGTGCAGTAACAGTAATGTGCAATTATCAGTTATTCTGAGTAAACTAGTCGTCGAAATAAGATTTTCCTTGAACTAATGAAATCTGCAAGGTACAGGAAAATAAAATTTGGCATTGGTTTTACTGTGTACCAAAAATCTAAAAATTATTTGAAACCTTTCTTACATGTAAAATACTATGAATAGCCGACAGTCCTACAGAGAAGGAAAATATAAACGTAATAATTACTCTTGTCCTGCTTGTGTCGGTAATGCTGGATTATGTTTTCGCTCGTGGGGACCGTGTTCGAAAAAGATCGTCGTCTCGAATGGGTCAATAGACCCCGAAAAAGTAATCAACATCCATGCTCAACCTTATCGCTCAACCAAATATCGCCTAATTCTTCCTGTCCTTTCTGGTCATACCCCTCTTTCTTCACGCATGCCGAGCCTGCGGTTCTTTGTTTCGATCGTGATACCTACCCGATCCCATGCACACGACACCAATCTACACATATCCCCACTTCCTTTCCGAATTTCGGAAAATCCACAAATGAACGCACGAGGAAGAAGATGGGCTGGAGGGGAAACAGACATTTTCACCAAACTTACTACAACGCAGCACTAACTCTTTCGAGAAACTCACCACGAGTACAGCATATCTTCTGTTTGTGTGAACCTTATTAATCCTTTCACTGCGGCAGCCCTGTCCGCCGAAGTACCGTCACTGAACGGAAACTCGCGCCGGAAATATGAAAAGTGCGCGTGGTTTCTGCATATATGTTGTTCTAAGTCTTAAATAGGAACTGTGCTGAATAAAACAATCATTGCTCTAATGTAATAAGTATATTTACATTTTTAACCCCTTAACCTACAATGACGGGAATAGCCCGCGTACGATGGTCGGGCCAGACCTAAATTTTACGGGCATAGAAGTGAATATTACGTGGAATATTTGATACACAATTACAGTCTGATGCAATAATTGTGGTAGACGCGAGTATTACAAAATGTTTATTTATACAAAACTCCAAAATACAAAATTAGTAATCTGTAACGGTATAATATATTTCAAAGCATTCTGGTATATGTAATGTAATGTCCCGAACGCTGCGCGAGCTTGTATATAATTTCGGCCCAACATCTTCGAATCTAAATCGTAGGTTAAGGGGTTAATATGAAAACACTTCCAAAATTTTTAAAATACAAAATACAAAACCCTAACCTGAACAGTCTAATTTTTAGGAGTTAAAAATTATACATTAAGCCGATCTATTCCTAATTCTTGTAAAAACCAAATATGTAAAATTGTTTACTCCGAATGGATTTGATAGAATATTCGGTATAAAACAGTAAACGATCGCTTTGATGTTTGTAGTTTATTGCGTAATACGTTTGGATGTGGTTTCAACAAAGAGCAGTTATAATATAAGCAATAAAATCAACGGAAAATGCTCTGCCGATAACGAAAAATGTTGCCATCGACTATAAATGGCACTTGTACAGATTATTTCGATGCCGCATATATGCGGCGCTCGGCGCGAAAGGGTTCGTGAAAAAATATATATCATTTGTTATTCCGTTGAACACTCGTCGTACAATTTACACCCTTCACCTCCTTAAAAAGTCGTGAAGCAGATCGCGTCATCGTAAAACGCGATTAGAAAAATTTCAGCTCCGATCGGCGGGTGCGGTTCATTTCGAACACGCGGAAAACAGCTTCGGGTCAGCAGGAGTTTCGTCGGAGTGCGGAGGAAAAACTTTGTCCCCGCCGATTCTCGGCGAGACAGCGGTGGAATAGTGGAAGAGGCGCAAGCGGAAAACAGACAAGCGGATACAAGCGAGGGAGCGAGACACGCGAACGGTCGGAGTGAAAGCGAGACGTGCCGTGGAAGTTTCGAGCTCCCTTTGAGCTCTTAATCTGCCGCGGTTCTTGCAATGCGAGCCGTGCAATTAGTTTAAAAGCCTCCTCGACGATGATTCTATATCGGTTAGAAGGGACTCGAATTAAGTAATATGCGAGTTCCCGTCCCCGTCACTCATACCCTACGGCACACGAGCGGAGGGAAGTCGGGGAATAGGGAGGCCGACGTCATATACCCCCGGGAAAAACTCGGCGGAAAGACTGAAGCTGTCAGTCGGCCGTTTCACGGAGAAAAGGCCGGGGTGGGCGGCGGACTAGATTGAAGAAATCAGCGAGCGGCAAGTAGAAAAATCTTTCTGCAGTTGGACGTGCTTAAATAACGTCTGCCGCTGGTGCTTCATAAAGCCGGACGGGAAGATCTCGAGTCTTGCCGGGCGCTGTCGGCGAAATTGGACGGGGGTGCCCGTTGTAATTTGCGCAGTTTGCAATTATTCGCGCGTATTTTCGCCGCCGAATATCATCGATGACGCACGCCCGGCGCGCACGGTATCGATTACAATTGCAAAGTGTCAATACTTTGACGGCGCAGCGCACACAGGGCATCACATTGTTGCGAAAACGGAGGGCCGCTGCCAATTGTTAATTAATACCAAAATTGGATCAATAGCGTGATCATCTGCAAAGCCCAGAATGATGAACGCGCTTGTGTACGGGTCGCGAGGTGCACTTCGTAATTGCGCCGGCAAGCCGAATGCGTTTATTAGTTGACGGCAATAGTTGCCTCGCGAATTTGTTGGGCCTAACCACTCTTGTTCGCGGCAGAAGCCGTGTTGGCGAAATTGCCTGACTATTTGCGGAGGCATTATCACTGTTGGGTAGATTTTTGAATAAGAACGTTTGAAGAATGTAATTTCAAATCACTCAGATAAATGACTGACGCATTTCCATACTTTCAATCAACTGCACGCGAAATCGAAGATGACCTGTAGAAGAATGAATGTTTTACAAGGACCGAATAAGACGTTTAAACGTGGATTTTCTATATTTAAATGAGGTAATGTTTGAGTTATCGGTAATGATTTAGAAAGAAAAATCCTTAGACACTCTTCCTGCGGACTATCGACAGAATTTTATTGAAATAAAACGCGACAAAAGTAAGATGCATGGCAAAGGTGCCTGTGGTATATATTCTAGAAAGGACGTCCTTTCATGAAGAACAAAATGTCATCCTTTTCGTAACGTATCACCTCACTTTAACAGCTCCTTTATTGAAAGACATGTTTTCCGTCTTGTTAAACCTGCATAAAATAATACGCCCTTTCCGTGCAGCCTTTTTAAACTCTTCAACCAATAAAAATCCACATATAATTTTATCCTTACTGCTACATTTTAGCGTATGCTTCTTTACCATTCGTCCACCCCATTCATTCCAGCACATACCCCCAGCAATAAAGATCCTTAAGTCACCAGAATGACATTCCTTGCAGGAGTACGCCGTACATCAAACTTAAAGTAACGTACTAAATAGTACAAAAAAGGTGCAACTGCACCAAGGCCTGAACAATCCACTCTTAAAAATTTATTGTAAGGAACCGCTCATCGTTCGATCGTCAAGGGTTACGGATCGGTATATTTTTTGATGAGCTCAGTCCTGCAGTTTAACAAGCCGGGAAAAGTTGAAACTGTTTGATATTTACGCAATTTTGTTCCAGCTAGCCAGCTATATATTCGCAAACCGCAAATTGATACACTATAAATTCCGTTATTATATCTAATTATGACACTACAAGAAATATTTAATTCTATCTAGTACTTAGTAATTAATATCGTTTTCGACACTCGTCGCAGAAGTACACCACACATCAAACCTTCAAATAACCGACTAAATAACACAAAAAAGACGCGATTGTATCGGCATCGAAGTGCCTCCTCTCCTGTTTCGTGCCGCGCTCCGTCAAGACCTGAACAATCACGTTTCTCCTGATCAACCCCATTCGTTCCACTGTCAAAAATTGATTGTGAGTAACCGCTCATCATTCGATCGTCAAGAGTTACGGACCGGTATATTTTCGACGGCCTCAGCCCTACAGTTCGACAAGCTGAAGAAAGTCGAAACTATTTGATATTTATGCAATTCTGTCCCAGCTAGACGGCAATATATTCGCAAACCGCCAATTTATTCACCGTAAATTACATTGCTATATCTAATCATGATACTACGAGAAATATCCAATCCTATCTAGTACTCAGTAATTAATATCGTTTTCGACACTCGTCGCAGGACTACACCACACATCAACCCTTAAACTAACCTACTAAATGGCACAAAAAAGGCGCGACTCTATCGGAATCCAAGTGCCTCCTCTCCTGTTTTGTGCCGTGCTCCGTCAAGACCTGAACAATCACGTTTCTCCTGATCAACCCCATTCGTTCCACTCTCACGATTGGATTAATGCGTGAGAATAAGGCGAAATCGTAATGTCTGCTCCGAATGAATTAGCGCGGTGCGAATGAAGCCTCGCCCAGCTCAGATGAGACGCCGGCGGAATGAGTGCGCGATTCAAAATGGCCGACTTCCGGATCGCACGTTCGCGCGATTTATCGTCGCGCCTCATGAGCCAGTCCTGCCGAGGCGTCCGTTCGTTCACCCCTGAAGTGTGAGGCGAACGAAGGGGGGTGGCAGGAAGCTTCTGCCCGACAAGAGACTCTTTCACACTCACCGAAGGGATGAGGACTCGTTTCCATCGAAGGACCCTCGACAGTCTTCATCGAGATAGCGAAGTATCGTTACGGTAATGGCGCGAACGAGAAAGAGATTTCCCTACCCAACTGCAAGGAGAGCTTCATCGAGTATTACGGACGAAGTCGTGAGAGTTAAATGCGCGCATGTACCGGGTGGCCTATCGCGTAATGCGCACAAAATGGCAATCTTAACACATTGCCGAGTATAGTTTGCTGCGGGTAGCGAGAGTTTTTTTATCTTACACAGAAGTTCTAGAAACAATGAAAACCGTTGCTCTGTAACACAAACATCATAGATACAATGCCCATCGTATTTATGCGATATCTGCTCTTCAGCAGAAATTTCAAAAGGTCGCAGGAAAAATTAAAAAAATACCCAATCGGTAACATTTATAATTTTGTAAATGCAATTAATATTAAATAGTAATGAAATTCTTTGGTCCCCGATACTTTGGCATTATTTTCATTTTGCACAATTCAATCATATTCTGTGGTACTTCATCATGTTGCGGTTTTAATATAGTAAAATAATCACGGCAGTCAATATGTTAACACGTTGGATGCCGAGTATAGTTTGCCGCGGACCTACGTGGGTAGCGAGAGTTTTTTCATCTTAAACAGAAGTTCTAGAAACAATGCAAACCATTGCTCTGCAACACAAACACCATAGATACAATGCCCATCGTATTTATGCGATATCTGCTTTTCAGCAGAAATTTCAAAAGGTCGCAGGAAAAATTTAAAAAATACCCAATCGGTAACATTAATAATTTTGTAAATGCAATTAATATTAAATAGTAATGAAATTCTTTGGTCCCCGATACTTTGGCATTATGTTCATTTTGCACAATTCAATTATATTCTGCACTACTTCGTCGTGTTGCGGTTTTAATATAATAACATACGCACGGCAGTCAACATGTTGACACGTGGTCACCGGTGACCGATGCAAAAGATTTCACTAAGAATGCAAAAAATTCGCAATAAAGCCTATTTGCGATCTTGTAAAAGCAATTGATATTGGAACCGTACTTCAATACTTCGGCTTCTAACACCTCTGCGTTATCTTCCTTTTTGCGTGATTTAATCGTACTCTGCGGTATTTCATCGGATCGCAGTTCTAACATAGCAAAACACGCTTGGCAGTCAAAGTATTAACGCATCGCATGCTGGTATACTTCGCCGCGGACTTACGCGTGTAGCGAGCGTTGTTCATCTTAAACAGAAATTCTAGAAACAATGCAAACCGTTGCTCTGCAATACAAACACCATAGATACAATGCCCATCGTATTTATGCGAAATCGGCTCATCAGCAGAAATCTATTAACACGTTGACCGCTGCGGTGGTCATCCGTGTCCGACACAAAAGGTCTCACGAAAAATTAAAAAAATACCTAAGCGATAGCATTTATCATTTTGTAAATGCAATTAATATTAAATTGATAAAATGCTTCAATTCATAATATTAAATTGGAAATGATTCAATTCATAATATTAAATTGAAAATGATTCAATTCACAATATTAAATTGAAAATGATTCAACTGATAATATTAAATTAAAAATGATTCAATTGATAATATTAAATTGAACATGATTCAACTGATAATATTAAATTGAAAATGATTCAATTGATAATATTAAATTGAACATGATTCAAGTGGTAATATTAAATTGAAAATGATTCAAGTAATAATATTAAATTGAAAATGATTCAATTGATAATATTAAATTGAAAAAGATTCAATTCATAGTATTAAATGGAAAATGATTCAACTCATAATATTAAATTGAAAATGATTCAATTGATAATATTAAATTGAAAATCATTAAATTCATAATATTAAATTGAAAATGATTCAATTGATAACATTAAATTGAAAATGATTCAATTCATAATATTAAATTGAAAATGATTCAATTCATAATGTTAAATTGAAAATTATTCAATTATTTGGTCTCCGATACCTTCGCATTATATTCATTTTGCACAATTCCATCATATTCTGTAGTACTCCATCATGTTGCGGTTTTAGTATAGTAAAATGCACACGGCAGTCAACGTGTTAACACGTATTTTTACGTGACCTGCGCTCCAGTGACATGCTACGAAAAACGTAAAAGTACCTTTCCCGCGTGCAATGTGTTTAAGATACTGGAAGCCGGGGAAGGGGGGTGTCTTATGCGTTTTTGACGGAAGAATGTGAAACGATTCGTTTCCTGGATGCCTCGTGGCGAATTGTCTGGTCTGTGTTTCACAGAAAATCAAGACACCGCCAGATGAGTGTCCGCGTCCTTCGTCGCTCGACGTCTGCCACCGACGGATAACGTGGAATACAGCCCCAGTTTGAGGCGGCGTGAATATTTGATGTCTCGAGGAAGCGGAAGAATATTTGCGCGGCGCAAAAAGACGGTCTTCCGTCATACGCCGGACGTCGAATTAATCGAGTTTGATGCGCTTTCGATATTTTCGAAATTAAATTTAACGGGACGACGGACGCGCCTTAATATTGATGGGGGAGGAACTGCGGCGCGACGTGGATTATCGATAATTATCATTTTGATCGAAGGAAGCAGCCGGGAATAAAATGCTCGCGCTTAAAGCCGGTCTTAAAACGCGAAGCTGTTCAGCTATCTTTCTATCGTTCTGTACATTTCCGTTCACCCTATAGACACTAATTCTGCTCCATCCACCGGGACCATTACGTGATTGCGAGTTTGTAAAACCTTATTTGCCGTTCGCCCTTTTCTCGATCATCTGCCTTCGAACGACCACTTCCTTTGACGCGCACCAAACAGAAATAGAGTACAGCGTCAATGCACGCGAAGCCGGTAAAAATATTATAGCGTCAGATATAATTTAATTTCCAGCTCGAAGCGTACCGTCTACAGAAACCTACAAAAATATGCCATAACTGACGACCCCTATTCGATAATATGATTTTTGTTCTCCGCCACCGTACTGGCAGCATATTTATACGCGTCCAGCTATTTTCAGCAGTGATGATCTGACGGAATGGAAACTTCGGATTACCGGCAGTGTTTCTATACGCTTCTACGATTTCCGTGTTCGTAACAACCGTGATCGCGATCGTAAATCTCTCTCGAAGCAACGTCACGTTCTGCGGTCGCAAAGATTAGGAAGGATCTTAATCCTGGCACTCGGGGTGCCACGGATATTCCTTCACGAGATTCAGAATGCGACTTCCGCTGCCATGACCATTGCCTCTGCCATTTTGAATCACCATTCGCGCTGCCATGAGCCCTGTCGCTGTCAACTCGCAATGTCACATGCGCTGCCATGAGCATTCTTCTTCGGTAATTCGAAACACCACCTGCGTTACCATGAACATACTCTCTTCCAACTTGGAATGTCATTTAAGTTACTTGAGCATGCTCTGTCCCAACTCAGAATGCCACTTGTGCTGGCATGAGAATTCTGTCTAGAAGTTCCCAACATCCCTTCCGCTGCCACGAACATTCATAACATCAAATGAGAATATCAGTTGTCCTGGGAGTACATATTTTTGCCAGGTAATCTCCGTCAACAAAACTGATGTACAAGCCATGAGATTCTGTATGTCGTGTTTTCACTAAAGAAATACCTTGTCCCAAATTTTTCATAAGAAATGCTATCTATAAGTATTGCATCACCAGAAGGCAGTGATGAACTAGTTTAGAATTGACCTCCTCGAACGGATTTCGAGAAACCTTCTGTGTTTTCTTGGTTTGCTCGAGATTGCACAGACTTCGACCTGCCAAGAAGGAGCGATTGGTGGTAATAAAATGTTAATAGGTTAACGAACATCAGCGGCCTCCGCTGTGTCAGACAATTGGGGAAGCAAGGCACGTTACCGCTCTTAAGCTTTCTCCGGAAATGGCCATGAGATTCTGTATGTCGTGTTTTTACTAAAGAAATACCTTGTCCCAAATTTTTCATAAGAAATGCTATCTATAAGTATTGCATCGCCAGAAGGCAGTGATGAACTAGTTTAGAATTGACCTCCTCGGACGGATTTCGAGAAACCTTCTGTGTTTTCTTGGTTTGCTCGAGATTGCACAGACTTCGGCCTGCCAAGAAGGAGCGATTGCTGGTAATAAAATGTTAATAGGTTAACGAACATCAGCGGCCTCCGCTGTGTCAGACAATTGGGGAAGCAAGGCACGTTACCGCTCTTAAGCTTTCTCCGGAAATGGCGGCGCAGGGCTACGTTTCATTTCGATGCATCGAAGCAGACGAGCAGATATTTACGAGCACCAAACATCGCGAGAAACAGCGAGGGTCCCGCGAATGTTAAACGCCTCCTATGATCGCCTCGGTTTGTTTAAGGCGCACGTCGTTCGGAAAGTTTGATTAGTGTCTTCGCAAAATGAACTTCATAGCGTCCCGTGTCGGAAGGAATGATGACGCGCTGAATAATGAGAATATCGAGACTGTTTGCCGGGCAAAATGTGGTGCGAATCGACGAGCATATCACGTGTATATTCGTCATGTAAAATAAAAAATTACCATTGACTATTGTTCGATGTCACCACGCGCACTGTTGCTGATATTGTGCTCTAGGTGTCACTCACGAATTAGGCTTCGGGAGTGCAATAGTTAGGATTGGATTCACTCGTTGGACGTCCGAATAACTTGAGAAGCTGTCTCTAACAAATAAATATATTTCTTTGGTCTATAATACAGTTCTTTACGCACTCGAATACAAACTGAAACTGCTGCTTATTGCTAATGTGTCGGCCTTTTATAGGGGTAGGTACCTGAGCCAGTCCGTGTAAGCTATGGCTACAGTTTTTCCCTATGTATGACTGGTGGGGTGTGAACAACTATTATATCAAAACTCGAAATTTCAATAATAATACAATAAGAATGTTACTTGGTGTTATGTTTCCTTCGTATTACCAACAGATGAGCTAAGTGTTTTATATTGCAAAACCAATTACATACGTAAGCCGCGACTTGGACGGCGAGCGTTGGTTTGCAGAGAAGTTGCGTAAATAATTAGCAGGGTCAATACTGACCCTTTGCCGTACGCGGCAGAGTCCTAGACGTTCTTGAATTGAATACAAGAATCCCAAGCATTCGATGCAAAATCTCTCTCTTTCTCGCTTTTGAAGCATCTGAGGTAAACCTGCGTATTTCCATAGTTATTATCAAAATAAAGCGTAATGCAGAGTACAACGCAACGTTTGTGTCGATAAATTCCGATACTGTCGTCTGGCAGGTCGATAAGTTGACGTCGAATTGTCTGCGGCTCTCGACGCGGCACGAAGAATCCACCATTTTTCATTTGACGCTCATCAGGTCTAAACCCCTAATTAACGCGAGAGCGAGAGGGTTTGACATTAAGCGGGAACCGGCACTTTATCGCTGCGCAACTATCGTCGGGGAAAAGTAATCCCGTCGCGTTGCCCGACGGCGTGGACGTGGGTGGTGGAGAGGTTAAGTCTCTCGGAATTAGCGAACCTGCCCGACGCTAAATTTCGCGGGCCAAGTCCGTGTAATGAGGCAGCTCCATTTTTAAACGGGTCCGCTCTCGCCCGCACGGGCTATCTAACAACATCGTTAACAACATCTTGTTAATTAAGACGTATTTCGTCGACTGAGAGCGCCAGCGTGCATAAGCTGAATATGGTCCGTCTGTTCTGACTTATTTGACGGCTGCATGTGTTTAGTTATTTCAAGTTTATTTGATAGAATTTCGAATGATTCACATTTATGATGCATAATTAGGAAATTGCATATGTTCGGTTATTTAAAGTTTATTGGATGTAATTTAGAATGATTCACATTTATGACGAATAATTAGGAAATTGCATGTGTTTAGTTATTTAAAGTTTATTGGATGGAATTTAGAATGATTCATATTTCTGACGAATAGTTAGGAAATTGCATGTGTTTAAATATTTTAAAGTTTATTGGATGGAATTTTGAAGGCTTCACATTTATGACGAATAATTAGGAAATTGCATGTGTTTAGTTATTTGAAGTTTATTGGATGGAATTTAGAATGATTCATATTTATGACGAATAATTAGGAAATTACATATGTTTAGTTATTTCAAGTTTATTGGATGGAATTTGGAATGATTCATATTTATGACGAATAATTAGGAAATTGCATGTGTTTAGTTATTTAAAGTTTATTGGATGCAATTTGGAATGATTCATATTTATGACGAATAATTATGAAATTGCATGTGTTTAGTTATTTGAAGTTTATTGGATGGAATTTAAAATAATTCACATTTATGACGAATAATTAGGAAATTGCATGTGTTTAGTTATTTGATGTTTATTGGATGGAATTTAGAATGATTCACATTTATGACAAATAATTAGGAAATTGCATGTGTTTAGTTATTTAAAGTTTATTGGATAGAATTTGGAATGATTCACATTTATGGCGAATAGTTAGGAAATTACATGTGTTTAGTTATTTCAATTTTATTGGATGGAATTTAGAATAATTCACGTTTATGACAAATAATTAGGAAATTGCATGTGTTTAGTTATTTCAAGTTTATTGGATGGAATTTGGAATGATTCATATTTATGACGAATAATTAGGAAATTGCATGTGTTTAGTTATTTGAAGTTTATTGGATGGAATTTAGAATGATTCACATTTATGACGAATAATTAGGAAATTGCATGTGTTTAGTTATTTAAAGTTTATTGGATGGAATTTAGAATGATTCATATTTATGACGAATAATTAGGAAATTGCATGTATTTAGTTATTTCAACTTTATTGGATGGCATTTAGAATAATTCACATTTATGACGAATAATTAGGAAATTACATATGTTTTGTTATTTCAAGTTTATTGGATGGAATTTGGAATGATTCATATTTATGGCGAATAATTAGGAAATTACATATGTTTAGTTATTTCAAGTTTATTGGATGGAATTTGGAATGATTCATATTTATGACAAATAATTAGGAAATTGCATGTGTTTAGTTATTTAAAGTTTATCGGATGGAATTTGGAATGATTCATATTCATGACGAATAATTAAGAAATTACATATGTTTAGTTATTTCAAGTTTATTGGATGGAATTTGGAATGATTCATATTCACGACGAATAATTAGGAAATTACATATGTTTAGTTATTTCAAGTTTATTGGATGGAATTTCGAATGATTCACATTTATGACGAATAATTAGGAAATTACATATGTTTAGTTATTTCAAGTTTATTGGATGGAATTTGGAATCATTCATATTTATGACGAATAATTAGGAAATTGCATATGTTTAGTTATTTCAAGTTTATTGGATGGAATTTGGAATGATTCACATTTATGACATGTGATTAGGAAATTGTGGTCGGTTTGCAATATTGCGAAAAAATATGTTATTGATTATGACGAATAATTAGGAAATTGCATGTGTTTAGTCGTTTAAAGTTTATTGGATGGAATTTGGAACGATTCACATGTACGACAAGTGATTAGGTAATTGAGGCCTGTTTGCGCCATTGCGAAAAAATAAGTTATTGATTATGACGAATAATTAGCAAATTGCGTGTGTTTAGTTATTTAAAGTTTATTCGATGGAATTTAGAATGATTCATATTTATGACCAATAGTTAGGATATTGCATACGTTTAGTTATTTCAAATTTATTGCATGGAATTTAGAATGATCCACATTGACGAGTAATTAGGAAATTGAGGCCTGTTTGCGACATTGCGAAAAAATGAGTATTGATGAATTTTAAATGGGTCGTTTCTCACAACGATGTGCTATCTAACAACATGGCTAACAACGTCTTGTTAATTGAGGCGTATTTCGCGGACTTAGAGTCCCAGAGTGCATAAGCTGAGTGGGGTTGGTTTGTGCTGACTTATTTAATGGTTGCGTATGTTTGCTTATTCAAAGTTTACCGAAGTGAAGTTAGATTAATTCATATTTATGATGAGTAATCAGGAATTTGAAGCCTGTTGCGGTCGTTGTTTACTGGGTAAAAAAGCAAATGTTAATCATTTAATAACGTACAAATGTCACCGAGTATTAAATCGTGGCTGGTGTTCCGATCAAAATTGTACGTTTATTGATTATGCAATAACGAACGACAAAAGGTTTTAACTGTTATTAGGCGTTGTCCGCAGAAAGTAATTTATTTGATTCGTTTAATGAAAAGAAAAGAAACGCAAATTAAAAAGTGATAAAATGTAGTGTGGAAAGAAAAACGCGTCATTTTTAAACGGATATTCTCTTAAGCGGCCGCGGGCGATCTAATAACACAGCTAACAGAGTGCATACTCTGCTACCCAGAGTGCATAAGCTGAATAGGTTTAGTTTCTGCTGACTTATCTGACAGTTGCGTGCATTATCTTGTTAGAAGTTCATTGAATCGAGCGCGGAGTAATTCGTATTTATGAAGAGTAATACACAATTTGATACCTGTATAACTCGTTGTTAATGAGTGCGAAACGTAAACATTAAAATATAGGAACATGAACGTAATATTTGAACGGAATTTAAGAATATAGCGAACGTCGTCTTGGTAATTAAGATGTTGTCCTTGCACTAAGTGCCAGAGTACACAAAGTTCGTTTGTGTTGACATACTTGATGTTTGCATATGTTTACTAGTTCGAAGTTTGTTGAAGTAATCTGCGAGAGTTTATGTTATTATTTAATGGACCAAAAATATTTTGAAATTTTAGACGTATTTCGTGGACTAAGGGTCCCAGAATACATCGTTTAAATAGAATTGGTTTGCATTGACGAATTTGACAGTTGTATTCGATCAATTCATCGAAATTTGTTGCATTCAGATATTTTAACCGGATTCAGTCAATAATAATAATCCTAAATATTGGCAATTTGCGTCTTTGTTTCTATGAAGTACGCAAAATTTATGTCAATGCTCGTCGTTTAAAATTATTATTAATTCACCGGCTATACATAACCATAATTTGCCAATGTCACAAACGTTATCTGTCGTTCATACTACTACATAACAACAATCCGCTAAGCAACACCGAAATTTTCCATGGCACACTCAAACCACCAATTTTAAGCGCACACGCTTCAACTGCGAAAGATCTAAAACGTAGCTAATATTTTGTTATTTTAGACGTATTTCCTGGACTAAGGGTCCCAAAATACATCACCGAAATAGAATTGGTTTGCATTGACGAATTTGACAGTTGTATTCGATCAATTCATCGAAATTTGTTGCATTCAGATATTTTAACCGGATTCAGTCAAGAATAATAATCCTAAATATTGGCAATTTGCGTCTTTGTTTCTATGAAGTACGCAAATTTTATGTCAATGTCCGTCGTTTAAAATTATTATTAATTCACCAGCTATACATAACCATAATTTGCCAATGTCACAAACGTTATCTGTCGTCCATACTACTACGTAATAACAATCCGCAAAGCAACACCGAAATATTTAAACCACCAATTTTAAGCGCACACGCTTCAACCGCAAAAGATCTACGACGTAGCTAATATTTTGTTATTTTAGACGTATTTCCTGGACTAAGGGTCCCAAAATACATCACCTAAATAGAATTGGTTTGCATTGACGAATTTGACAGTTGTATTCGATCAATTCATCGAAATTTGTTGCATTCAGGTATTTTAACCGGATTCAATCAATAATAACAATCCTAAATATTGGCAATTTGTGTCTTTGTTTCTATGAAGTATGCAAAATTTATGTCAATGCTCACCGTTTAAAATTATTATTAATTCACCGGCTATACATAACCATAATTTGCCAATGTCACAAACGCTATCTGTCGTCCATTCTCCTAGGTAATAACAATCTAAAACGTAGCTAATATTTTGTTATTTTAAACGTATTTCGTGAAGTAAGGGTCTCAGAATACATCGTTTAAATAGAATTGGTTTGCATTGACGAATTTGACAATTGTATTCGATCAATTCATCGAAATTTGTTGCATTCAGGTATTTTAACCGGATTCAGTCAATAATAATAATCCTAAATATTGGCAATTTGCGTCTTTGTTTCTATGAAGTACGCAAAATTTATGTCAATGCTCACCGTTTAAAATTATTATTAATTCACCGGCTATACATAACCATAATTTGCCAATGTCCCAAACGCTATCTGTCGTCCATTCTCCTAGGTAATAACAATCTAAAACGTAGCTAATATTTTGTTATTTTAAACGTATTTCGTGAAGTAAGGGTCTCAGAATACATCGTTTAAATAGAATTGGTTTGCATTGACGAATTTGACAGTTGTATTCGATCAATTCATCGAAATTTGTTGCATTCAGATATTTTAACCGGATTCAGTCAATAATAATAATCCTAAATATTGGCAATTTGCGTCTTTGTTTCTATGAAGTATGCAAAATTTATGTCAATGCTCACCGTTTAAAATTATTATTAATTCACCGGCTATACATAACCATAATTTGCCAATGTCACAAACGCTATCTGTCGTCCATTCTCCCACATAATACCAATCCGCAAAGCACCGTAACGCCGAAATTTTCCGCGGCACCCCCAAACCACCAATTTTAAGCGCACACGCTTCGACCGCGAAAGATTAGAAACTCCCGCCGCGGTTTCTGCCGCAGCGAATTTCAGGTGGCGATCAATGTGTAAACCGTGCGGGCTGTGTTTACAAATAAATATCGTTTGTCGCGCAGGAGCGACGAGGCGAGAGGGTAACTTTTTCCGCGGCTCGATTTTCGAGCGATGAGTATACTCCGCGCGGAATAATGACTACCGAATTTTGTGGACACAATGTCAGCTTCGGCGGGCGTATATCTCGCGACGCGATAGTGTGTCGGCGTGTCCATGTACGTTTTCAGCTGGGTTCGGAGCAGCCGAACAAAAGAATAATTGATGAGGGCACAATTAATTAGCAGGCGTGGTCGGGGATGAGGAACGTAGGGGCGCGAGATGCGGAGAGAGTGGATGGCACGGGGTGCAGGGGGTGAATCGGTGCGCGCGGCACGTCGTTACCTAGTATTAATTGAAATGCAAATTAACCTACCGCCAATTGGAATATAAAACAAACCTCACACGCCTGCGAGAGCTGCCGGGTCGCGCGACGTAAAGTATTCGACAGGTGTAACGTTTCGATGTTTTGTTTAGCGAGTTAAAATTCTGAACGGATGTGAAACGAGAGGAGCCATTTATTCGCAGCGAGGCATCCCCGCGCTCGTCCGTCGATTACGTTATAATTCGATCGCGAATTTCAATCTGGCCCGTAAAGTGCATTATGATACCGCGCCGCCTGAGCCGTGTAATTTTTAATTAAGCGGAAGCGACGCTCCGTTTCATCAACATTTAACGCCCGCGTTTCATCATCGGGCGGTGCGGCTCGAAATCTCGCTGGATGCGGAAGGTAAACGGACTGTGTCTGTTAGGATGCTTCATCTTCAATTGGCCCGCGGTAGTTGCGGATATAAGTGGATCGCTAGAACTAATTAGGGCCTTTGGTATTGTACGTAGTATCTATGGTTACGTATCAAACCGTTGCGAACAATGCACAGTTGTACAGCGCAAACGGATTCCAGATTAATTAAGACACGCGAAGCCGAAAAATCGTAGGTTTCGACGAAACAGAGTATCTAAAGTTTACTCACTTGACTGCCATCTGTAGTAGAGGTCAACCGTGACGCGTCTAACTTATCCTCGCACACACTTGTATATGAGTTGCGACCTAAGGTATAAAGTGTCATAATACAAACAATTCCGCCCTACTTTCGGGCAGCCTCAGTCCTCTGCGGTCTTTCACTTTTTAACAAGTGTAAACAAAGGCAACGAGGAGAAACGCACACGTTGTTTAACACGTTTTAAATGAGAAATAGTATGCCCTTCTTACTGGTTGAAACTATATATACATATACTATATATATATTAGGCGATGGAGGAATCAAGAGACTCAACACATGTGGAATGATAACAAATATATATATGTTATATACATAATGTTTAAAACATATGTGTGTATATATATATACACCACATGTGTTGAGTCTTTTGATTCCTCCATTGTACAATGTTTAAAAAGTAATGAGTTGAATTTGTGAAATGTGAAGACGGGCACCGACATAGAATATCCTCAAGTTTCACACCTGTACAATTTTAGCTTTATAACACGCAGAATACACTCACGTCAAAATTGTAATTGTAGATACCTGAAGAGGAAGCTGAAGAGCTCAGTTTTTTTATTTCATCCAATAACAAAAGAGAATTGTTTCTCCAGTATTAACAGCGTTCGATAAACAATTTTTAATATGACATAATTTATGAATCATCATTCTTTAAAGTTCGCACTGTCGTTCCTCAGGTATCCAAATCGCCCAGACACAAAATTTAGTGTCGGTCCCCACGGACCAACTGTTCGATGTCACCACGCGCACTATTGCTGATATTGTGCTACAAGGTGTCACTCACGAATTCGGCTTCGGGAGTGCATAGTTAGGATTAGATTCACTGGGAGGACGTTCGAATAACTCGAGAAACTGTCTCTAACAAATGAATATATTTCTTTGGTCTATAATACAGTTCTTTACGCACTTGAATACAAATTGAAACTGCTGCTTATTGCTAATGTGTCGGCCTTTTATAGGGGTAGGTACCTGAGCCAGTCCGTGTAAGCTATGGCTACAGTTTTTCCCTATGTATGACTGGTGGGGTGTGAACACCAATGTAGCGCTTAATGTAGCATTAACCCGCAGTTTTTCACCGTCCCAATCAGCTTCCATCTTAACGCCGTCGGCGCCTAATCCGCAACTGACATTACGGCGTTTCAGCGAACAGTATCTTCGTCAGGTAAACAGAATACGTTACCCCCCTCGCCTCCTCACCTTCTCGAGGAACCTTCGACGTCAGCTCTGACGTCGACATCACCTCGGAGCCAGTCTACGCCACGCAACGCGTTTTCCATGCAATTTACACTCCCAGCACCGGTCCTTTCCACCTTTCTAAGCTGTCCGCCCCGGGGCGTGCCCGTGATTCAAGTAAACAGCGCATTTTCACTCTTTTCGCGGGGACCCTTATATTCTCATCGCGTCTAGCCGACAGCTGTCACGGCCAAAACAAATGCCCGTTGCCGTCTCGCTGGCAAAGTCCCGGCACCAATATTTGCGCGCAAACATCGGGCATCGACGTGCACCGACCCGGAATCCGCCGAGCAAGGAAATGGAAACGCCGCCCGATTCTGGGCGAGTGAAAGAGAGAGAGAGAGAGAGAGAGAGGGGGAAAGAGAGGGAGAGAGAGAGAAATGCCGAGAATGAGGAAAGGGAGAGAGCTGGATTGCGCTCCACCGACACCCGCACGGCGGAACACTCCGGCACGCTCGTTTCACGCTCCATCCGAGAATAATTCCTGGATCACGTGGATCACGTTGCGACGAGGAGCTCTCTATCCAGCGGCGGAACGTACGCGTTTGTCAGCGTGACGTAAACGCGCCAATGCCCGACAGTATGCCGGTTTCGAATGACCGCCGGCACTATTTCGACACGTAAGATCGCAGGGGCTAAGGTTACAGCGGGCGCATGGTGTGTCGAAGAATTGTGACGGATTCGTCGGAATTGTTTGTCGGGAAAGGTCGATGTGGCATATTGCGTTGCTGATGTTGGCGCGATAATGGTGAAAATAGAGAGCAGGACTAGATGCAATAGTGTCCGGTGTCTTCTGGACTCGTGGCGCCTGTTGTAACCGCTGGGCACTTGCGATAAAACTGAAGATGCCGTGCGGCATCTAGCAGAACGTGTGACAAGATTCATGCATAGTATGACGAAGAAGTCTTCTGAAGGATTCCTTTGAAACGTTTGTCGGGAAAGGTCGTTGCGATGTATTACATTGGTGATGTTGGTGTGCGGTAATAAAAAAAATAGATAGCGGGGCTAGATGCAATAGTATCCAGTGTCTTCTGGACTCGTGGCGCCTGTTGTAAACGCTGGGCACTTGCGAGAAAAGTGGAGATGCCGCGCGACAGCTAGCAGGACGTGTGACAAGGTGCATGCGTAGTGTGCCAAAGAATTGTGACGGATTCGTCGGAATTGTTTGCCGAGAAAGGTCGATGTGGCATATTGCGTTGCTGATGTTGGCGCGATAATGGTGAAAATAGAGAGCAGGGCTAGATGCAATAGTGTCCGGTGTCTTCTGGACTCGTGGCGCCTGTTGTAACCGCTGGGCACTTGCGAGAAAAGTGGAGATGCCGCGCGACATCTGGCAGAGGACGTGTGACAAGGTGCATGCATAGTGTGCCAAAGAATTGTGACGGATTCGGCGGAATTGTTTGCCGAGAAAGGTCGTTATGGCATATTGTCTTGCTGATATTGGCGCGATAATGGAGAAAATAGAGAGCGGGGCGGGATGCAATAGGATCCGGTGTCTTCTGGACTCGTGGCGCCTGTTGTAACCGGTGGGCACTTGCGAGGAAACTGAAGATGCCGTGCGGCATCTAGCAGGACTTGCGACAAAGACAATGGATAGTGTGATGAAGAAGTGTGAGAGATTCCTTTGAAACGTTGGTCGGGAAAATTCTTTGCGATATATTGCGTTGCTGATGGTGTGCGATAATGAAGAAAATAGATAGCGGGGCTAGATGCAACAATAACCGATATCCTTTGAACTCGTAACATTTGTTGTAATCCCTGGACAGTTGAAAGAGGACTGATGATACCGTGCGATACCTGACAGAGAATGTGTCAATCGATATGCATATTGTGACGAAGTATTGCCGTGACAGATTCGTTTGAATCATTTTTTGGAAGAGGTCGTTGCGGTATGTGGCATTGCAGATGTTAGTGTGGTAGTGAAGAAAATAGATAATGTTCCTAGATTCGATAATATCCGGTGTTTTGGAATCTTTGGGCTCGTGACTTCAATTGTGACCGTTAGGCATCTGTGAGAAAGTCAAAGATAGCGTGCAATACCTGGCGGCAGATGATGGGGTCGCTACATGTCTGTTGTGACGAAGGATAATGTTGTTGTGATGAGAATATGTGCAATAAAAGAAATCAACGAAATCTATTTTATTGATTCTACGAAAAGTGCAGTCTCGGCTTAACCTTTTAGTTGTGTTAAGTTGGTTAATCTATTTCAGGAATTTTTTAGTGGTATTTGTTCCCAGACTAACCCACATCTTACGACATGCATCTCAATTATGATGTCTTTTGTCTCATATTCCATTTCACTAAATGAACTGATTAATTCTTTAGGATAGAGAAACAAGCTTATTTAAACAAAGACATTATGGCAGATTTATGTGACATCTGAAGAACTGTACACGTGCAATGTAACCACTACCGTAACGGTGCTTCTGTTCGTCCTGACGTAATCGTTTATGTCTGCTACGGTTATATCAGGCCAATAAATCGTTGAGAAAGTACATCACGGATAAGTGAACTATCGTTTAGCATCGACGGACGGTACTACCAGATTAGATAGAGTAAGATATACGCTATATGGACATGGATCTGATTATTCATTTCCAGCAACGCTCATAAAGCAGCTTCCTCGTACAATACTGTTCATTAGCGTTGACCATCGAAATGCGCTAATAAAAGCAGGTGGGCAATAAACATAGCCGCACGCGATTACGGAAGGACATAGTACGTGAGCATGGACAATACTGAAATAGAACGTGACGCGTTGCAATTCGTTTTCAATTATTCTCATCGCGGAGTCGTACGACGTATTATTATCTGCACGAGATAAACCTGTTGTTATTATTCAACGAAATATTGCGTTGGCCGGAAACAAAAGGTACTTTATTAGCTCGCTGAACCTATATACTAAGAAACACGATTATCCCTCGTTTCCTGTCGAAAGGTCAATCAAAAACTGCAACTACCTTGTTAACAATCTGTTTATATATCCTGTTGTGTTAATATACGCCAATTTCATACGGCGTTTAATACATCAAAAACGTCACATAAAAATTCTCTATTGTGTGGATTCAATTACCTCCAGCAAACCTTGATTATCGACAACTTTTCACACAGCCTTTCTACATATACGTCCGTATTACCCCTTTGACACCGAATACTTTTGAAACCGTGTTCGACCCGCTGACGATATTATTTGCATACTGGTAAAAAATCCATTTATCATTCTGTTAAATTGATCGTCCTCGTAAATTATCCGTTTATCATAGCATTTACATTTTCCAATACGGCGAACATGTATACGCGACTATTACGTCCTAGTGTGCTCTAATTAGTAGACGTGCCCGCATGCCTGCAGTACCAAAAGGACCCGTTTCTCAGCTTTCGTCCTTCATTCCCCTGACAGACAAATATTCCAACGTGCCGTATCTACTGGACGTGTGCACACGCCCATAGAATCGAAGCAGTTAACACGTTGAGCACGACACTAATTTTGGTGTCCTCTCCGTTCAGCCAGCATAAAGTCCGAGGATCTTGTTCGGAATGTTATAATAGAAATGCGAAACTATTCGAATGCAAGAGAGCCAGAAATTGCAAAAAATTGCTAAAAATTGAAGAAGACATCCTTAAAGACCGAGGATTTTGTTCGGAATGTTATAATAGAAATGCAAAACTATTCAGGTGCAACGGAGCCAGAAATCGCAAAAAAATTGCAAAATATCAGTTGCAAAGAAAATAGAAGAAGTCCATAAAGTCCGCGTATCTTGTTCGGAATGTTATAATAGAAATGCAAAACTATTCGGATGCAAGAAAGCCAGAAATTACAAAAAACTGCAAAAAAAATCGTTCTGAAAATTGAAACTGCAAAGAATTGTTCGGAATGTTATAATATAAATGCAAAACTATTCGGATGCAAGAGAGCCAGAAATTGCAAAAAATTGCCAAAAATTGAAGAAGAAGAGAAGGTCTTTAAAGTCAGAGAATCTTATTCGGAATGTTATCATAGAAATGTAAAACTGCTCGGATGCAAGAGACCCAGAAATTGCACAAAATAACAAAAAAAAACTTTGAAAATTGAAATTGCAAAAAATTGCAAAAAATTGCAAAAAATGGTTCACAATGTTATAATAGAAATGCAAAACTATTCGGATACAAGAAAAACAGAAATTCGACCGAAGTCATCACTTTCTGCAATACGTGTACAGACAAACTATATTTCTGCTTCGAACGTTTTGATAAATTTAATTGAAATTATTACATTTATTCTTTAACCTTCTTACGGTCCTTGGGACCAACGTTGCCTAAACGAAAACTTCACTGTCGATTCCTGGGACTGCCGCTGCCCAAACGAAAATTTCATTGTCAGTCCCCAGCGACTGTCGCTACCCAAACGAAAACTTCACTCTCGGTCCCAAGGACTGCCCAAACAAAAAGTTCATTGTCAGTCCCCAGGGACTGCCGCCGCGCTCAACGTGTTAACATCCCTCTCGTCTTTCGTTCTTCACTCCACTGACGAAGAAGGGCGTGAAGATAAACAGCGCAGCGCTGCGTCACATTAAGCATCCATCCATGTCCGAAGACGTTTCCGTTAACGACGAGTCGAGGACATCCCTAAATGACGGATTACACCGACGTGCCGTTCGCATTCGCCAGTTCTCCTTACGAAACGCCGTTGAATTCACGACGAAATGCCCGGAGGAATCGCTAGCGAACGCGCGAACGGGAAAAACGTTCGAGAAGAAGGCATCCAATCTCTCGAGCCTTCGAGCCGAACGGAGTAAGACATATTGTTATTGGCACATTGGCGCGGCTGTAATTCTTCGAGAAACAGGGCTCGTTGCAGTTTAACGCGAAAATTCGTTTCCACGTCCACCCACGACAAAGCCAGTCGTTGCGCGATAATTGAATACCCTACGAATGACGCAGCGCGCAATGAAGCTTGGAATGAGTGGAAGATGTATTTGTCTGCGACCTGTTGTATTTTAGTAGTTTGGACCTACTTGGGTATTTGCGAGTGAAGATAAGTAGGAGTTCGTAGGAGGGGTAGGAGTTGAGGGGTTACGATTTTGGTTTTGGGCGAAGCCACGGCAGCTTCTTGAGTTAGGCATTTTGGGACTTTGGTGATAGGCGCTTAGAGTTATTTATTACGTTGTCTGGGAAGTTCGTGCCGAATTTTAAGAAAGATTGGAACGCAGCACATTTAAATTTTGGTATACGTTTGTATACCCTACTTGGGTATTTGCGAGTGAAGATAAGTAGGAGTTCGTAGGAGGGGTAGGAGTTGAGGGGTTACGATTTTGGTTTTGGGCGAAGCCACGGCAGCTTCTTGAGTTACGCATTTTGGGACTTTGGCGATAGGCGCTTAGAGTTATTTACTACGTTGTCCGGGGAGTTCGTGACGAATTTTAAGGAAGATTGGAACGCAGCACATTTAAATTTTGGTATATGTTTGTTAAATGGCACGGGTACCAGACTGTTCCGCAACCTTTTCCCGTCTTTCAGAGCATTAAATGCCCATAATGCGCTTTGTTTGCTTCCATATTCAAAGGCATATAAAACTGACAAAACGAAGGTGTCGGACCAAACATTTTTGTAAATATGCCTCAACTACCGTCTTCTAGAATTTGTATTTTGGCGATAGGTGCTTAAAGTGATTTATTGCATTGTCCGGGAAGTTCGTGTCGAATTTGTGGGAAGATTGGAACGCAGCACATTTAAATTTTGGTATACTTTTGTTAAATGACACGGGCACCAGGCTGTTCCGCAACCTTTTTCCGTCTTTCAGAGCATTAAATGCCCATAATGCGCTTTGTTTGCTTCCATATTCAAAAACGTATAAAACTGATAAAACGAAGGTGTCGGACCAAACATTTTTGCAAAAATGTCTCAACTACCGTCTTCTAGAATTTGCACGCATGTTATTTATATATAATAGGTTCATTAATTTTATTTAGTCATACTTGGTCTTTGCGGTATATTATCGTTTGTGTAAAATTAAACAGAGTTAACATATATATAGACGTTAAATTGTAGCAATTTACATACGGTTAGTTCATTCTCCTCTCATTCCCGACATTCGTTACTTCTTTAATCCTTTTACTGCTATGGATGCATATATCCGTGCGCTGAAATCTATCGGTGTCGGCTATGGTCGGATTTCTTACCTACTGCAGCCACAATTATCAACGTATGAGATAAATACACATGCGTTCTTTATCAAATATATTTCTTGCATTACTCCATTTCGCGTAAATGACGAATTACCATTATAATTTAATTGCGCTATACATAATCGATCAATAGAGTTCAGTCTATCAAAAAGTATTTCGTCCTCAGCGAGCGCTTCGGCCGAGTGGATTCAGTAGTCAAAGGATTAATTCCGGCGCCATACTTTGATCGCGTATATAAAATAAAAAACATAGGACATCCTGACTACATATGTTGTTCGACTTGCGGTCATCAGAAGTGGGATATCAAAAGTGGTATTCCGCCTTACATAAGTATGGTGTGAACTCTGTAATTTCTGCGCGAGTGCAATTTTATATCGTTCTTTGAATGTTGTCGTTCCGATGTCTGGGTATAGCAAATGGATGGCAATTAAATCGTACAACAGGTCCGATTCGAAAGTCGATTGCCATTGTAATTCAAGAGGCATTTCACGCAGCCAGAAAGACTCCATAACCGTAAAGTTTATCCCGTCAATAGCCATCGAGAAGGTTCGTGCGGACATTCAGTTTTATGCGCGACTTTTCTCCTTTCATCAAAGCCCACAATGACCATGATGCAAAAAGTGTAATTTCTGTGCTAGTGGGATCGCCTGTCAGTGCTCCAATTTTACTGTCATTTGGTTTTGAGCGCATGGTAAAAGTTTCGGAACTAAATCGCCGACAAGTCGACGTAACCGTGCGCTTATTAACTTCATCCGATGATGCTCTTGTGGAATTCAACTGAGCTTGGACCAAAAACTCTTAAAAAATATTATAATTCTTTTAATTCAGTTTTTATGAACATACTTCCGATACAATGTATACATTTTCATCGCGACTCACACTCGTGATATTTACGTTTGGCCCAAAATTCTCATCACGAATCAGACTCGTGATATTCACCTTTGGCCCAAAATTCTCATCACGAATCAGCCTCGTGATATTCAGCTTTGGCCCAAAATTCTCATCACGAGTCAGATTCGTGATATTTACCTTTGACCCGAAATTCTCATCACGTGTCAGACTCGTGATATTCACCTTTGGCCCGAAATTCTCATCACGTGCCAGACTCGTGATATTCAACTTTGACCCAAAATTCTCGTCACGAGGCAGACTCGTGATATTCACCTTTGGTGCGAAATTCTCATCACGAGCCAAACGAGCCAGACTCGTGATATTTACCTTTCATCATCACGATAGCCTCGTGATATTCACATTTGGCCCAAAATTCTCATCACGAGTCAGACTCGTGATATTTACCTTTGGCCCGAAATTCTCATCACGAGTCAGACTCGTGATATTCACCTTTGGCCCGAAATTCTCATCACGAGTCAGACTCGTGATATTCATCTTTGGCCCGAAATTCTCATCACGTGCCAGACTCGTGATATTCAACTTTGACCCAAAATTCTCGTCACGAGTCAGCTTCGTGGTATTCACCTTTGGCCTGAAATTCTCATCACGAGCCAAACTCGTAATATTCATCTTTGGTTCGAATTTCTCATCACGAGATAGACTCGTGACATTCACCTTTGGCCCAAAATTCTCATCACGAGTCAGACTCGTGATATTCACATTTGACCCGAAACTCTCATCACGTGCCAGACTCGTGATATTCAACTTTGACCCAAAATTCTCGTCACGAGGCAGACTCGTGATATTCACCTTTGGCCCGAAATTCTCATCACGAGCCAAACTCGTAATATTCACCTTTGGTGCGAAATTCTCATCACGAGCCAAACTCGTAATATTCATCTTTGGTTCGAATTTCTCATCACGAGACAGACTCGTGATATTCACCTTTGGCTCAAAATTCTCATCACGTGCCAGACTCGTGATATTCAACTTTGACCCAAACCTTTGATATTCACCTTTGGCCCAAAATTCTCATCACGAGTCAGACTCGTGATATTCACATTTGACCCGAAACTCTCATCACGAGTCAGACTCGTTAAAGCACGGCAAGGGGTTAAACGCGCGGCAATTAAATAGCACAACACATCCAAATTGAAAGCTGATCCAAATTGAAAGCTGATCGCCGTCATAATTCAGCAGTCCCTTCGCGCGGCCAGAAAGGCGCGATAATCGTAAAGCTCATCCCGTCGGCAGCCATTGCGAAGTCTCACGCTTCCATGGGAGCTTTACGCGCAGCTTTTCTCCTCGACCCCGTAAAAGGCCGACGCGCGGGGGCGTAGACGGCGCGAGGGGTAAGTAATAAAAAGAGCACCAAGAGAACAGGATTTGCATACGCTCCCACGGAACTATCTCGCATTTTTGCCGATAAATATATTTCCCGCTGCCGTGGAATTCAGCGCGGCCGCTCGGTGCGGGGTCGAATGCAGATTCGCGCAAAATAGCATCCCGTTTTTGAGGGTGTATCACGGCCGATGTGTTGAAGTCTCCCGGACTGCTGTGGCGTGGGTTCTGTACAATGTCCGGTACGAATGGAGTCAGACCTGCTGCGAACGACCGTCCCGACTGGCTTCTCTTTGTTCAACGTGCACCCGCTCGATCACGGCGTGATGGATGTATTGTGGGCGAATTTTGTGTTTATTAGGTCAACACGTTAAGCGCCGAGCCTACTTTGTTTACTTTTGCGCTCCAGCCGTGATATGGCGTCAGCCGAAGGGATAAGCAAGACTGCGAGAACGTTACTTGTGCATCTTTGAAAATATTGTAAAAGATGCCACGAAGATACGCCAGTACGAACTGGAAGAACTATTAGCAAAAAATTGATAAAGCGGGTAACACCGTTCTGTGAAAGTTGTAACGGAAGTCATTTGAGTAACTATAATGCTTCACGAATATTCGTTGAAATGATTTTTATAATCAGAAGTAGTGCTTAGTAACATTTTTGTTATTTTCTTCGAATTATTTGATCGCAGTATAAAAATGTATTTTTTTTACCTTTGTATCATTAATCGCTGGTAATCAGCGTTACCAAGAAAATCCCTCATAATTCAAATACTCAGAGAGCAGAGTTAAGCGTCGTACACCCTACTGCGATCGTATTTTCTAAAAGTGCCGATATCAGAAAATTCAATACGACCGCTGTGCGGAATGGGTTCATTTCCTGATATGTACGCCGTCGGATCAACCGAACTGTACCGTGACGTTACAAACTCCTTCGAGTGGAGATTCGACTGTTAGTAAGACCGGCCACTCATGGTTTTCTATAATATCAGTCCGGAAGGCACGATTCCACAGATTATAGCAAAAGAACCTTAAAAATTCCTCGGTATGGTAACGGTGCTAACAATTGACGGTGTCTTAGTAAAAAAGTACATGTCAGTCCTCAATAAAAAAAGTATACGTTAGTCATTGGTGGTTGACACGGCGCTTAACACTAAACGTAATTTTCAGAAAGAAATTTCTAATTTATTAGAGCGAGAAACTAAATAATCAGGTGATATAAGAATTTACAGAAAGTCAAATGAACGAAAGAAATTGAAATGAAAGTACGATTTCAAAGTAAATTTTGAAAGGGGTCATTTGACCCCGCTGGTACGTTTAGAGTTAAGATATTAGACACTTCTGTTCGTTTCACCATTCTATTCACTATTCACAGAACTATCAAAAAATGTGATTGGTAGCTGGTGGACTATATTCATTTGCAACAAGGAACGGAATTGACATTTTATACTGTACTGCTGTCAGTTAATTACCACTAGCGTACAGCTGTCAACTACATGTGAACAGCACTGCACTCATAGGTAATTAATGCTACACACAGAAGTGAGACACGGCATAAGTCACCTACAAGAATTGGGTAAAAACTTCGGTGGGGTCCGGCTCTAGGAAGAGGGAAGCTTCACTCGCCAACATAAAAAGACACAACCTTACCGAAGCAAAATATGAACGATGTGGATAATAGGTTAAAAACGATGAAAACATTTTTTACGATGTCTTAAGCTTCGCTGTTTTCATCCAAGTGCCTAATTGTGGCCTGGCCTAAATATTATAATCAGCTTTGGTTTTATATGAATACTTCGTTGAACATACTATCTTTCTTTTCAATTCGTACACCAGATGTTACTATCGAATGCAAAGCTTCTAGAGAAAAAGTCGGCTCTATCTAATAACCAGTATCTTGCGTCATTGTCCATGCACTACGCGAAACACGTAATTTTGCGCAGGATCGGAGGTCCCGCGCTCAGACATTCAAAGGACCCTTAGCCAGCCGAATAGTCTCCCCATCCACACACTCCATCTATTTTCTATGACGCGTAACAATATTACGATGGCCCCAGCGTATTGTACTACGCGAGTAACGATGCGACACACGAAAATCGTTGCTCCACAAATGAAAATGTGTAAGATATTTACATATTCCACTTCTGAACTTTTGTAAGATATCAATATATCTTACTGTTTCTGAAGTTTTTGTAAGTAAGAGGTATCCCAAAATATCTATCTCAGAACCGGAGTTTTGTAAAATATCTTAACACTTTAAGGACCACTCAGAAATCTTTAAGAAATATGCCTGGACCGCACGTTTTTGGGAAACTTGTACGTTACAAAAAATCATAACTTCGTTATTTATGAAGCAATTTCCGTGAAACCTTCAGAAATTGTATAAATGGAAGTATTTTAGGAATAATTAAAAATATTATGTTTCTTAATAATTATCATAATTTTGAAGAACCGGCAAATAAGCGAAAAAACATGAAGGCAATCGAGTTTAATACATTGAATATTGCTGTCAATACTTAAATAGACAAAATAGATACAATGAATCAAAGTAAGTGATATCTAAACGCAGCGTATGCAAAACACGACAAAACTCGTGAGCAGTCCTTAAAGTGTTAACACTTTAACGACCGGTAGCCGATTAATCGACTTTTCGATCCCAACTGCTATTTACCGGTAGCCGATTAATCGGCTTTTTAGTGGTCAACGGTTATATTAGATAAAATAAATATCAGATGATATTATGACAATTCTAAATGACAATAAAATCACACTGCTTTGAAACCAAAAGATTCTCAACAACACATTCAGGATTTTTCAGTTATAAAGCTTTACAAATAGGCACATACACAATTCCTGCGCGATATCTAAAACAGAGTCGGTCGTTGGTGAGTGGCATCTTCAGTCAATAGCGGTCGGTGGAGTGTTAAGTAATCGGAACAGTTCGTCCAGTTTTTTTTTTTAGTAGCCGATTAATCGGCTTTTCAGTGGTCAACAGTTATATTAGATAAAATACATATCAGATGATTTTATGACAATTCTAAATGCCAATAAAGTTACACTGCTTTGAAAGCAAAAGATTTTCAACAACACATTCAGTATTTTTCAGTTATAAAGCTTTACAAATAGGCACATACACAATTCCTGCGCGATATCCAAAACAGACTCGGTCGTTAGTGAGTGGCATCTTCAGTCAATAGCGGTCAGAAAAGTGACTATAAAGGACTATAAAGGACCGCCGCTTCTTGGCCAGACGTATGCGACGCACAGATAACGAAAAACGCAATATGCAAGATTATTAAAAATGATAAGTCAACAGCATCCATACGCAGCAATTTCTAACGATGACACGGATCGTTGTAAAATAATTTAAATACTGCGGTGCATAGTGAGATTAAGGCCATATTACTTTTCGCCGATTGTAACGCGAAGGACACCGCAAACTGTGGAAATTAACTTTTCAAAACCAGCCCGCTGGCCGATGACGCGACCCGCGCTAGCTTTGTTTTCACGGATTCGCGTATATAGGCTGCGCGGTGCGTTAATATCAATATTCATCGGGGAAAAAATGGGCCTTTGATTTGAAAAGGTTAATTCCGGTCGCTAAATTATTTGGCAAGGTCGCGTGGTCGAGTCCGCGGCGTAATCCGTCGTCGCGCCGGGCAGAGAGACGAAATTGAAAAATAAACGGGGAAACGAAAATCCGATGTTATCGGCCGGCAGATATGTATTTTGGTTGGATTTAGGCGGGCGGGAAAAATGAATTGGTTGAAAAACCAAGCTCGGCCGGTCGTGACATATAAACAACGAGATTTGCTCAGCGGCGATACACTGATGGCACCGATTATTTTAATGCCTTGCACCGTAAACCAAATATTTATTAAAAGCTTCCTCACATTGCCGCCGACGGACGGATCAAATATTTATTAAAATTAGCCTCGGTTCGCGTGCACCGTATATTCCGGGCGTTACGTTATGCACGCGTGCATTAATTATATCGAATGGACTCTCGTCAACTGCGACGCGAAGAAATCGGATGCTAATTCTGATCTTCGTCGCCACGGTTTTAAACCTCAATCGCAATGCAGCTGGAACAGAAAGTCTTCGTTTCCTGATAAATGTTAAGAATAATTCGTGAAACTGTAGTTTAGTAACTAATTTTCCATCAACAGCAGGTCTGTAGGTATATTTGGATACACTGATAATAGATACAGCATCAAAAAAAGAGCTGTCCAAACAATAAGAGACACAGAAAACTCACAGAAATATAAAAGCAATAAGTATTAATACAGTTGTTACTTCCAAATATTTACGAAAGAATCAACGACGAAAACAGATTTTATTATCCTTTTCTATTTATATGTGATGCTATCGGTACGTTTGAGAACATTAAATCGATTAAATTTTGTTCCTTACATTATATCTTCAGCATCAATAAAGTTCGATTCTTTCTATTATTGCAAATCATCGTTATACAATATGGCCGAAAATGTGCGGAAATCGCGATGGACAGAAAAATAAAATGTGATCACTTTGCAAGCCATTTTCGTTACAGTGAATCTACCACAAAGATTTCCGAGAATATATGCACATACAGTATTTATAAAAAAAATGAGATAAAAAATTACAATTCCGCGCAGTATCTATTCTGCGAAATTGATCGGTGTACGGATACTTTCTGCACTAACTGTACATCACTGTGAATTACGTTATTACAGAACTTTCGTAAAACTTGTTACTCTAAGAAAATCTCTTAGACGAACCTTTTGGTACAACTCTCCGGAACAATTGCACTTTGGAAGAACTACAGTTAAAAAAAAGAATTGACACAACGAACGAGCGGCTGTGCGCGGCAGACTGTCGACTTCAAAGAATCTTGTATTTTGCGCTCGCTAATTTTTGCAGCACTCGCGTAATCAAGGGCTAAGAGAGATCGCGAAATAGCGAGCCTGCGCTAAGGAAAGCGCTATGACTTATTAACATGCACGATTTTACTCAGCATTACTTTCTCAGCGATCCCGAAGCGCTCAGAAGCCGGCAGAAACTGTATTTCGTGTACGCCGTGCAAAGCCTGCAAAGTAAAACAGCGACGTGTAACTTTCGTGAAAAGTAATTCTAAAGTGAATTCCGGATATAGGTACCGAAAAAAACAAGGCAGCTTGGTACGAGGGTGCGCCGAATAAACGGAGGCACTTTTCGTTTTTCTCACTCGCCCCCTGACCGGCGCTTCCACTAATTTACTTCGTTGTTTACCGCTAAACGTAATGTGGAGCGACGAAATGTTCGTTCGATCGCTTCTGCTCGCGTAATCGTGACTCTTCGATGCAATATCGAGCGATCGCACCTTGTATACAGTTTCAACACACCCTTATGGCGACAGACCGCGTGCCTGGATACCGAACCTAACATTGTGAAGCGTGTGTGGCTTGCTGATACGTTGCACAAGAAAATTCCGTTTTTATCGATTCTCGCGGAATAGCACACAAAGACCGAAATCCGATCAATAAAGAATTTAATTGCGTTCGGTGTGTTTGATGCAAATTATATAGGTGCATGACACGTATTACGAATAAAACACGTGTGTTGTGATAAAGTGATTGGAAAGGATAAAAAATAGTTTGTTAGGGAGTCGCATTCTAACACGCATCTATACCGGACTGGACTACACTCTGAACTTGACTGATCTAAACTTTGAACTATAACTGAGACTGAGACTGAACTATCACTGAAGTGACTGACTAAAACTGAACTCACGTCGCAAACCGGGCCGGCTTTTATACGGACCTCTACCACTTTATCTTAATCCGGTAGGGCCCGATGGCCCCGCGACAGTTTTATGCAACGCATCTACGGCCGTTTTTCCTGATGCTACACTATTCTAACAATAACTACATTTATCAAATAACTATTGCTACCCATTGCGAATATTTTTGATCTTCAGTAAAATCTCTTGCGCCCATCGCCGGTGACCATCACAGCAGTCAAAGTGTTAATATTTTGTTTCTGTGAATAATCGCCAAAAATAATTACTGCCCGTCGTAGCGGTACTTATTCACACGACGATGATGCTTTACTTCATAGAAGTTGCCTCTGCTTCGAGAGTTTCCGGGGTCCGAGACACTTTAAGGACTGCCCTTTCAATATGCACTTGGCCGCGAAATTGTTGTTGGGGGAGAATGGCTGCGTAAAAATTTCGCTTGCGGCCGAACCGAACTCCGCGGAAGACTCGCATCTGCGAAAAGGACGGCAGAGAACGTCGAGATAAGTTTTCCACGACTCGCGCGACGGCTTTCGTAAACTTCGAGTTATTAATCGATCGTCAGACTTCGAGGGAGTTTCCGCGCTTGTCGATAACTGGTTGCACAACCCTCCTTAGAGAGCCGACAATCGATGCGGTCATTAAAAGCCCGGCGTTTATATTTACGGACTTATGCAACGAACGGTCTGCGCTGCGAACTGGAAGAATTCCGGATATTGCGAACCAAGATAGCTCAAGCCCGCGGATGACCAGCCATTTTACAAACATAGGTACAATTACAATGGTACACAGTCTACAAATCCTCCTCGTAATCAGCTGAAACGCCTGGCTCTCAATATCCGCTGTTCATCCAATCGTACCTGGACCGCTTATTTTTAAGCCAATAGCAACGAGATTTATCCTGCACAATCCCAGCACTGATTTTTCTTTACAACGTTGAATACGAAATAATTCGTATTCTGTATATTATTATACATAATTATAAATATAAATGTATATAATTATACGTTATAATTATATATATAAATACATATATAAATATATATATAAATATATATCATTATACTTCGTAATAACATATTACGAGTTTAGGCATGCATAACACAACACATTGTTCAGGAGTTCACTTATTGTGCTATACGTATTTAATAAAAAATAAGTTTACTACGGTAATCAGGAATTGCTCAACTATACTTATCCATTGCAATAACAATTGTGACATATGATTAATCATAGGTGACGGGTTTCTCTGAATCAACTAAATACATTAAATCCGTTTATACAGTAAATTCTGTAAAAAAACATTTGTAAATAAGAACTATGTGATTAATTATCTTATAACTTCATAAATCTTATAAAATAATTATAAATATATTATAAATAAATAATTAACTATAAATCTTCATAAACTTAAAAAATAATTATCTTATAACTTCATAAATCTTGTAACCGTATCTATTATTGTTTATAAATATTATAGTTTTTTAGTTAATGTAGTATCTGTATATCGCGTTTTGTCTTGTATTTAAAACCTACATATATTATTATCTTTCGTAATAACATATTACGAGTTTCATGATTTACGAAACCATTTCACAAACAAAACAACTAAATACATTATTCAGGAGTTCACTATGTGATTAATTGTGCTTATATCTCTGTTGACGTATTTAATAACCGTATCTAAAAATAAGTGTAAATTACTTTTTAGTTAATGTAGAAAAGTTTCTATCACTGGAATCTTGCATTTTATTCAGCATACACCCATTTCTGATTAATTTTGCAATAATATATCGGCTGATAATTATTCAGCGCATCTTTCAGTTTAAAACTTCATTTTTACAATAAAAAGCCACAAATTCTCTTTCTCTCTCAAAATCAACTAAATACATTAGATCCGTTTATACAATACATTCTGTAAAAAAACACTTGGAAATAAGAACTGTGTGATTAATTATTACTCTTATATCTCTGTTAAATGTCTTTCGCATCAGCATCATAATATTCTGATAGATTTGCAAATGTTAATTCCAAGATATAGTACTTATCTTTGTCTCTTTCCGTGGCATCATGCCATATTTTCAAGTCTACCATTTGATAAGCATATCGAAGTGGGTCATAACCGAACCTTCGCTGAACCAATATTTCACAAGAATCATCAGAATGTTTGTAGATACCAAACGATACACAGGAGAATACCCGCAAACACCAACTGTGCGCAATTTACAAATAGGTACGCAATAAAAGTTTATACATCGTTCAACGTTCACCGTTAAAACTCAACATCAATTTCACCGATTAATTTCACGCGAACGGATCCCGTGCGGTTACAAAAATTACCAACATTTTCGCGAATGTACACGTACGTCACAACAAATAAATAAAATTCGTCGAACGAATTAAATTATGAATTCTAAAAGACCACATTCGTTTTGTACAACCAGCTGAAAAATCATTAAATGAGGACGATGTTATAAAAAGTTACATCAAACTGGAAAAGAGTTTTTGAAGGATGGACATTGTAACATAAAAGGTTCTAGAAGAAGTTAATAATATTGCCACTGTTCTGTGCGATGCTACTTAATTTAAGCCATACGATCACATAAATGAGGTTTAATTGTAATTTGGTACAAGAATAAAACTCACCGAGGAATGGTCTTCTTGATCTCTTCAGTATCCCTACCTGGAATATAAAGTTTAAAAATATGAAAGAAGGACTTTTATGTACTTATGAGTTCAGCATTTGTTTGTTAAATTCGTTACTGTTTCCGATCATTTCATTTATTTCTGAGTGGAAAATCTGGTAAATTTGGACACATTCGCGGCAGAGAAGTTGAAGAAATTAGTGACAACGCATCATGTAAATTAAATATACATTCAATATTTACTGTACAAATGTCTATACTAATGGTCCTCATAAAAAAGTGACACGCAGTACAATAATTTTCTGTTGACGCTATTCGGTTGTTGATGCATCAAAACTAATGACTTGAATTTCTAAAGCACGTGGCGAGTTTTGCACAAAAGTAGAAAATACTAGTGGGGAATGAATGGTAGAGTAAATTCAGATAATCTGAATGTTCTCTATTGGAAAACTTCATGAATTGGTGATAGGTTCAAATGTGCGTTTTATTACGTCGCTCGCTCGTCATTTATCGGACTAATTATACTGTTGAAAATTAAAAAATGTTCGAGCGCGACTTTTTGATAAAAGGACAATAGTATGATCTGTGCACCGTACTTTTGTTTGATTTTTATGTCTAAAATGCAGCACCAAAAGTTTACCCTTCCAATAAGGGCGCATATCTAGTGCCGAAACGTTACGTTTCCAAATAATTTCACCGCATTAATTAACCGGCATACACCAAACATGTTGCGATATTATTAGTTGTAGAGTGGTAAGCAAATATGTTCATAACACCAATTAATTGATGATGGCAATTACTTTGTAGAACCCCACAGTCATTGGTGTCTAAATTCAGCTCATCACATATCTATCTTGACCTTGTTAATTAATATTTCTTCGCCCACCATATCAATTAATTCGCAAATACGCACAATTTGCTGCCTAATATTAGCTTCGCCGAATATCTATATTATCCCGCAATTTTATATTCGCAATATAAAATACTCTGCAGTTCTATTGGTAATATAAAGGAAACATACCATCAAATAAAGTTCTTATTGCATGTAGGATTTAAATACGTGAAACTAGCGAGAATTTTTGGTATTTTTACTAGAAAAATTAACAGAGTATAAAATGAATATTTATATGGAAAGAATAATTGCAGAAAATCTTAACACCCGTATGAATGGCAAGTTTGAGCGCGACTGAACGACGCATACGAAAAATACATAGCAACAAAAACAGAAGAAGCGAGCGACAGGGGGGCATGCAAAAGATGGAAAGAAGAGGGTCGCAAAACCTTTCTCAACCAGTATAATATTTATAAACAATAACAACACAATCATGACACTTCAGTCTTATTTCCTAATCTTTCGTCGATTTGTCGTTTCGCCTTTTCATTCTTACGCCGTTTCATCTTTACGTCTTATCGTCTTTACGTTTCGTCGTCAACTGACTACTAAGCAACCAAACAACACAATTCAACAAACGCGTCACCTATGATACCACAATATAATAATTGAGGATCATAGGTGACCGTTCCTCGCCAATTGGAAGACCCTGTATTTGAGATCCTGGACCTCTATACTCGCAATATATCTGTCTTCGAGACCAGGAAGAATCGCAGACGAAAAAAAACTGAAGTCAGCCAGCGGCGGGGCGCAGGTAGTCGGTGAGGTAAGAACGGTTTAACGACTAAATGGAGCATCGTGTAGCGACGAGCTGCATCCGGCGGCGGTGGATGAGACAAACGTAGTTTCGGGATAACACTGACTGGCCGGAGGAAGCTTCTCGTAACCCGGGTCGTGTCCTGGAAGCTGGCCAAACGCGATTAAGTTGGTCCGCACCGTGGCACGACGGAAAGAAGTGTGGAAGCTGCTTGGCCTTGCATTAGTCCGGACAAGCGAAAGATAAAGAAACAGATAGGCGAGCGGCGGACAAGAAGATACGTCGGCCGATAAGTATCACGATTCAGATTGCCAGGGCGCGGAAAGATAAAAGACGACGTACGAACCTCGGGAACTGACGTGCGCAAAAGCTGAGGGGCGGACGTGGGAATCTTCGATACCTGGCGGATCAAGGTGTGCGGGTCCCGGCTCGAGACGTCCGCACTCATGCAATTGCAACATGCCTTGGAAGTTGTCCAACTGCGCCGGCATATCGGCAAGTTTACCCTGGCCAGGATCCGCCACGTGGAAAACGAGGCTCGACGGCGAGGACGCGACGAGGGTTAAAATCGAACCGGCTCGAGTGGCGGACGGCAGGGGCCCGAGGAAATCAACTGGCGATTTTCCACGGTTGATCCGCAATGACCGCCAGGGACAAGACCATAGGTGCCGTACTGCGGCAGCCCGACGGCGATAACGACCGCGATCAAAATAAAGTATTGTATGATTTGACCTCTTAGGTACGGGTGAATTTTGCGCGGAGCTGTTTCTTTGAACGGTAGAGTTCGACGTGAATTACGCGTAAACGATACAGCACTGCAATGTGTGACGGATAATTCTCTTCTCCGCGCGAGCACATTGGAATTAAGTTTTTGATGAGTAATTTACAATTTATATTTTATATAATTTATAATTTTTCTTAAATACAATAGTAATTTTTGATTAGTAATCTATGATTTTTCTTAAATACATATAATTTGACTTTCATCATTTACTTTAATAATTAATAGTATAATTGAATATGACATATTTTAAAGCATAGTACGAGACATAGGATACTTAAGGATACGGATCGACATGTTAAAAAGGATATCTAGTATATTAAAAGCAAATTGTATGTGTATTTAAACGAAAAGCGTTGACACTGGCGTATCAGAAAGAAAGATTGTATATTCTGTCTCTATATTGTTAATACTGTTATAAAACGTTGTAAAGGCAAAAAGATTGTGAAGCAAGACATATAAAAACGATTAGCTAATTCAAACGATGAGCGAGTGAGTAATTAGCATGAGCCACTATAATGGCGCGTCGTTCAAAAAGAAAACATCCACGAAATCTACTATAGTGGTGCATCGTTCCTAAGACGTTAATGGATTTTATTGAAACACAGTAAACATAAAAACGGTTGTCCTTCGCATGTATCACAAAATGTGGCAATACGTTTAGTCATTTTTCTGGCCATTATTCTACCAGATTGTGTCGCATTTCTAAAATCTATGTATTACATTGTCATAACCTAAACACAACCCCGGCCGCAAGTCGATTTCGATAAAATCTTATTTAGCGGGTCAAACGATAAATAAGACAAAACCGATTGGGCCCATAATTTGTTGAATGAATGCCCATAAGCGTTTCATTCTAAACGTAAACGTCTTCTACTACGATAAGAAACAATCGCCCTAATATATTTACATACCGGTATCGTGTAAATTTCAATTTGTCAGTAATGCGCTTTGCATTGCTATACCACAATACGAACGCTTCTAAGTAGTGCGAATGGCCTGACGGCGATTTCCTTAAAAATACGCGTGGTGCTCAACGTGTTACAAGATTCGCAAAGACTCGGTTGTATTCCCTAAAGATTCGCTAATAGACTCACTTGTCTCAACATCGCGCTCGACCCTTTTATTGTTTCGTTTCCATCACATTGAATTTGTTCTGAAATCTTCCTAATAACACATACTCATGAATTCTTTCTCACTCTCTTTCTCTCTCTCATACGCACACTCTCTTATTGCCCATTCGCACAAAATCACACATCCCACACTATTTACGGCTCCATCGCACGGAGCCTTTCTATTTTCCGAATTCTTCTCCGGGCCCATAAATATTTTATCCCCCGTCGCGTATATCTTTACTGCGCACCCCGGCCGAAAAGCGGACGAGCTCCGACACTGGGGATCATATGTGGCCGACGTTATGACGTATCGACGGGAAGACAACTTGCGAAGTTAACCGGGGGAGGCGGAAGTTCAATCGCCCACTACCGCACCGTGGCATTCTCTTGGGGCGTGCTGTGGTATTGTTTGAACGAGAGCGAGCGAGCGAAGTTACGTGAGTGGAGCGAGCGGCTTTGAGGTTAGACAGTTAAGGGGCTAATGCGCTATGAGAAAAATCAAATGTCGACTTTGCGTACCCTCGGCCCGCGATAAACGGGGGACTGAATTGGAGATATGGAATTGAGGCGGCTGCTGCGGCCGTTTGAGAAATAAAATATTTATGGTTTCCGTCTGAAGGGGCGAAAAAAGATATATTGCATGGCAAGTAATCTCTACGGTTATCGTCTACTTCCACGCAGTGGCCCGTTATCGGTCTTTCGAAAAGCATTCGGTTTCATGGACTGGGCGATATCGTTCGCTTGGCTAGACTGACAATTGTTCGAGAAAATTATCGAACGGAGCGTTATGCTGTTTTCAGTCTACACGGCGACTGCTGCGCAAGTTTTATGGTTCATTAAAGTGCATCGCACTTTTCAATTTATGTGAAGTATTATATTTTATTAAACTGTTCATTTGTGGGGTTTTATAATTCATTCGATAATGGTTCCCGGCTATTTATCTTGTTTTAATCAGTTCGAATGTTTTGTACTACCAGTCGCGAATAATGAAAGTGACCATCAACGTGGTTATTATTAATCAGCTAACTGAAAAAATTTGCATAATTTTTTTCGGATTCATAGATTGGTTTCACTTAATCGCATCTAAACCATTAAACACTTGCTAAGTTCTTCAATAAAGTTGGACTCTTAAAATATTCCCATCTAATGAAACATAACTCCCACTTATTTAAACTTAGATTACGACATACCGCTGTAAATTAAATTATTACGAAATTTTCATAAACTTCACTACTCAAAGAAATTTTTTGTAAAACTACAGTCAAACGGACAATGGAAACAATTAAGGAATACCCCCCGCGGCGGACTGTAAATTCCAAAAAATCTGAATAGTTCAAACACAAAGTTAAACTCGCTTCAAACAGCAATCGCATCAAGCAAAACCCATCTGACTTTTAAAGAAAATGCGATTAGCCCACACACTGCCAAGAATGACCCAAAAACTTTGCTTCTGCACAGAGCTATTCCGCGGCCCCAAATAAATGGCCGCATCGCAAAGAATTCTGAAAGCATTTATTTTCAATGACAATTGTATCGCGCACCGCCGTCGGATTACAGTTCGACGCCATCTGTACTTGCACGGCGGCCATTATTTTCGTAAGGGCGAATTTCCGGACGCAAAAGAGTTGATAATCCGCGCTCAACGGCGCCGAAGGGGTCGCCGAGATTATACGAAAAGCAGTAATCGTACGTATTTTGAGAGACGCGCACTCCGCTAGTTAGCCTTGGATAGGCCATCAGTTTTAATTAATTATTAATTGGTAGCGCACAAAGGCACTGATCTCTCCTGCCGTTGGAAGCTCGCCTCGCGCTTCTCCGCCGGATTCATCGCGAATATTAGCGAGCCGGCAAACAGCACCGTGAAACTTCTATTATGAGAGCGTCGACTAGGAAGGCGGACGCGCGGGAACGAAGCGATACGAATATTCCTAATTAATCGTTACTAATTGCCGCAACCGACTACTCGCCGCCGCAGCATTCCTGTTTGCCTTCGTCCCGCCGTGAACGATGTGATGCTGCTTTTTGTGCAACAGCCAGTTACGCTGGAAATATTACTGTACAAAAATACGCATTTCGCATAATAACGGAACAATGCTCGAACGGAAAGCAGCAGATTTTTGGTTGAATTTTCTCATAATTATTTTATTGTGTCAATGAGGTCTATATGCTGAGTTTAACGTTGAGGAGACATTTTGCATCTGCGCACAAACGGTGTTCGCTCTTCTTTAGACTATTAATTAAAGACTACTGTAATAACACGAACGACGACTGCAGTCGTTGGCCACCAAAAGCATACATACGGATGATCGCCACCTTCGGCGCGGCTATTAATTAAATACTGATGATATCTTTGTCATCCAAATGAGAGGAAACATTGTATAATTCAGTGCGCATTTACGTCGGGGTATTTATTGATTTACATATTTCATAATAAGTATTAATTACGTAAATGTGGTCCGAATTATATTGCAACTGATCTCGTAATAAATGGAAAAATTCCACTGATATGCGAAGAACATTTTCAGATAAAAAAATACAATTAAAAAAATTTCAGTATTATGACCCCTCAAATATATGTTCTTTAAACAACGTGAAATTACACGTTAATTAATAAACTTACGACTCATACAAATCAGTACATTTTTTATTCAAAATATCACGGTCTTTCAGATCTTAATGTAAAAAATATAGGGTTCCATAAAAAAAAATGAAGTTGACTTTGAAATCTTCGAAACGCCTCCACCAAAAAAAATGCATCTAATAATGCAGCTTTGAAACCATACAAATATAAAAAAAAAGTTTTTTCATACGATGCGTACTTTAAAAATAAAACAGGTGAGCATGTCACGTGAGACACCCTGTATACTGTGCTTTATAAAAACAGTTCATCAGTAACTGCGAACAACTCCAGATAAAAGCAACTGATAATAACAGACAAAAGGAAACGCGTTGCTAATGTCGGCTAAATGTTAACACATTGTTGACCGGCAATTTTCGGCACAAGCTGTCTCAAGTCACCGGCTATTATTTCGTAATTGAACATGAAAGTGACACAAAAGCCTCAATACCAAGGAAAGTATACTTATTTATAATAACGCAGACGCGATTGAACACAATGAACAAAATTTTGTTATATTCTATATTGCGCTGCGTTTCAAAAATTAAAATAGCCGACGCAAGTGCAAACACTCGGGCAACTATATGAAGAAATGCAAGAAATTACTTTGACACTTTTTAATACTGGAATTGTAATAAAAGCCTCAATACCAAGAAAAGTATACTTTTTTATAATAAAGCAGACGCGATTGAACACAATGAACAAAATTTTGCTATATTACATATTGCGCTGCGTTTCAAAAGTTAAAGTAGCCGACGCAATTGCAAACACAAGTTAACTCGTGACCGGTCAACAATGTGTTAACACTTTGAGTGACGTAATGGTCATCGGTGACCGGCGCAAAAGATTTTACTAAAGATCCAAAATATTCGCAATGAGTAGCAATAATTATTTTATAAATGCAATTTTTCAAATGCAATTCAGTTAAACGCTGTAGTATCTCATAGCATCGCCGTTCTACCACAGCAAAATACGCACGGCAGTCAACGTGTTAAACACATAAAACTAAAGAGTATAATATTTATAAACAATAACAACACAATCAAGTAATGCGATTCCTTGGTTTCCAATACCTGCACATTATTTATATTTTATATAATTCAGTCAACCGCGTAGTATTTCATAGTGTCGCCGTTCTAATACAGCAAAAACCGCACAGCAGTCAACGTGTTAAGTAGATATAGACCCAGGAATACAGTAATGGACACCGTGAAGGCAGTACCAGCAGCGACAACGTGAGAGTTTCTACTGCAACACTCGTCTCACTCTGCGAACCTTTTTCCACTGTCTGCCCCGTTCGCCGGCCGCGAGAATCCCAAAGTAGAACTCGCCGCGGAACTCGACAAGCGATCGAAGCCTCTCCTCTCCTCCCGGCTGACTTCTTTCGGTCCTTCGGACGCGGAAAATTTCCTGCCGGCTTTTCCAGCCCGAAGCCGAACAAAAGCTCGCCTCGGCGTGCTGACAGTTAAAAAAGCTGAGGAGGAGAAAGTGCCGTGCGCTGGAATGACGATGAGCAGAGGAGCAGAAGAGGCTAGTGGACGCAACGAGCAAAATCGTGCGAACGACTGTAACAAACGAGCGGCGGATATAGAAGTGACGTTACCGACGTCGATTGGTTGCGGCCTCGTTAGCCGCACACCTCATTAATGCGCTCCATTGTGCGGAGAACATGATCGTGGAAGGGGGTCGAGCAAATAGCCTAGGTCGCGGGATAATGCGCGACGACTAATCCTCGTTCGCACGGCGTTCCTCCAAGAAGATGGCTGCGGTTACAAAAATGCGCCGACATATTCGCCCGTGCGAAATCGATTCTGTCAACTTGACGCATCCTGGTCGAGAGTGTTGGGCTGAATGCGGTCGATGACGTTTTGATTCAAACGGAGATCAATGTGAGTCGCTTGACGGAATACGAAAGTTCGTTCCGGTTGAGTGATCGATTTGGTTTGCGATGATGATATGAAAGGAGTCTCAAAATTACCTGAGATTTTAAATTGTACGTTATTTTTTTTGTAGCGAACATAGAATACTAATCTTTGACGACTAGTATTACGAAGTATTGAGGCTGAATGCGGTCGATGACGTTTCGATTCAAACGGAGATCAATATGAGTCGCTTGACGGAATACGAAAGTTCGTTCCGGTTGAGTGATCGATTTGGCTTGCGATGATGATATAAAAGGAGTCTCAAAATTACCTGAGATTTAAAATTATACGTTATTTTTTTTGTAGCGAACATAGAGTACTAATCTTTGACAACTAGTGTTACGAGGTATTGAGGCTTAGTCATGGAGAATTACACGATTTTAAATATTTCAATTTACACATTTTTATATAAGTGATACGATTTATTAATAAATTAAAATGTCAGTCTATTTTGAGACACCCTTTATTTAAATGGATATACTTTGTGATGGAGATTTTGCGGCGGAGCTGTTTTCTGTTTAAGATTTTTATGGACAGTGCTGCATAAAATAGCACAGTAAAAAACGAAATATATAGTTAAGCACAAATTAGCTTAAAAAATGGACTACTTTACGATAGCTTCCATATGTAATGACGGGTGGGTCAACGGAAAATTTTCGACTAACGATACTATGGTTAAAAGCGCACGATTTACAAGGAGAAGCTTTTTAGTAATATTGGACTTGCAGCAATTTCTAATATCTAAGACCAAAGTAGCAAACCCCACCTCACAACTGATATCTTAACTACCGAGATTCGACGCATCCAATTCCGTTTATTTAAAATTCATGTAGTTCGTATTGTAAGAAACAGCACAGCAAAACACCAATCAGTCTAAACAAATTAGTTACTATCACTTGAGTTCCCGGATGTAACGATAAGCAGGTCAACGGAGAATTTTCAACGTTAACACGTTCGCGGATATTAAAAGCTTCAGTGAGGTGCAAAAATTGATAGTCATTTTATTTTTAAATTAGTTGTGATATTCGAAATTTGATTAAACACATTTTATAAGGGTAGTCAGATTATCATATTTTAGTTCAGTTAGTCATTATCTCGACAGTTATAATAATTACAAAAACTTAAGGTTATATAAAATTAAATTCAAAATAATTGACTTTAACACGTTGACTGCCAAGCGTATTTTACTATATTAGAACCGTGAAGCTATGAAATACTACAGCATTCGACTGAGTTATGCAAAATGTAAATAATGTGTAGGTATTGGAGACCAAAGGATCGCATCACTATTCCAATAACAATTGCATTTATAAAATAATAATTGCTACCCATTGTAAATATTTTGGATCTTCTGTAAAATCTGCCAAGCGTATTTTACTATATTAGAACCGTGATGCTATGAAATACTACAGCATTCGACTGAGTTATGCAAAATATAAATAATGTGTAGGTATTGGAGACCAAAGGATCGCATCACTATTCTAATAACAATTGCATTTATAAAATAATAATTGCTACCCATTGTAAATATTTTGGATCTTCTGTAAAATCTCTTCCGTCGGTCACCACTGACCATCATAGCAGTCAAAGTGTTAAGATTTGAATGCTATAGCATTCATGTCATTCTGCATCATCATGAAAATGAATGCTATAGCATTCACATCCACGAACGTGTTAACAATACTACGATTAAGGATGTGCACATAATAAAAAGAAGTTCCATTACTAATATTGAACTCGGACCCATTTCTAACATCTAAGATCAACATACTATATCTCGACCTTCGACGTAACCAATTAATTTATCCATCAGTCCAGAGCCAACGAATGCATAATAGAACCAAACCTCAGCAATAAGCAGTTCGACTTAATTCGGCCCGCAACAATACGGTGACTAATGGCGCAAAAGCTCTCGTTGGTCGGTATCGGTCGAAACGAACGTTTGAGAGGCGCGAAGCCACTAAGAGGCGAAGAGGCGAAAAGGAGGATGAGGCACGGAGAGAACGCGATATAAATTTACCGCGGTGTGAGCTTCTTACTCACGCATTTCTAAGCGATGTCTCGCTAGCTGGCCGCACCCTCTCCTTCCTCGGGAGGCGAGGCGCGTGTCCGCCACGTATTTATTTAGATTCGCGACAAGGTCCACCATCGCGCTTTTCCCGCGATGACTCATGCCGCGTCAAGAGTAAAACGGGGATAGGCCGAGTTTCGGCGAATGCGGAGTCGAAAGGGGCTAGCGGCGAAGCAAGAAGAAGAGAACGCTGCCAAGTGAGAGCTTAGATTAAAGCCGGTCTCTTCGGAAAAGTGCCTTCCGATCCGTTGGATCCGCTAGAAATACCCCAATGAGACAGGCAAAAAAGTACGCCGGCTGTTCGGGAGCAGCAAGAGATGCAATAATTTCACTATCCGGCTCGGAGGACCAAAATGCTCGAGGGCAGGAGTGATATAGTATAATTTTGGTGTAAACAAAATTAGCTGCTCCTGGTGTTTTTATACTAAATGGTTTACTAGTTTATTAATTACAAAAAGAGGCCCAGTGTGGCCGGTCACGGATGGCCAAGTGCACTGGAGGGAAATTACAATATTAAAATAAGAATGACTTCCCAAACTTGTTGTCGCTATAGACTCGTCTATTGTTCGGGAGCAGCAAGAGATGCAATGTTTCACTATTCGGCGGAATGGACCAAATGCACGAAGGAGTGTGTCGATATAGTGGTTAATTTTGGTGTAAACAAAATTAGCTGTTCTGTGTTTTTATACTAAATGGTTTAAAGTTTATTAATTACAAAAAGAGGCCCAGTGTGGCCGGTCACGGATCCCAAGTGCACTGGAGGGCCTCCAATATTAAAATAAGAATGACTTCCCAAACTTGTTGTCGCTATAGACTCGTCTATTGTTCGGGAGCAGGAAGAGATGCAATAATTTCACTGTTCGGCTCGGAGGACCAAAATGCTAGAGGGCAGGAGTGATATAATATAATTCTGGTGTAAACAAAATTAGCTGCTCCCGGTGTTTTTATACTAAATGGTTTACTAGTTTATTAATTACAAAAAGAGGCCTAGTGTGGCCGGTCACGGATGGCCACACGTGATACTGGAGGGAAAGTTTATTAAAATAAGGATGACTTCAAACTCTTTAGACTCGTCTATTGTTGAGCAGCAAGAGATGCAATAATTTCGCTCTTCGGTTCGCTGAGGACCAAAATGCTCGCTAGCGTAAACTGATATTTATTTTGGTGTAAATAAAATTAGCTGCTTCTGGTGTTTTTATACTAAATGGTTTATTAACACTATACCGTCCGGTGGCTTCACGTTGGTGCCACGCGAAAACTATCTTGAGCTAAGAGAACTAATTAAAAAATTATTTGATAAAGAACGCATCTGTACTCGTCTAGTACAGTGATAATTATGGCTACAATAAGTAAGAAATCGAAACGAATAGGGTCGCATATATGCGCCTATAGTCGGCACCCATAGATTTCACCGGACGCATACATGCGCCCATAGCAGTCAAAGGGTTAAGTGCCAGACGAGAACGGTGTGTCGCCGGACACTTTCCAAAGACACTGCGCTTTTGTTAGCTTGCGATCCAACGGAATCGTTTCATGAATAAGACTATGTGAGAATACGACTGCACAGCACGTAATTGTACACTTTCCCACGTGATTAGGGCGGTTTACCCAATGATATACGACCGTTACTCTTCCCGACCGAACTGGTCGTTGGAACTGTGATTGAGGGCCTGAACACCGGCGAAGACGAAAATGCTTTTCGGCCGTTTTTACTCGGGCTTTTACGCGCGATATGTCGCAACTCCAGGTCGGGAAGAAATTTTTATTAAAATCCGAGTATTAGAGGCTCCGCAGAACTCTGAGTCGGGGTCCTCGTACGGATTCGCGGCAGTCAACCCTATTACTAATCCTCCCCTAATCCCAGATGACTCGCTCGCTGCTGGCGTGGGTCACCGTAGGACGATTAGTCTTTGACTTCAGCTAGCTTCTCGAAGGCTCCGTTCTAAATTGATCCCTTTGAGCCCGTCAGCCGCGAAGGCCATTGATGCGGGGTCGATACGCACGGCCGTGACTAATATAGGTCGTCGGCCTGTCACGAAATTGCTCTGCCGCTTTGGTCGCGCCGAGCTGTCGAATTCAGGCGACTCGCACACGAATTTCTGACTTCGCAACTTACGCCGAGTGACCGACCGTCAGCCGCTCTTGATAACTCGACCCCATCTCGAGGGATAGATTGAATTTTCATTTCCTTCGAAAAGCCGCGCGCTCCGTGCATCGCGAATCAATACACTCCCCTCCCACCCTCCATACGCGGCCGGAAAAAATGCTATGAAACCAAAAAGGCGTGGAATAATTTCCTGGCGAAGGAAACCAGTTACCGTCGAGCGTCCACTCGCAGGGGTCGGGACGAGTTTGCTCTCTCGTCTTCTTCGAGAAGGCGGAAGTGGGCGCGGAGGAGTGGCGAGCAGAGTCTGAAGAGGAAACGCGGACGAGGCGGAAGTCGAACGCACGGCGAAGAGAGGAAGCGGAGGGGTGATGGAGAGGCAGAGAAATAGACGAAGGAGGAAGACGACGATCGCGAGGAGGTCGAGGTGGGTGGTGACTCTTGACGAATCAGGGCGTGACCACGATATATATCACACTCCTGCGAGCTAAGACTTCGGGAAGAGAAGGGAAAGGCGACGAACCTCTTGGAAGCACCTCGATTGCGCGGCGAGAGGAGAGCTGGGAGTAGAACGAGAAGCTGTTGTAGGAGGGTGGCCGGAGGTGGTCGCGGTGGACTGGAGGCCAGCACTTGAAAGCTCTCCAGAGGACTTCAGCGTCGGGCAGGCACTTCATCCTCGCTAAGAACCATACCGGATTCTTCGTCTTCTTTTCTTCTGCCCCCGACCTGGAACGGCACCCCCCGGACTTTCGAGCCGGACTTTTGTTCCGATAGGTCAGACGTCGCGGCCGACGCTATCTGACCCTTTTCTGCTCGCGCATGAAAGGCTTCATTTTGCGGTCGGCCGCTGCTGAGGACACGCGACCTTGCAAGAATTTCTCGCCGGGGGATCAGCGGCGCGGTCGCGGGGGGTGCAATAATAGGATATCGTGGCCACGATGACCGGAGTTCTGTCTTCCTTGCACTCGGCGCCTGGCCGGACCAGCCGATTTTACTGGCGCTGTTTTATAGATAGAGACCGTAGCACGCAACGTGCCTGGATTTTACGCTCGCCTTGCGATGTCGGTGACTCTCGATACACGTCCGTAGTCGAGGAGCGCGTCGAACGATCGGGGGGAAAGAAAAATACACCCCGGAGACGATGAGAAAACTAATTAAACCACTCTGCTTACTCAACGTACCGTTTTGCCTTTTTGTGCCGCGCGCGAAGAACGTTACATCGGTTTTATTGAGTCGGGTACAGTGATATTATTGCGCAATAAAGAACGAAGACGCGAACGGGGTCAAGTATTAAGCGCTGAAACTGTAGCGGGTTTGCGGGAGAAACGGGTCTTCTTACAATCAAAGGAAAGAATTACGGGTAAATCGATCGACCTGCAGTGCGCAGGGAGATGTATAAATTTCAGCTAATCGAACGTTCTCTTATACGTTCCATTATAATAGCGGCAGATAGGAGGGACCGTAGATCAGAAGCGTATGTCTACCGATCCATCTCTCTTAAGCCTTTCCTTCACCTTGCACGCCCTCCGCCTCGGTTCCTCTGAATGGTTCTAGCCGCGCCATTGATGGGTCACAGTATTTATAACCCGACGGAAAGCTTTACACTGGTCGAGCAAGAGTCCCTGTCACCTCGCCACTATTACTTCGGAGTCTCGCTCTTTAAGCTTCGAACCAACGAAAAATCATGTACATCGTGATTTAATTTGTATTAAATCGGAAAGGACTGTAATATACATATAATTGATATTTATAATGCATATTTATACTGTATGCGATGCATATTTTTCCGAACAGAAGAGTGATTTCCTTTGTTAATAGTAATTAAAAGTCCGTTCAAAGATCATTTAATCCGTGTAATGAGACAACACTATATGCCTAACCTCTAAATAACCTCTTTGTATGACATTTCGAAGCATATTTTATAATGTTTAACACGTTGCCGGCCAAGCATATTTCACTACATTAGAACCGCAACACCACGAAATACTGCAGAATCTCGTTGAATTGTCTAAAATGAATACAAGCTAAGTATTGGAGGCCAAGGGATTAAATTACTGTTCTAATGCGAATGATATTTATAAAATTGCCAATGCGACTAATTTCCAGTTTTTTACATTTATAACGAATTCTTTTGCGCCGGCCACCGGTGACAACCACGGCAAAATAATTCACTATGAATGCAAAAAAATTTCTCCATGAAGCCTATTTGCAATCTTGTTAAAGCAATTGATATTGGAATGGTGCTTCAATACTTTGGCCTCTAACAACTCTGCGTTGCCTTCATTTTGCATGATCAATCATACTTTGCAGTATTTTATCGCATCGCGGTTCTAACATAGAAAAATACGGTTGGCAGTCAACGTGTTAACACGTGGAAACCGGTGCAAAAAATTTTATTAAAAATGCAAAAAATTCCCAATGAAGCCTATTTGCAATCTTGTAAAAGCAATTGATACTGGAACGGTGCTTCAATACTTTGACCTCTAACAACTCTGCGTTGCCTTCATTTTGCATTATTTAATCATACTCTGCAGTATTTCATCGCATCGCGGTTCTAACATAGCAAAATATGCTTGGCAGTGAACGTGATAACACGTGATAACATGTTGACTGCCACGATGGAAACCGGTGGCCGGTGCGAGAAATTTGATTGAGGATCGAAAATATTCAATGGCAATATATATATATATATATATATATATATATATATATATATTCATCGCATCGCGGTTCTAACATACAAAATATATTGGCAGTGAACATGATAACACGTAATAAAACTTCGGTGCAAAAGGTTTAACTAAAAATGCAAAAAATTCGGAATGAAGCCTAATTGCAATGTTGCCAAAGCAATTATATATATATATATTCTAACAACTCTGCAATTGCCATATTTTACTCTGCAGTATTTCATCGCATTCGGTGGCTAACGTAGCATATATGCTTGGCAGTGAACGTGATAATACGTGATAACATATATATATATATATATATATATATATATATGTTGCCAAAGCAATTGATATTGGAACGGTGCTTCAATACTTTAACCTCTAACAACTCTGCGTTGCCTTCATTTTGCATTATTTAATCATACTCTGCAGTATTTCATCGCATCGCGGTTCTAACATAGCAAAATATGCTTGGCAGTGAACGTGATAACACGTGATAACATGTTGACTGCCACGATGGAAACCGGTGATCGGTGCAAAAGGTTTTACTAAAAATGCAAAAAATTCGGAATGAAGCTTAATTGCAATGTTGCCAAAGCAATTGATATTGGAACGGTGCTTCAATACTTTAACCTCTAACAACTCTGCGTTGCCTTCATTTTGCATTATTTAATCATACTCTGCAGTATTTCATCGCATCGCGGTTCTACCATAGCAAAATATGCTTGGCAGTGACCGTGATAACACGTGACAACATGTTGACTGCCACGATGGAAACCGGTGATCGGTGCAAAAGGTTTTACTAAAAATGCAAAAAATTCGGAATGAAGCCTAATTGCAATGTTGCCAAAGCAATTGATATTGGAACGGTGCTTCAATACTTTGGCCTCTAACAACTCTGCGTTGCCTTCATTTTGCATTATTTAATGATACTCTGCAGTATTTCATCGCATCACAGTTCTAACGTAGAAAAATACGCTTGGCAGTCAACGTGTTAAGCATCACCGCTGGAGAAAAAAAGTCATGCGTACATGATAGCGGCCTGTAACGGTTGGCAAGAGAAGTCACATATACGTGACAGCGGCCGGCAAAGTGTTAATTTCCCGAGCGCGAAAACCTGAGAGTATGCAAATGGTGGAAGTACCATGCTCTGTGTACCTCCTCCAACGCTGCTTTTGAAACGACCGGCGTCCACGTTTGCTGAGACAAGCTATACTCGCACTAGAAGTACCGACGCAGCGACTGCGAACGCGCCTTTATCGCGAAATGCCGGAAATTTGTCCGGCCATCAGACGTCATCGTGCTCGACAAAACGACCGTCGCGCCGTGTCAAACGTGTCCCGGGCGCAGTGAAACATTATTACGCCGAGAGAAAAATTCAATTCTGCGTGACGTTACGATGCTATCGGCTCTCTCCCCGTTGCATCGCCCCACGGTGCAGTTGCATTTAACGCCCGGCGCGGAGTTTCGGGCGGCCAAGTCGTAAACTCACGACCCAGAGGATCGCGGGGCCCGATTATTAAAGCGTTTTATCGTCGCGCACAGACAGAGGACCGGCCCAAAGTTGTCCGAGTTTCGCCGCCGGGGAGCACGGCGTCACGACGCAGATTCGCGGTAAAATCCTTGTGCGGCTTAACGAGGAGCCACGACAGGAGTTCGACCCCCGCGGGACTGAATGAGAACTATTATTCAGGAATATTCCGCGCTTCTGACTCTCTTCCCTGCGCGCCGTGTCTATCGTGTAAACGCTGGACCGAGAGTGGCGCGATATTTAGAGCAGCGTGGGACGCCCGGCGATATTTTACGCGCTGACACGTTTGACAAGATAGTATCGTGTGTGATTAGGGAGAAGATGGATGGGCCGGAGTGAAAAGTTCCCGTGATGAATGCGTCCCGAAAAAATTTCGCCTCGTTACAACACAAGCGGTTGTGCCCTGGGCGCGGGTAAAGGCACGGCACTGAGACGCAACTAAAATTAGAAACTACACCCGGAGTCACCGCGTCGGGGAGGACTGAGAAGCGTCGGGTTGTCTAGCCACGATTATTCGCGGGTCTACTAACGTAACGGAGCCGTAATCTTACGATGGTTTTTTCGCCGGCCCGAAAGTCGAAGGTGCTGGGTGGACGGACTGAGAATTGAAGCTTGTAAACCAGTTAACACGTTGACTGTCACGGTGGTCATCGGTGACCGGCGCAAAAAAGGTCTCACGAAAAATTACAAAAATACCCAATCGGCAGCATTTATACTTTTGTAAATCCAATTAACACTAAACGTACCGGTACTTTATACCTACCTATTCTTGCCATGAGGGATCATTTGACCCCTTACGAAATAAAGGTTGATTTTCAGAAAGAAATTCCTAATTTATTAAAGCGAGAAATTGAATAATCAGATGATATGAGAATTTACAGAAAGTCAAATGAGCGATAGAAATAATAATGAATATACGATTTTAAGGTAAATTTTGAAAAGGGTCATTTGACTCCATTTGGTACGTTTAGTGTTGATATCAAATAGTGTTTCAATTCAATCATATTCTGTAGTACTTCGTCACGTTGTGGTTTTAATATAGTAAAATACGCACGGCAGTCAAAGTGTTAAGCGCGTTTGACGTGTATACACGTCGGACCAAATCTCTTTTGTTATCAATCAATTCGTACATTCGCTAATGCGTTGTATAACTTTATAATGTAGATATATTCTATTTATAAAGCGCTTTAATGTGCTATTCTTTACGTCAATTACGCGTAATTGTAACAATAAAAAATTAGCTTAATAAATTTCAAACAAGTACACGATTTATTGCAGTTAAATACACATATGTAACAACCTCGATTCATAGGTGTCTAAACTGAAACTATTTTCGTATATTCGTACATTCGCTAATGCGTTGTATAACTTTATAATGTAGATATATTCTATTTATAAAGCGCTTTAATGTGCTATTCTTTACGTCAATTACGCGTAATTGTAACAATAAAAAAATTAGCTTAATAAATTTTAAACAAATACACGATTTATCGCAGTTAACTACACATATGTAACAACCTCGATTCATAGGTGTCTAAACTGAAACTATTTTCTGTTGCGCGTTGAATTAAAATACTCAAAAAGTTTACTCTCAGTCACTTAGTCACTCTCACCTCAAAACTGGCCCAACGTCTCATTGGCTGTCGCTGCTTACAATTGAAAAAGCACGCCAGCAGAAAAACTGTATATCGCACCGTCGCGACCACCTTTCTTTAAACACGCTTTCAAGATATGTTCGCAGATTAAGAATAATAAATATACGGCTGCGTTACACATTGCCGCAATGCGCCGCCTTGATCTTTCTCATACAGAGCATTTCTGTCAGTACGTAATCAAGGTTTTTGCTGTAACTGTCGACGCTGAAACGCATATCTCTCTTACTAATCATCGGTGCCGGGCACTTGCAGGCGAGTAATAGAGGTCAATGATGAGTCAGACACTGAAGGCTGTAGGCGAAGCTAGTTTCTGCGTTACTTAAAAAGACGGTCACGGCCCTGGGTTAAATTACGAAGTTCCATACCACTCTATTCACCCTGTCCATTCGACGTTTGCGACAATTTCATTTTTCCCATCACCCGAGCGACAATGAATTTTCCCGAACGGCGCACAATCGTGCGTGTTAAAATAAAAAGTAGAGATAAATTGCGAAATCTTTATTCTTCAATAACCAGTTTGAACTCCTTACAATTATCCGGTGGAAGGCCGAAGGGCCGAGAAATGCGACACTCTACCACTTCTTCATTCCCCTTCCCTTTTCCAAACAAAAGTTCCCAGCGAGAGAAGCGTATCACAGGTATTTTGATTATGACGCATCACATCCCGTACAATAATATTTTCGTCGGTACCGGACAGCACCTATACAATATGTCGGAAAAATAACGGAGCTTTTTAAATTTACGGAAACTTACTAACGTCATCTCTTAAAACAATATATGTATAATTTGATAGCTGTATGTTTCCATCACAGAACGCGTCCACGATCATTGTGATCGATCGGCGGATTGTTAGGTTATAGCGCTTAAAGTCAGAGTACCGTTTGTCACCTCGTCACAAAAACACGATGGAGCAAAGAGCTAATATTAATTTTTGTTTCAAACTCGGTAAAAGTTTTACAGTTTGGATACAAGTCTAAAACGCCGTGACGAGAGTCATTGAGGATATTCTGAAAAATGACCTAAAAAATCTATGCAAGCATTGGCTGAACGTACGCAGCGGTGTATCGATGCAGAAGGGATATATTTTGAATAAAAATAAACAGAATTGTCAAGATGACTAATATTTTTTTTTTAATTTAACACGTTGACTGCCGTGCACATTTTGCCGTATTAGAACGGCGATGCTATGAAATACTACAGCGTTTGTACACAATATTGCCATTGAATATATATATATATATATATATATATATATATATTGCCATTGAATATTTTCATATTGCCACTGAATATATATCATATTGCCACTGAATATATGTATATTGTCATTGAATATATATATATATATATATATATATATATATATATATTGAGTATTATGAAGCCCCATTTACTATTACAGATAGAGTTTACGGTTCATTATTTTTTTTAATAACAGGTTTTCATGGAATTCATGTTATTATTGGATCTATTTTTTTATCGTGCTGTTTTTATCGTATAATATTAGGTCATTTTTTTATCTAATTATCATGTAGGGTTTGAAATAGCTTCATGATATTGACATTTTGTAGATGTAGTTTGATTATTTTTATATATTATTGTTTATTGATGATCTAGATAAAATATTTACTTAGTAAAATAATTATATTTAATTTCCAATTAAAAGTTTTCTATTAAGAAAATAAATAATAATTAATTTATTTAACAATAAGTATTAGGGTTAATTTTTTAAATTAATAAAAATGTCATTATTGTTATATTATATATATTTATTCTTTTATTATTATATTTATTTTATTATTTTCAGTTTTATTATATATATATATATATATATATTGCCATTGAATATTTTCATATTGCCACTGAATATACATGGTATGTATATTGCCATTGAATATATATATATATATATATTGCCATTGAATATTTTTATATTGCCATTGCATATATATATATATATATTGCCATTGAATATTTTCGATCCTCAATCAAATTTCTCGCACCGGCCACCGGTGACCATCACGGCAGTCAAAGTGTTAAAAAGTTCCCTTATTTTCCCGACATACTGTGTAAGACGGAGCCCTTCGAAATTCGCCGCAAATTCATTTTCCGCTACCACGCGCGGATGACGATTCCGTCGAATCAGGTCCAATGAACATGCCTAAGTTGCGCGCGAGAGAAAGGGGCGGCCGAAAGAAAAACGGAAGGGCGTTGCGCAGCAAAAGAAGAAACGCGTGGGCGGGGAGGCAGAGAGAAGAAGAGAGTGGACGAAAGAGACTCCATTCAAGCGGCAAGAGCATTAACGCAGCCGCCCAAAAGAAAACCATTAACTACTTCTGCAGAATGGAAGAAAAACAGAGGGCGTCTGAGGAGAAGCGGCGGAGAAAGGTTCTTTTCCGTCCCTACTTCGCTCAGTCTCCTTCCTTCTGTCTCTGTTCTCACCCTGACCACCAATTTCCACGACAAGCCGTTTCCATTACAAGACTGATAGTTCGCCTCGGCGCTGCCAGCGACGTCGACTATTAGGATTCCATTTTCCGACCGGTCAATTGAATTGCAACAACGTCGGCGCCGACAATGGACAGCTTCGGCGTCAAAGAAACGAAGAGTCCCGGGTTCCTTGATTCCGCCCGGCATCTCAGTTCACGCCGAGGACGCTAGAGTGCGAATGAGCTGAATCGAATTGCTGGCAGTAACGCAGATCCGGATCTGCCGCGCAGATTACGCGAATCAAGATTCGCTGAGATTCTTTGAATATACGCTACGATGCCGGGCGATGATCTTACGTGACAATTTAGTGCCAGTACGATCCGATCTTGAAATTACTCAGGCGGACCCGGGAATGCATAGATTATCTGGAAAACAATTTATTCCTGTTTTGACTTCATTATTACTACACATGCCTAAACCCTTAAGAGCGTTTGACAAAACAAATCTCTACAAATCATACCATGTGTATCTAGATTAATATTTTTCCACCGATAGCATCCTGTGAGATTTCTTAAGAGTAGGAAACAATCGATACTCAAGACAGCGTGCGGAAAAAGATTCATGTATGCTTTTCTTGAATTCCTGTTTCGAATCCATTATTACCACACATGCCTA